>WNYF01000095.1:0-152785 GCA_021396225.1 Sporothrix inflata | reverse complement strand
GCCGCCGCCGCCGCCACCGCCGCCAGGGCCGCCCGGGCCACCCGCCAGCCCCTGTGCGGCCTTCTTGGCCTTGGCGTTCTTCTGCTGCTGCAGGAGCCGGGCCTGGTCACGCAGCTGCGCCGCCAGCTCGCGGTTCTCATCGTTGAACTTGCGGACGCGGTCGGCCGGCACCCAGTCGTCCCAGGTGTTCTTCCAGCCCTTGTAGTGGATCCGGTAGCGCCAGCGCTGGCCATCGGCGGCAGCCGCTCCTGTGGCCTGCTGCACATCCAAGACGCGTGCTTCATACAGCATGTCCATGTGAAAGCAGAAGACGCGCTCATCGACCGCATAGGGCGCGGCGGCCTGCTTGGGCGGCATCTTGATGGATGAGTGAGGCTGGCTGAGAAGCACACGGGGGCAGAGAGAGAAGGTGATCTGAGCACGGTGTAAGTATAGAGCGAGAGTATTGAGTTGTATAGGATCGTATAGCAGACTAACGGGTGTACAACGGCTGAGCAATGGTCAAACAAACCGTCAAGGGGAATGTTCTTTTGATACGGTCGCAATTCGGGTAGGTGCGACTGGTATTACCGTCAAGAAGGAGCAAAGAAAAAAATCAAAGAGCAGTGGAAGGAGCTAGTGTCAATAACAGACCCGGATCTGATAAAAAAGTGCGTCACAAAAGGAAGGCGCGTTGAAGACGATCTCTTGCTCAATGTAAACCAAGGAGTTGGTGAGTTGAGAGGGAAGGAGGTGAGGTTGTGAGAGCCCGCCTGTAAGAATGCCATTGGCTGCAATCACGGGATTGGCCACTTTAATTTTTCCTTGTCACTCAATGGCCAGCCGCCAGGTCCTCTGAGTCTGAGAGCGCCGCCTGCCCACAGCTCTAGACCCCCGCTACGAGCAGCTCGTTGGCGTCAAGCCGCGTCAACAGCGACACGCGACGCGCCTGTAATTTCTGTGCGCACTATAATGCACACTTGCGGTACGCCATATCGGCGACGACCTCTGACACAACCACGCATGTCACAACCTGTCTCTGATTCCTTCTCTTCCGTTTCGACTATACCTTCACCATGGCTCCGACCGAAGCCTCTATCCTAGAGCAGTTCCTGCTGGCCCCGGCCCAGCTGCCCACGATCCTCTCCCTTGACGACTTCGCCGCATTGTTCCCTCGGACGCTGCAGTCCTCGCCCCAGGTCCGCGCACTGTATCGGGATCTACAGCGGCAACGCAACGCCGTGGTCGACGCGGTTGCGGCCGAAATTGACGACGAGGTGGCCAAGGGCCGGCTTCTGCGGCGCTATGCCCTGCGCGCACGCCTCCGCGCCGAAGCACAAGAAGACGCGGCCGGCGACGACGAGCTGCAGATCGAGCGGTTTGTCGCAGCATCCGTGCCGGGCGGCGATGGGACGGCTGGGGCAGGATCTGGCAGAGTAGGCGGTGGTGGAGGTGGTGGCGGCGGCCCTTCGTCCCACTCCCTTACGTCCATCGTGCCGGAGCTCGACGACGCGATCCACGACCTCGAAACTGAACTACAGCAGCTCGACGAAGAAGAGGCGCGTCTGCTCGCTGCCGTCCGGCAGTCGGTCGGCAACCTGAGCGATCTACGGTACGGGCGTCTTGCCAACCCACAGCTGCGCGACCAGGTCCTCGAAGGCCTACAGAATGTACAAGCCACCTGCGAGCGCATGACCGCAGAGGCCTCTACAAGTACAGCCTCCGGTGACACAAGAGCAGCAACATGACACGACAAGACACGAACGACAAAGACGAAGAAACACAAAGTTACAAATACAAAACAAAAATATATTCGAGATCGTGTGCGAAAAGGCCACACAGATCATAGTCAGGGCTAGGCCGCCCCAAATATCCAACCACCAGCCATCATGTTTTTAAAAGCGTTTGTGCACGACACAAAAAAAATGCGCACAGCCGAGATACCCAACAATAAAGCCCACCGATCCCGGAAGAAAAAGAAGCCTCTCTTTCTCCAGCCACATCCTCCCATTATTTTTTGAAATATTTATATCCACCAAGCCTTTGCCGTACACCATCCTTCGTGTACGGCAAACACAGCAAGCACCTGGGACCGTTATAGTGTGTCCGTTGGCGACTGTGCGCTTTACTGCGCAGCAGCAGCGGGAGCACCCGGGCGAGCACCGGCACCAGGAGCACGACGACCCCTAAAGAAAAACAGTTAGTCGTGCGATCACAGCAAGGGCGCTTTTTGGGCAAAGTCACTGCAACTTACATGAAGGTGCGGCTGATAAAGGAGACGCCGATCATGAACATCCAGCTGGGCACAGCGTTGAAGAACCACAGGACGTAGCCAATGGGGACAGCCACACCGTTCTGGGCCAGCTGGCCGTCCAGCGGGTGGAAGTAGCCGTCCAGCTTGTGGTAGCTCTCGCGGGTCTTGTCCTCGTACAGAGTAACCAGGGTCTCGGGGGTCGAGGTGGTCAGGTTCAGGCGCTTGATGTAGATGTCGGTCTTGGCCGGCTTGGGCAGCAGCTCAAAGACGTAAAGGTAGCCGGGGCTGGACGACCAGCTGTTGCACAGGACGGGCTGGTCATCGCAGTTGATGATGCCGGTGTGCGCACCGCTGGTCGCGGCGGTCTTGACGGTCGCGGCGTAGAAAGCCGACTCGATCACAGCGCAGTGGCCTAGATATGTTAGCATTTACACGAACGTTTACAGAACAATATATAAACACAGTTGCAGCTACGTACCGAAGCAAGTCTTGTTGCGGCCCGTGACCAGGACGCGCCACTCCTCGGGCGTCGTGGCGCCGGGCTTGACCGTCGAGTAGAGGGTGTTCTCCCAGTTGCCGAGCGTCAGCACGGCGGGGGTGGTCGCGGCAGCGCCCGTCGCCGGGGCGGCACCGCCGGCAGCGGAAGCACCCGTCGACGCAGACTCGCCCGTCGCGGCCTCGGGCGCGCCGACGCCGAGCGAGCCCAGCAGGTTCTGGAACTGCGCGCGGTACTGGCCGAACAGGCCGCCGTCCTCAGCAGCGGCGCCCAGGAGGGGCAGCGCCAGAAGGGCTGATGTCGTCGAGAAGCGCATTGTTGCGGGTGTGCGAGATGTGTGTGCGGCTTGGAAAAGGGGGCACGACCTCGGGAAATTAGGACGTAGAAAAGGGAGGAATGTGAGTAACGAGAAAGAAAAAGAAACCCCAAAGAAGCTGGAGGAAAAGGTATTACAAGCAAAGATGAAAGAAAACCCGACAAAGATCGGATCGAAAAAGGGGATATGCAAAGGAAGGACACGAAAGAAGCTGCAGAAGCTGGAGATATGGAGATGACGATGGGAGAAAGCCAGATGAGGAGAGGAGGCCAGAAGTCTGGAGAAGGAGAGAGAAAAGGGCAGGAGCGCCAGGTTTGCTCTCGCAGAATTGCGCGTGTCGAACGGGTCCCGTGGAGACGGGCCTAGTCTTCTGTCGTCTTATTGGGCGGTGCAATTGGACTTCCGCCCAGTGCGCGTTGATGGAACTGTATGGCGCACTGTATGAGCCCTTGTGCAATTCCAATGGCGGGACAGTGCCAACGGCGCTAGCGGAGAGCTAGGCAGAGGGAAGCGAGGGAAGCAACAGAGAAGCAGCAAAAGGGAGGGAAAGAACAACCCTCTTCACTGCTCTAGGTTACGGCGTGCCTTTTGAAGCGGAGCCAGAGAGCACCTTTCGGAAGATCTGGCTTTTTCTTCCAGAAAATAACGTGAGTGAAGGCGCTCCGCAAGGCATGAGATATCATGTGCATTTCTTCTTCTCTTCTCCAGACAATGCGGAGGACCAGGCAGCAAACGGCGCGACACAGTGAGAGGGGACCAGGCCACAGTGCAAAAACGCAAGCGTGCTTCTTGCAGGAGCTGGCCATAGCTCCTTCCCTGTCGAGCCTGTTTAACCCATCCCAACGGTAGCTATCGCCACGGCTCGAGGGGGCCCATTGTTGTGCGTTGCGGGCCTTGGTGGCCCAAGCGACGGATCAGTCAATCTGCAGCTAATTACGGATAAAGTGCGTTTAGGGCATTTTGCAGCGTAATACGAAGCACTTTGCAGAGGCAATCGTACGGAGTACAGCGGCCATGTTATTGATGCCTTCGTACGGCGTATAGGCGTTGTTATCCTGTATCACCCGTGCATATGGGATACCGGGAAGTCGAGAACTTACGACGTATGAGCTTCTTTATTACCTGTCGTTCATGACGAGAACATGGGTGTTGACCGTGACAATAACACAAGTTACATGGGTGAAGCCACTGTGGAGTTGCATCACGTGATAGAGACAGAACCCAAACACAAGGCTGGCCCCACCAATCACTGAGTGCTGGTTGTAGATAACGATAGCTGGCTCTATGTGCTGTAAATGGCCTGGGCGCGAACAAAGTCGCGATCTTCAGACGCGACATCCTGACGACATACGGCTTCAACCACAAGTCGCAGCAATGGTTTGTTCCCACCCCGTGAAGTCGCTTATTTTGTGAGTCCCGGAGCTAATTGGTACCACTTTTAAACCACAGGCCAGAATAAACACGTCCTTTGGAAGTGACCAAGGCGCCGCCGAGGTAGACGCGTCGCAAAAGACAGCGCCAACAGGAAAACGCGGCCGCAAAGCGAACGCCGACACCGACGCCGGTCGGCCCAGCAAACGAGTCCGGAAAGCGGCCGAAGCCGAGGCCGAACCACGGAGGAGCAGGCGCGAACAAACCTCGGGCGACGGCAGCAACTGGTGGCAGACCGGTGGACCAAGCGTGCAGCCCGAGCAACAGTCCTCTACAGGCACGAAGGGCTCCAAAGCGAAGGCAGCAAAGGCGGACAAGACGAAGAAGACGACAAAAGCCGCCAAACCACCGCCAGTACCCGAGCCACAAGATGACACACCGAAGCGAAAAGCCGGGCGCCCACGGAAAGCGAGCGCTGCGCCAGCTGAGGCACCGGTAGAAGCGCCGGCAGAGACGACAGAATCTACGGGACGCGTGAAAACAAAGAAGCAGGCCAAAGCGAAAAAGGCAACAGCAGCAGCAGAAGCCACCGCAAGCAAGCAGGCACCGACACCCGCCGAGGCGACGAACGCAAGTCCACAACAAAAAGGAAAGCGCCGACGAAGGGCCAAGCAGCGCGAGGAAGAGGATGCCCGACCCGGAGAAGAGGCTGAAGTAGAGCCAGAGCCAGAGCCAGAACCTGAGCCCGAACCAGAGGTGGAAACGGAGGATGCAGGGCGAAGACGCCAGAGTGCTGGTGGCAGCACAAGCCGCCCAAGCCAGCCTTTTGCCCAGCTTGTCCCTCGCATACGCTTCATCCCGATAGCAACCATGGCCAACAAGTGGGCGCCGCTCGAGCGCGAAGCCATTGCCGCTGTGCAGTCCCTCTTGGAAGAGTGTGCACGCCCTGTCGTATCGCGCGTCCGTGCCGGCGCCGGCGCCAGTGGAGGCGGTGCGGCCGTTGAGCGACGACAAGAGCAGACGCGACAGGCCATTGCCGGCGTGACGCGCCGCCTGCGGTCCAAGCTCGTCAAGGGCATTCCCTTCCCGCCAGGGACGGTGCACATTGCGTCGCGAGGACGGCGAAGCACAAAGGGGCCAAACGAAGGCAACGGTCTCGCGGCCGACTTCAACTTTGAGCGCGCCGTCGAGGGCGCCCAGGCCCTGGAGCAGCAGCTCAACCCCCTCCAACATGCCATTGCCCTGCTCGAGCGCGAACGCAAGCGCGAAGAAGACGCCCTGGCGGCCGACTATGCGGCGCTGCGGGCGCTCGAGACCAACGCCCAGGCCGACCTGCGTACGTGGCGCGAGCGGACACGACGAGCGCACGTGCTAGCTCCAGTGGACGGCGACAGCGGCAGAAACCCAAATCCCAAGAGCGACAACAGCGGCTACAGCCTGCCATTTGTGGAGCTTGTCGGGCGAGCACCTGCCTCGGGCGACGATCAGGGCAAGGAGGAGAGTGAGAGCAACGAGAACGGAGGTCTCTTTGAGGTATTTCTTCCTTCCCCACGCAGTGTATAATTTACAGGCCCTCACTAACACCACCACGTAGAACCTCGACAAGGACCTGTCCGCGGTGGCAGCACAGCTCAGCAACCACATGGACAGTCTCAAGGGCAACCTCCAGCAGATCGACGGCGTGCTGCCAGCGATGATCCAGAGCAAGGCGGCGTTGCAGCACGTTCTCCACGAGCGGCTCGAGCCCCAGCAGTACGAGCGCATTCTTCTCGGCCAGTGAGATGCAGGGCGTTGGGGGACATTTTACAAACACTACACGCTAGACACACTTTGTCTTCTCCGGTTCCGCTGTCCCGCGGCTATAACGAATTGGACGATTTTTACCATGCAAACCTGTGCACATCTGATATTGCAGCGGTTCGTGGTGCTAGCGGCTCAACCGGCCCTGGCGGCACCCTTCCCAAACCAAGATCTAGCAATGACCGTGTCCTGTTCCATCGTGTGCCTGTATTGTGTGCCGTGCTCGCAAACGAGCCTGTCCTGGTTCCCGGTTCTCGAATTTGGAGAAGAGACGGGCTGTGACTTCATAGCTTCGTGAGGCGCAGATCTTTGGAGAACTCAGAAGAAGCAGTCTGCCTCCCCTGACAACCGCTGTCGTAACGATGAGCAATTACTCCCAATTGCCAATTGACCAATTGATCTTCGAGATTGCTCTGGAAACCGCAAATTAATCGACTGGACGTTTGCTGCAAAATCAGAAAACTCTTCGTGCTAGTGGCAACGCCAGCAGCGCAAAGAAGCTCCTAGACGGCCGCGACGGGCGCTCTGGACCTGCGTCTACGGAGTGCGCAGCGAGCCAGAGACCGTCGCCCCTCCCTCCACTCTTTGCCCCTCCGAACCAGGAGCAGAATCATAGCCCAAATCGCGCCATCAGAATGAGGAAAGAACTACCCCGCCATAGTAAGTGTTTTTTTTTTTTTTGGCTGGCCATCGTCCCTACCTTTTTCTTTCGTCTCTTCTCCTTTTTTTTACACCCCGCCTTCTCTTTTCAGCGCTCAGTTGTTGAGAACAGCGGCAGAAAGAAAGAGAAACAGCGTAGCATCTCGCCCACTCTTTCCCCAACGGGCCACTCCTCACCGTCTTCGCCAGACTCTACGAATACGCTTTATGCCCATCGTGCCTTCTCGCTTCTCGTGGTACCCATAAATTGCCCTTCTGGCACTACGTAAACTTCCGTATCAAGCAACAGCAACTTTGTCTTTGAGCCCCTTTGTACCTTCCCGTAGCGCAGCAACCAGTGAGATAGCATGCTCGTTGGTGCGAAGTAACAAAAGTAATACACCTGACGGTAACGGCAACGGCTACGGCGTTGTCCCCTCCACTTGTCTCACCGCCCTGTTAGTCGCTCGCTCTTTCTTTGCCCTTGCTATTAAAAAATCTTCTCCTGCCCACATCCCGCATTTGATTTCGCCTCCTTTCTTTCTCTTTCTTTTCTTCTCTCTCTCTCTCCTTTCTTTCCCTTCACCATACGTCCTCATCTTTCTTCATTCATCCGTCAATTCTCCTCCGGACGGACTATCTTGTAAGTACATGCTCTCGGCATCATCTATCTCTCGTCTGGTCTCGTTCGACGCCTTCCAAGTGTCGAGATCTCACGACATCTTCGATCCCTTCTTCTCGTCGATGCTCTCTGTGTCAGCTCTTTTGTTCCACCTGCTAACACCCGCCTTCAGTCATTTCTCCCCACAGATACCCCCCAAACCACACATCAACATGGTTCAGTCTTCGATCCTCGGTTTCCCCCGCATGGGTGCGAACCGTGACCTGAAGAAGGCCACCGAGGCTTGTATGTTCTACCCCTCCATTTCTTTGTTCAAGACAGCTTCAAGTGCTAACAATCGCAGACTGGGCCGGCAAGATCTCCCAGGCCGACCTCCTGGCTGAGGCCAAGCGTCTCCGTCTGGCTCACTGGAAGATCCAGAAGGATGCCGGTGTCGACGTTATCCCCAGCAACGACTTTGCCCTGTACGACCAGGTCCTGAGCCACATCCAGGACTTCGGTGTAAGTTACCCCCCTCCCCCCCCCAGTTCAACCGTTTTATCTTCGAAGCCCACTCTAACACAATCCAGGCCGTCCCTGAGCGGTACACCAGCGCCAAGCTCGATGCCATTGACACCTACTTCGCCCTGGGCCGTGGCCACCAGAAGAACGGCGTCGACCTGCCGTCCCTGGAGATGGTCAAGTGGTTCGACTCCAACTACCACTACGTCAAGCCCACCCTGCAGGACAACCAGACCTTCAGCCTGGTTGCCCAGCCCAAGGCTGTTGCCGAGTTCCTCGAGGCCAAGGAGGCTGGCATTGTCACCCGCCCCGTCCTCGTCGGCCCCGTCACCTTCCTGCACCAGGCCAAGGCCGATCGTGGCCAGTCCGTCGACCCCATTGACCTGCTCGAGAAGCTCCTGCCCGTCTACGACGCCCTCCTGGCCCAGCTGAAGGAGGCTGGCGCCGAGACCGTCCAGATCGACGAGCCCGTCCTGGTCTTTGACCTGCCCGCCAAGACCAAGGCTGCCTTCAAGACCGCCTACGAGCACTTTGCCGCCGAGGCCGCCAAGCTGCCCAAGCTTGTCTTTGCCACCTACTTTGGTGACATTGTCCACAACCTGGAGTCCGTCCCCAAGGACGTCTACGCCGTCCACGTCGACCTGGTCCGCAACCCTGAGCAGCTCGACGCCGTCGTTGGCGCCCTGGGCCCCAAGACCGTTCTGTCCGTCGGTGTCGTCGACGGCCGCAACATCTGGAAGACCAACCTGAAGCGCGCCGTCGAGACCGTCGAGGCCGCCATCCAGAAGCTCGGCAAGGACCGCGTCATTGTCGCCACCTCCAGCTCCCTGCTGCACACCCCCCACACCCTGGCCAGCGAGAAGAAGCTGGACGCGGAGATTGCCGACTGGTTCTCCTTCGCCGTCGAGAAGGCCAGCGAGGTCGCCGTCATTGCCAAGGCCGTGACCGAGGGCCCCGCCGCCGTCAGCGAGCAGCTCGCTGCCAACGCCAAGTCCATGCAGGCGCGCGCCACCTCCAGCCGCACCAACGACCCCAAGGTCAAGGAGCGCCAGGCCCAGATCCAGGCCGCCGACTACAACCGCAAGTCGGAGTTCCCCGAGCGCATCTCCCAGCAGCAGAAGAAGCTGAACCTGCCGCTGTTCCCCACCACCACCATCGGCTCGTTCCCCCAGACCAAGGAGATCCGTCAGCAGCGCAACAAGCTCACCAAGAACGAGATCACCGAGGCCGAGTACGACCGCTTCATCGAGAAGGAGATTGACGAGAACGTCCGCATCCAGGACGAGCTCGGCCTCGACGTCTACGTCCACGGTGAGCCGGAGCGCAACGACATGGTCCAGTACTTTGGCGAGCGCCTGGACGGCTATGCCTTCACCACGCACGCCTGGGTCCAGAGCTACGGCTCGCGCTGCGTCCGCCCGCCCATCATTGTCGGCGACATCTCGCGCCCGGCCCCCATGACCGTCAAGGAGAGCAAGTACGCTGCCTCGGTCTCCAAGAAGCCCATGAAGGGTATGCTGACGGGCCCCGTCACCTGCCTGCGGTGGTCGTTCCCCCGTGACGACGTCCACCAGTCCGTCCAGGCCGAGCAGCTCGCTCTGGCCCTGCGCGACGAGGTCGTCGACCTTGAGAAGGCCGGCATTGACGTCATCCAGGTCGACGAGCCGGCTCTGCGTGAGGGTCTGCCCCTGCGCTCCGGCAAGGAGCGTGAGGCCTACCTCGACTGGGCCGTCAAGGCTTTCCGTCTGTCCACCACCGGTGTTGAGGACTCCACTCAGATCCACTCGCACTTCTGCTACTCTGAGTTCCAGGACTTCTTCCACGCCATTGCGGCCCTGGACGCCGATGTCCTGTCCATTGAGAACAGCAAGTCGGACGCCAAGCTGCTGAAGGTCTTTGTCGACTCGGCCTACCCCCGCCACATCGGCCCCGGTGTCTACGACATCCACTCGCCCCGCATTCCCAGCGAGCAGGAGATCCACGACCGCATCGAGGAGATGCTGCAGTTCCTGAAGCCCGAGCAGCTGTGGATCGACCCCGACTGCGGTCTCAAGACCCGCCAGTGGACCGAGACCAAGGCTGCCCTGGTCAACATGGTCAACGCTGCCAAGGCCTACCGCGAGAAGTACTCGAAGCAGTAAGCGCATCGCATTCTGTTTGATGAGAGGATATCAACAACCTCTTTTTTTTACAGTATGCTGTGAGCTTGTGATCTGTTTTCGTATTTTTTCATCTTCTTCTCTTCTCCGCGATGTTTTATTTTTCAACACCCATCTTGCGCATTTTTCATCATTTTGATTTTTTATTTCCTTTTATGTGAGACGACAATTTTTTCGCTTCATCTTTCCGTTTTTCTTTGTCACAAAGGAAACGGTTCGATTTCAACATCGGCGTTTGGACACGAGTGCTATTTTTTATCTTTTATCTGTTGACTTTTCTTTTTGCTCATTTCTTTGATGTCAAAAGCTGGCTGGGACAAAAGCATTCAACATTTGTTTACACGAAGGGAACTAGAGGCAGGGCATTATGGAAGGTTTGCAAACAAACGGTGTTATTATTAGGGGACAGTCCTTTTCAACCGGATACCCATATGGAGTACTCTTTGTCGCGGCCGACAAGAGTGGAAGAAAGACTTTTCAGAGTCTTAGTTTGATAGCTACAACTCCACAAAGGAGAAGAATGTAAGATCACTTACAACATACAAGTGCAATGTGCCCACTGTGAAGTGACATAAACGTGCATCAGCGTAATGAAGCATCACGTATTCGTAGAAACAGGCCTCGGCCGCGAGCGACGACTTGGCACGCAGATCCAAAACAAGCATTGGCCGCAATGCACGACAACGGCCCAGCAGGCCCTCGCCCTTAATTTCCAGGATTACCATAGGCCAAGCAGTCCCGCGCATTGCGAGCGGGCGGCAGAAACGAAGTGGGCGCGATGCGCAGACAAGCAACAAAAACCTGCGCAAAAAGAAGGTTAAACGAGACTCGGGACGACTTGGGACGGTTTGCATTGCACAAAGTATGCAGGCCTAGGATGAGTGGCCCAGGGTGGCCCCAGGGTCGGGCGAATGCGGGCCATGCAAAAGGGGAGCAAAGGGGTGAATGTTTTGTGTTTTGTTCTGTGTGTCCTTAGAAAAAGAGTGAAGGTTGCAAAGGGGGCGCAATTGTGTTGTGTTTGACACGATACCATGGCGCGACGGCAGGGGCGAGGTGGGGGCTTCTACTTCTGCGAGCTGCCTGGGAGGAATTCGATTGGAGAATTGGGACCTCATCGACCAGGATCCTGGGACACAGGGACAAAAAGAGGCAGAGCCTCTCTGCAAAGAGGGCACAGTCTTGCGCGTTTCACATAACCCAGGGGCTGAGGGGGGAGGAAACCTGGGAGCCCTCATGTCGCCCAATTAGGAAAGACGGCCCCGTCACTAATACGACGTCTTCACACAACCACGAGGCAGGCGAGACCCGGGTCTGGGCCCGAACAGTCGAAAAATTGACTGAATTGCACGATTGAACCATTTCACCCATCGCTCTTGCCCTTTTTCGCCATTCTCCATTCTCCATTCTCCATTGTCGCAGCCCCTTCCTCCCCTTCTCTTTTCTGTGGAGCAGTAGCCATGATCTCATCTCACGTTGTTTGGGAAAGAGCGAGGGGGGACAACTGCTGTTCTGGGCAGGTCGCCGGCCTTCTCGCCTCAGCTTCCTCTTGCCCCCTTCTTCCAACCCTTCTTCCCCCTTTCTCACCATCAACATCGCCTTTTGGATCTCTCTTTCAGACCACACAAACCCATTCTGCGACCAGTTCCCATACCAACACCCCCGTCTCCTCTCATTTCGCCCACCCACGACCATCTCTGTTTGCCTCTTGTTTTGTGGTCTGTTTGACAATTGGAGGGAGAGGGCGGTCTCCTGTGGGCAACCACTGATCATTGACCGCCCTTCACCCGGAGATCAGTTGTGTTGTTCTGTTCCGTTTTGTTCTGTTTAGCTTTTGCTCTCTGTCCGTCGCCCCAACTCGCCATCTGTCTGGTTCGCCCCCCGACTCCTGGTGGCTTTGCCCTTTGCACCCAGCTCCGATCATTCATGCCGTTCTGCCATACTTTAAATGCCTCCCTCCCTCTGAGAGTGCTGATTTGTGCGTTGCACAACAGGCTACAGATTTTCTGGCCGTCCAACGAACGTATCCTCGCGTCGATCTGGCCTCGGCCAGACTCCTACGAGCACCTTACCGCCTCTCTTATGCCAGCAAGGCCAACAAATCCCCACGCTTGGCTCCGAAGAGGGCGCAGGCGTCCGATCATCCAGACACTGGACGTAGATCGGTCCAGTGAGACCAGGTACGGATGAGTACGCGCTTTTTGATCTACCTCTAGGGCACCGTCGAGCTGCTCCAATGGAGCTCCTCGAGCTTTGCCAAAGGGCCAAGATGGTCCCAATGGTCAGGCAGCATTGTGCCTGGCGACCGCCGCTCGAGCTGTATGCAACCGTCACAGCATTGGCTGTGTGCAGAGCATACGTGGATCGTCTTAAGACCATTTTGCCCGTGGGTTGCGGTCATTCTGCCTTTGTGTTCGTCTTTACGTCGTCCAGGCAAAGAAAAAAATCCCACCCAAAAAACCTGGAGCCCTCACCTCTAACAACAGCTTACTTGCACCCCCTTTTTTCTCGATACCCTCTGCAAACGTTTCAAACTCCATCTCGTCTTTGCCTCCCTTCCCCTTCCCCTTTCCCACTACCATTGGGCGGTTACTTTACCTTCGTCTTGTCTGTGTGTCTGGTCCCTTGCCCCACTGCACCCGTCGTGCTGAGCCTCCTCGTTGTCAAACTGTTTGAAAGCCTGGTCGATGTCTGTTCTCAGGTACACCCGCCGCTGGTCGCCCAACCGGCATGGCGTGCCTTGGACACCACCGTTCTAACCTCACCCATAGATTCACCCACTTCACAAGGCAACCGGCCAACATGGCAACCCTCCCAACAAGAGAGAACGCCGTGGGTCTGGCCAGAACCAGACCTCGCTCCGCGACCCTGGCGATGACCTCCCCCCACTATTTACTCTTCTCGTCCTTCACGGCCCTCCAGCACCGCCAGGCACCCCAGGCAGCGTTACCTTTCTCCCCGCCTGTCTCTACGCGAAGGGTCTCATCCTCTCGCTGTCTGTTCTCCTTCCCACTCCTTGATTATGTTCGACGTATGGGGCGTCATCTTCTTTCGTGTCTTGCGATTCGCCAGTGTCCAGCGGTGGTGGGCGTGGAACACTTCTGTGGTATTGAAGTGTCACCTAACAGCGTCGTCTTTTACGATCCCTCTGATTTTCTCTCCCCTTCGTTCATTTTGTCCCTTTCTCCTGTTTCTATGCCCCATTCTGGCTCTTACACTGACATCTGACATGGGGCAAGGAGCAGTGCTTCTCTCACTCCGCTTCTTTGCCTTCTGTGGCTTTCGCATGCGACCCCTGTTGCAGACAGCAGAAAGTGAGCGCAGACACATCATACAATGCCCATTGCGTGCAAGTGCATACGCATCTCTCCCCTTTCCTCATCTCATCGGGCGTCTTTCCTGTCGGCCGACGACAGCGGAATGCGTCGGCATGACGACGTCTGCCGAGTTGGCGAGAGACGACAAAGGCTGCGTGGCGGCTGGCTATGTGGTTCGCAGATCATAGTTGGTCGATGCGATCCACCGCCATTATGCCTCTCTCGTTCTTTTCCTTGGAAATCCTCCGCGTCCAACGATGCGAGCGAGCCCTTCGCGTGGTCTTGCTGGATCGGCGGGTGGCTCAACTCTTGTCGTGTCCAGGCACAGTCCAGGCACACAGGGGTGGGCCAGGGATCGTGGACAAGGATCGGGGACGGGGTGGAGACGCTGGGACGGCCTCGACCCAGGGGTTTGTGTCCCATCTGTGCCATGCCCCAGCGTGTCCCAGACATCGAGGAGGCTTTGAGTAGACCAGGGTGGCGGCTAACATGGCGTTGTACGAAGTAATTGACGTCGCCTTGGCCTGACCGCCAGTGTAAGTGCACAAGGGTCCGTGTAAGTGGGACTGCACCCACGACACCAACGACATCCACATCGTCACCGTGGCCATCGCATGCCAAGAAATCAAGTTCAAATACTCCTCGATCCCTCCCTCTTGTCTTGGGTTTTCTTTCTTCTTTTTTGCTCTCTTCATCCTCTTCACACTCTTTCTTCACTTCCAACACCTTGTCCAGCCTTCGGCACCCCTTCTTTTCTCACTTTCACTTCTCTCCAAAGCTTCTAGCTAAGCTATTCCATTCTCTTCTGCAAGACAGTCCTTTCTTCCAAACCAAAACACCATTTTCAACCCTTTTCCCTCTTTTTGAGCTCGGTATCAAACAGTTTTTTTTTTAACTACTCTCTTCTTTTTCGTGGAATTGACTTTCACTCTTTTTTTTTTTTCTCAAACCCAAAATACCCTCATTTAGAAACACATTCTCTTCTTCTGCCAGCTGGACATCAACCTCTCCCCCCCCATATCACCAACATCACCAAACAAACACTTCAGTCTCTACTTTTTTATTTACCTTTCTTCAAAATGCAGCTCACCAACGCCCTCATCGTCGGCCTCTACGCCGTGGCCGCTTCGGCCCACTACGTCCCTAACTTGAAGAGCCACAACATTGTCTTTGCCCGTGGTGACAAGCACAGCAGCGGCGGCAAGAGCAGTGGCAGTGGCAAGACTGGCAGCAACAGCACTGTCAATGCTGTTTCGTCTGCCGTTTCCTCGGCTGCTTCTGCCGCTGCCGCTTCTTCTTCGGTCGTTGTGTCCGTCTCGTCGTCTTCGTCTGTCCCTGCTGCCGTTGTCAACGCTGTCTCGAGCGCCCCCTCGAGCGCCTCTGCCTCTCTCTCGTCCAGCGTCGCCAGCTTTGCCAATGCCACGGCCTCGGCTGTTATCAACGCTGCCAACACCACGGCCTCTGCTTCCCTGGCCTCGGCCTCGGCTTCTGCTACGGACGAGCTGACCACCCTGACCGTCCTCACCACCAACGTGGTCACTGTTATCTCGTGCGCCGCCACCATCACCAACTGCCCTGCTGCGTCCAACTCGGCGGCCCTGGCCTCGCTGCCCGCCGAGGCCCTGTCCACAATCCTCGTGACGAACACGGTCGTGCTCACCACCACCATCTGCCCCGTCACGGCTGTCGGCTCCATCTCCTCGAGCGTCATCAGCGCCTTCAGCACCGGCGCCATCACCGGCTCCACGCTGACCTCGTCGGCTGCTGTCGATGTCGCCACGGCCGCGGCTTCATCGTTCACCACCACCGAGACCCAGACTGTGACCTCGGTTGTCACCTCTGAGGTGGTCGTCACGACCCAGAAGGTTGTCACCCTGACCCTGGGCGGCGGCAGCGGCAACGGTAAGGGCAACGCTGGCACGGCCACCCGCGTCGTCACCACCACCATTGCCTCGACCTTCACCTCGACGATGACCACTGAGGTTGTTAAGACGACCACCGTTGTCAGCACGGGCGCCAGCTCCGGCTCCGGCAGCAGCTCCTCCAGCTCGAGCTCGTCCGGCTCGTCGTCCGACTCCAGCTCCGACTCGAGCTCCAGCAGCTCGTCCAGCTCTGGCTCGTCGTCTGGCTCGTCGTCTGGTTCCTCTTCGGGCTCGTCGTCTGGCTCGTCGTCCAGCTCCTCTTCCGGCTCGTCTTCTGGCTCCTCTTCCGGCTCTTCCTCTGGCTCGTCTGGCTCGGGCGTCGACACCCAGGAGCAGTGCTCGGTCATTGCCACTGTCACCGTGACCCAGGCTCCCACCACCGTCTATGTGACCGTGACGGGCGCTGCCGGCAACAACAACGTTGCGGCCACCAGCACTGCGGCCGCCGGCTCGAGCGGCTCTTCCTCCGGTTCGTCCAGCTCCTCGGGCTCGTCTTCGTCTTCCAGCAGCGACAGCACGGGCGACGACTCCAGCGACGACTCGGGCGACGATGACGACGAGTGCCCCGCCGAGTCGACCACCGTCTCGTCCACCATCACCGTTGCTGCCACCGCGGCTGCGACGTCGCCTGCCGTCACTGCGGCGCCGTCCGCCAGCGAGTCGGAGTGCTCGGCCGATGTGGTCGTCACCCTGACCTCGACTGTGTCTGCATAAACACCTTTTACCTTCCTTCTCCTTTTCCTTCTCTCCCTCTTGTGTGCGAAGAGCGACCAGTGCCTCGTCTTTGACTAGCGCTTTACGATTCTGGTTTTTTTGTTTGGATTTTTCCTTGCCACCTCATTTCCCATCTGTATCATTTTCACTTCTTTTTCTTGTATAAAATCAACCCCTTTTGGTGCGCCTTTCGTGTGGACGACGAAAAGTATATAAAAACAATTAACAAAAAAACAAGCTGTTCTCGTGATGAAAGCCTCGATGAATATGCATTCTCTTCAACCCATGTATAAATACAATTTTTGAACATTTGATTTTTGGATATTTCGTGTTTTGATTTTATCTTTGATTTTTGGTTCCATTTGGAAAGTAAATATTGAAATAAAAACATTTACTAATGCCACTCTTGTTGACACGGTATACAATTCATCCTCTTCCTGTCATTCTCTCTCCCAAACTCATCTCTTCACTAGCTCGGCCTGCTAGTCGATCTCCCGTTTGCTCACTGTCGCTGCCTCTCTTTTGGCTAGCATCGCCATTCACAGACCTTGGCGTTGGTGACACAAGCTCAATGGAACCCACTTCCCAAAAATCGAGGCAGTAAACAAAAGTGCCCGAGATGCTGTTATTTGCAATGGACGCGCTTCGCTTTTGCTTAATGACATTTTTTACTTCTTTCGAAATGCAGAGCTTGTCTGTTTGTTCCTTATATTTCAAGGCGATCCCTTGATGCTACTTCTTCTCTCATTTTCTCCCATCCCATTCTTTCTGACATCGCATCGCGACATCACGATTGCTGACATTGGCAGCTTGAGCGTTGAAAAACATGACATCCTCGGATTTTTCATAGCTTTTCTTCTCTACTCCTTCTCACCTATTCGTTAGGTCGCTTGGTTCTTTTTTAATACAAAGTTTTCTCGTTCTTTTTGGCCAGGGGAATTTCTTGCGAATATTCACTGGCTTGACCATTGCATCACCTCTTCTTCTTTTGGTCTCTTCTTTCGGATTGTTTCCTTCCCTTTTTATTCCTGTCTCTTCTCTCTTCATTCTCCAAATGCATCTCTTTGCTTTCCTTTTTGTGCCTCTTTGGCTGGTGGTTCTCACAATCACAATTCTGTTTGTAACCGGCCGGCCTTTGACCTTTTCTTGTCCCCTCGCGCAGTCTTTCTACCCTCTTTCTATGACCACTCTCCCCTTCGCCCCCGACTTCTTCCAGATCCACCAAACGACCTGCACAGTATGGTCCTGTATTTGCGTTGGCGACTTTTCACCACAGACACTGAGCTGTAGGCACCTTCCTACCTTCTCGCCTTTCCCATATTTTTATAGCTTTCGTCTTTCGACCTTTGGCCTTTGCTTCTTCAACTAGATCCTGCACGGGTTCCTACACCTCTCTCTCATCTCCTTTTCGCTGGTCTCATTTCTCCTCCTCCACACTTTTACTCTCCTCATTATCGCATCCAAGCGCCTACTCGACAAGATGTTTCACAGCAAGGTCTACAGGACCTTGGAGGAATGGATGCTTCCCATTGTCATGCCCTTTTACGATACTCTTCCTTGTGTCCTCGCCGTTTGCACATTCATCGGCAACCTACTACACGCGATCATCGTCAATGCCTTCTGCGACTATTTGGACCCCATCAGGTATCAAGCACCGCTCACGACCCTGCCCATCTCAAAACGAGTTCAGGTAGAACATGGAGGTTCTTACCATGAAGAGCCGGCAAGGTTCTTCCACGATGAAGAGCTGCATGAGAACCAGGCCCTTTGGCCGAGCTCCCAGCGAACATCCTTCCACACATCCCACGAGGACAACGAGTATGGCAAGTCCATCGTGGCCAATGGCAATGACTCCAACACTGGATACCGTGGTTACGGCGATGGCGGAAAGGAAGTCATGTACACGCTCCAAGTGCTCAACATGGCCAAGACCATCCAACTCCGAAACGCTAGGCACAACAAAGTGACCGACAACCAGATCTTGCAGCAGAGCGGCATTCGCACGCGGCGGATCTTGTTCACCTACGATACGGGTTGTTTTCTTCTGACGAAACCGAGCAAGTTGCGCAATGAGATCTACTTTCTGGCGGACGAGAAGGAGATGATGGGATGGATGACAGCCGCAAAGGGAGACAAGGGGAAAGGGAAGATGGAACACGGCCAACTTGAGAATGTGAGGATTTTCCTACAATTTTGGATATGGAGATGCTGAAGATGTTATGGTGCTAACAGATTATAGATGCTCCATGTCCTCCAACATGAGCAGCTGGTCGAGGCTGAAGATCACTATATCGACGAAGAAGAGCAACAGACTGTTCACAAGGAGAACGAAATCACCCGCAAACGATCCGCAGACGAGGTTTTCGACAGAAATAGCAGCAGTAGTAGCAGTAGCCACAAAAAGCAACTCGCAATACCCTCTCCGCCACCGTCGTCGCCCTTGATGATCAACGTTTTCAAGGAGAAAATGATCGAGCAAGAACACGCCTTCAGGGCTGTCTTTGAAGAGCTGTCTGATAGGATCAACACCATGGAGCTGGGTAGTGACCATTCATCCCACTTTGCTTGCGGCTTCTCTCTCATGGACATTGTACCCTCGGGCACGGGGGGGCCCTTCACTCCCGCTTCTGAAGTTGGCTTTGATGCTGGCTCTGATTCGGACACCGACTGCATGCATATGGACCAGAGTAGCGGTGGCATTGAGATCTCCCAGAGCATCGACAGCAACGGTAGCAGCAATGATGTGAACGACAACGACAATGGTACCAGCACTGCCATGGATGACATTTCGTTTGAATCCAACATTTCCATTCACATAGATGCCACCATGCAGGACAGTGACGACGAGAACAACCAAGCATCTCCTCCGCCATCTCTTATTTACGATAGCGATGACGACGACGACGACGATGCCCCCGTCTTTATCACCCGCTTTCCCTCTCCCGACTCAATATCATATGGCTCCGACTACAACGACGACGACGTCGATGCTATGAGCAACGCAAGTGACGACTCCCTGTTCTCGGACCTGTCTGATTCGTTCTCACTACTGCGACTGGACACGGAACCGCCATCGTCGCTCTCCAAGGCCTTCCGGGTGACCAAAGCGCACGCACGGCAGGCCGGCATGTGGTGGTGTGACTGCTTCAAGACGCGTGTCGAGCAAGACGAGCACAAAGCGGAACTGGCGAGCACGTTGAGAACGCTCAAGTCCAAGTCTCCCAAGAAAGACCAATTGCCCAAGAAGGACAAGACGATGAGAACACCAAGAACACCGGGCACGCCCACAGAAAAGATCAGATCGAAGAAGATGACGAACCTGGCCTTGACGCTGCGGACGTGGTTACCAAGAAACAAACTTCCGAAAACCAAAGAAAAGGCGTTGGTGAAGCTGGCCACAGAGCCAAAGCTAGTACTCAATAACAACAAGAACGAAGACGATGCAGTAATGGATGCACCCATGAATGCAATTAAGGATGCGATCATGGATATTGTCGACGCCATGAACAGAATGACCTCAACACCCCCCCCTCCCCCCCACGATCACGAAATGAGACAAATTACCACGATTACGATAGAACGACAAACGGCGAAAGGACGACCGATTTGATCTCTTTTTATTTGCCACGATAAAGAAGATCCAGCCAAGGCTTCGGATCAACTGCGACGCCCTGTCCAAGTGCTGGAGGGCTTTTGACACTTCTCTCTGCTTTTTGTTTATTTTTGTTTATTTCTCCTTTTTCTATTTATTTTTGTACTTGCAGTATCCGCACTTTGATATCAACCAGGGACGGCGCCCTTGGACATTTTATTTTATTTTATTCGTTTTTTTTTAATTTTACTTTCGGCCATCTAGGGCTAGGGTGGTCAATGTTTGACTTTGCGGTCCATGTATGGTCTCTGTTTCTTTTACAAATTGATTTTTGATTTTTGATTTTTTCAAAAATATTTATCTTCTTGCCTTTTAGTATTTTTATATTCGTATCTCATAGAGGAGAGAGCCTGTCTGTTCCTGTTCTTGTCCTTATCCGTATTGCTATCCCGTTGTGATATCCCTATGCTTGTGTCCGGTCCCAGATCATCGTTGCCAGAGATAAATGCCCGTAACGCCAAAGAAAAATACAAAAATCGTGGATACACCCCGCCATCTCTCATCTACTGCCGGTTCCGCAGTTTCGTCCATCCGCTCGTGCCAGCGCCCCGTGGCCGCTCGGACGGTGTTCGGCTACTGCCACCACCGCGCGGGCTCTGGTTCTCCAGGTCAATGCTGGCCACCGTCTCGTCCAGTGCCGACGTGATCACCGTCGCTACACTCTCGACACCAAACAGCCGCTGCTCCGGCACGCGGCTGCCGACGATAATGCCGGGGTTGCCCCTGGAAGACGGCGCGCCACGCGCCGCATTGTTGTTGCCACGGCCGTTGGCCGGCGGCGGCCGCGGCGACACGACGACGCGGTTCAGCACGCCGTCCTCCATGTTGTTGTGGTCCTCGTCCTCGACGGCCCACGCGTCGTCCTCTAGCACCTCCCAGTCGGGCATCGTGCTCTCGCTGCTCAGCTTCGTCTTGAGCCGGTCCGCCAGCCGGTTGGGGCCCAGCAGCTTGAACCCCTGGATGGTGTCGGCACCCAAAAACGTGTGCGTCGTGCCGTGTGCGTAGCGGCCCATGGACGTGACCGGGGCTTTGTCGGTGGTGGTGTTGGTGGTGTTGCTGTTGTTGCCCGCCGCCTTTGGCGGCGTGGATGACGACGTCGCTGCCGACGCTGCCGACGCTGCCGCCCCTGCTGTGGAAAAGATGCGCCCCGCCGGGTTGTTGAGCAGCTGGTTGCCGATCAGCAGGTTGTATAGGTTGCGGCCTATGCTAAAGGTGTCATCAAAGGACGTGCGGTCGCCGATCGGTACGCCCTGTGAGCAGCACGCCCATGCAATGTTGTAGGCTAACAGCGCGATGCCCTCGAGAAACATGGTGTGTCCGGGCCCGTCGTCTTTAGCGAGCAGCGGGAGCGCCTTGTCGAGATAGAGCGGGCGGGCGCGGGGGATGCGCTGGAAGAGGTCGCGGTTGCCGTGTGATTTTGTAGAGGCTGCCGCTGCCGCGGCGGCTGCCGCTGCGGTGATGGCCGGTGTAGACGGGTTCGCTGTTCCCGGGAACGGTACCTCGCCGTGCGCGTAGGACGAGGCGAGCGAGAAGATGGTCGGGCGGGGGTAGTCGCGGTGCGGTAGCGTGATCTCGGCTGGCAGTCGGATGGCAAGGTAGTGGCAAGCGAGCGCCAGGATGTGCGCAATGTGCGCGAGGCTCGTCGATACGACTTCGGGGGGAAGGTCTGCAAGGTTAGCTAGACTGTTAACAAAAATATGTGCATGCAAGGCGACTTACTGTTCATGTTGTAAGGGTCAACGACCTCGAAGCCGCCAATCTCGTAGCGCACGGCGCTGCCCTTCTTGACCCGCCGCAGGCCGTACAGCTTGGACGCCTCCATGCACAGGAACCCGCGCGTCGCTGCCATCGCGTCGTAGCTCTGGTTCCACTTGAAGCGCGTCATCGCCATCGACCGTTCCACCTCGGACTGCAGCCGCGCCCGCCGCGCCGCCGTGCCGTTGGCCGCCGCCGCCAGGTCCGACCGCCGCTGTTGTAGGAGGGCTCGCCGCCGATCCAGCTCGCTCCGTGTGGCCTCCATCTCGCGCCGCAGCTGGGCGGCCCGCGTGGTCACCTCGCCTGCATGGTCGAGTGCGTCCTGTCGTTCGGCCGCCCACGCCTCGGCCTGGCTTTTGGGCGATGACGACTGTGTTGTTGTTGCTTCTGTCGTTGGGGATGCGCCCAGCGCTTTGTTCACTTGCGTCTCGAGCTGCTCATTGTGTATCAAGGCAACCGTGTGCGCAATCCGCGGCTCGTACAGCTGGTTGCGAGCGTCGACCGCGCAGAGGAAGGGGAGCCGCTGGGGGTGGTAGTGCCGGCCGCAGATGTCGCAGCTCATCGTATGGTTGAGAGAAGAAAGGGGAAGATGATAAATAAGAAGAGAGGGAAGCTCGATTATGGCACACCGATGGCTGTTCCGCCGCGGGTTGGTCGCAAGTCACGCCGGTCGCAAAGCATATCCAATCGAACAGGTGCCGGGCTATGTGTGTTTATTCCATGGATGGGGTCGTCGTCGGTGGATCGTCGTCGGTGGTTGGATGAAAAGTGTGCGCGGCTGGACGGTGGTAAAAAATAACTGCAAATGGCACATTCGACAATGGCAAGGAAGTTGCAGAAAGAAGGTGTTGGACGAGCGTTGGTGGTGTGGAGGGTTGTTGCCCATTTGCGGTCACGTCACAGCCAGTCACAGGCTCTTTATCAGAAGATGGGCAAGTGCTACTTAGCCAATCACAGGCAGCTGCCCGCCCAGTCGATTAGGCAGGCTCGCAGGCAAGGCGGCACCTTCCTGCCCTGGGGCTGCGTCCCGGCACTTGCCCCCACTGTTCAGTTCCACTGTCTGGGGTTCTTGCCTTGTCTAAAGTGCCTGGCGCGGTCATCTGACAGCGCGTCGTGGAGGAAAGAGTGTAGCACTTTTGCGATCGTTTTTGGAAGGCTCGGGCAGCAATGCGACTTCCTTCGTCCAGCCCGGCACCGTCCAATCGCACCTTCCATTGAAACATTGCCAGCTCACAGTGCTCCTTCTCTGCTCTTGCTTGAACGATCATATGTTCGTCCCATGCGCAATTTTCTCTTAATTTTTTCACCTCTCACGATCCCCGAGATCTTTCGGCACATCTGTGTTTTTCTCGCGTTGCTGCACTTTTTGCTGCACTTTTTGCTGCAGCTTTCGCGTAGCGCCTATTTTTGCGAACGTTAACAGCACGGAAAATCGGCCATGGCACCCGGCTCGCCTTTGCTCGCACCGCACCACTCGCCCACCAGAAAATCGTCACAGGAACTGCCCCTGTTCCCCGTGCCCACGCGATCGGGCGACGCGCCGCCCCTGAGCAGTCCCCGGAAGCAGACGAACGGCGTCCACGAATTCAGCGGGACCAGTCTGTTGGCGATCCCTGAGCCCGATCCCGAGACGGCCGACCTGACGCCCTCGCTCATTGCGGATGAGATGGACGTCGACAACGGAACCACGACGGCGGCCGAGGCTGCGGCTGCCCAGCAGCAACAAGCTCAGCAACAGGCGCAGCAGCAAGCCCAGCAGCAGCACCAGGCACAGCACCAGGCACAGCACCAGGCACAGCAGGCTCAGCAGCAAGCTCTCGCGGCACCCCAGCCGGCCCAGTCGTCCCAGTCCCGGACGGTACGGTCACCGGTGCGGACACCCGAGCTGCAGACCACGCTGCCGCAACGGCAGGCACCTAATGGGAACGGCCAGAGCTACGGTTACGTCAATGGACACCAGCAGCAACAACAACTGCAGCAGCAGATGCAGCGCGGCGCCAGCCAGGCACGGGAGTCATCACCTAGCACGCCAGGCCACATCCCACCGTTCGACTGGGAAGAGTTTGAGGCGCGCTATGAGCACGCGTTGGCGGAGATGAACGGCGAGGAGAAGGAGCTGCTGGAGGAGTTTGACCGGCTGGTGAATGTATGTTCTCCCTCCCCTGTTTAGGTGAACCTTATACTGTTACTAACTACTTCCTAGTACTTCAACGTCTGGGCTTCGGCTGCGACGGCCCACGATGACGAGCGTGCAGTGAAGCGGTATGTTCCTACGGGACCCCCCTGCTGTAGATCTCACCTGTTCTTTAGATACTAACACGAACAGATTGCAAACACGGGAACGCTACGTCAAGATTGCCGAGCAAAGTCTTGGTCAGAGGAAACAGCATTGTACGTATTGACCAGAGCAGTCTCTTTTCCCCTTCTTGAACTGTAACTAACACATATCTAGTGACGGAGGTTGTTCGGGCGTTCCAGAGTGCACTGGCTTTGCTGAGCCAGACCTGATGGCCGTTCGAATGTTTGTGCATCTGCTTTTGTGTCTGATTTAATTTATTGTCTTCTGGGAACATCATGGCGGTTTTGTCTCGCTTGTTTGATTTTCTCTTCACGATGTCATGAATATCTATGACCTAAAACGAACACTCAGTTTATATCTTCAAATATTCGATTTTTACACGAGTCTCTATCCTATTATCGTATTCTTATTTTACTTGCCACTCAATGAATTTACTCGAAATTTAACAACTATAAAATACGTGAAAGAATAAGGAACATTAAAACAGTCAAGAGTGCAAGGTTGACAAAGTTGGTGTTGGTGGTTGAGTGTGACACGTGACCGCGTGAGCTACAAAAAAGCTTCGGTAGCTCTGCCTATTTTGGTCGCGTTTTCTTCCTCGTCTTCTTCCACATCCAACGCCCAGCGACTGCAAGCCCGTTTGACAATGGCAACACTTGCGGATATCCGCGTGCCGCCGATTTCAAGAGTATGTTATGTCATCTCGGCCATTTTGTCTTTTATTTGACTAACGTTTTCTCTACAGGAAGAGCTCTTTTCATTCCACGAATCGCACTTCTCGCACGTTTCCATTGCCGACTTTGGGGCTAAGTTCACCGGACTGCCTGAACCGACGAGCGAGGAACAACAAGACGATGGTGGCGACGGCCAGGAGGTAGAGCCTCAAGCAGACGCTGGGGTTGAGGCGGACGGCGAAGACTACGACCCCGAAGCCCGCTTCGACCTGCACTTTGCACAGCCCGACACCTCGACCAACTTTGAGGACGGCGAAATCCCCGACGACGAAGGACACGAAAACGAAAAAGAACAAGACAAGCCGCGTAAGAAGCGGCGACGCAAGAAGAACAACACGGGCAACAGCAACGCCCGGCGCTATAACGGTGGCGGCGGCGGCGGCGAGCCCAAAAAACCCGACCTGCGCAAGCGCACGTGGGACGTCGTCGACAGCGGCCTCGGCAGCCTCGACTACGATGGTGCCGAGCGCGGCGGGGATGCGATGCAATCTGCACCCCAACGACGTCGTGTTCAGTACGGCGACGACTGTAAGTGTCCTTCCCCATACTTCTCACCCCTTCTCTCCTTCTCCGGCCGCCTGCTGCTTCACCACATGATGAGAACCAATATCGTATCGTCATCCTTAGGCGGAAGTCCTCTTTTTTTCTGTTTTCGATGGGGAACCTGGGTGTCATACAGGCTTTCATTTTTGGATGCCGACGTCCAGTTTCCTCTCGGCAGCAGGAAAATAAACAGAGGAACATGTCGAGATAAATTAATCTTCTCTCTGAAACGAACGTTGAATGCAGCAGAGGCCTGGGAGCTGGAGAGGGACTTAAATCCTCGGTCAAAAGCTCAAGCTAACATCATGTGACGCAGGATTGTTCGATTTGTGTTCCATTTATGGAGGCCGAGTTTTTTTCCCCCGTTTTTGATACCCAACTTCATGATTTACGACTGATGATCGCGCACTTTGCGCCTGGCTATATTGCATGACCGCCACGTACAAATAGACGGTCATGCGGAATCTAATAAACTAAAATGTACTTTATCTATCTATCCCTTGATATTTTAAATAATTCAAAACTAGAATCTTGCTTGTACTATTGTTCTAGAGAAGTTGTT
Source organism: Sporothrix inflata (assembly GCA_021396225.1). Taxonomy (NCBI): domain Eukaryota; kingdom Fungi; phylum Ascomycota; class Sordariomycetes; order Ophiostomatales; family Ophiostomataceae; genus Sporothrix; species Sporothrix inflata. Next base: position 127,153 of record WNYF01000095.1, on the reverse strand, counting down.
GTGGTCTCATGATCCACGGATAGATGAATAAGACGTGCGAATTATATTAGTAAAACATATGTTGTTACCCGATATGCATATAAACACCTGGAAAGGCTTCCCCTCACCAACTGGCGCTGGCCCACCGACGTACCTGGTGACACCAACCGCCCGTAATTTTCCAGACCAAAACTTCACTTTTGCTACCCCTCAACCCGTCAACAAGCACTGTGCCCGTCGCCCACCCCCTCTCTCCTCTCGCCCTCGACCGCCCTGCCGTCCTTCTTTTGTGACTGACCAGCGTCACGGGGACATCAATCGCGCCGGCAGCCCGTCTCCGCTTGTATTTTATCACCAGCATCGCTCGAAACGCGCCGCATCCGAAAGGGAGCAAACCAGACGACGACGACGACGCGCTGGGTGTTTATATATCAATCCCAGCTGGAGCACAAAAGGCGACTATATAGATATTACGACTGGAGACGCAGCACAAAGCACCCCTGAGCATCGGAGAATAAAGCCCCAGACACCAAAACACGAGACAGACATATTCGCACAGCGGTCACATTCACCTTCTTTCGACGAACGTGAATCCAATCCGACAGGATACACGACGCAACGCGCAACACACACGACGAAAAAAAGGAGAAAAAACTGGCAGCCACACAAGTCGCGCCAACCGGGGAGGACATCTAATACGGACTGGGCGACGCATTCCAGCAGTTCTTTTCGCACTACGCGCACACCTCACCAGCCGCGCTCGAGGCGAACGGAGACGACACGATCAACATGGCGCGGGTCTACGCCGACGTTAACCAGAACATGCCGCGGGCATACTGGGACTATGACAGCGTTAATATCAGTGAGCGGACCGGACCCGGGACCAGAGGGGAGGACGTATGATGTGGGAAACTGGGCACAAGACTAACCAACGCAGGCTGGGGTGTCCTGGAAAACTACGAGGTGGTTCGCAAAATCGGTAAGTCACGCGAGGGCGCAAGGGAATCGAGATGTATGCCATGCTAGAGTACAGCTAACCCAACTTGCCAGGCCGGGGAAAGTACTCTGAGGTCTTCGAGGGCGTTAACGTGGTCAACTACCAAAAGTGCGTTATCAAGGTCTTGAAGCCCGTTAAGAAGAAGAAGATCAAGCGCGAGATCAAGATCCTGCAGAACCTGTCGGGCGGCCCCAATATCGTGGCGCTGCTGGACGTGGTGCGCGACTCGCAGAGCAAGACGCCGTCGCTGATCTTTGAGTACATCAACAACACCGACTTTCGGTCGCTGTACCCCAAGTTCACCGACATTGACGTGCGGTTCTACATCCTGGAGCTGCTCAAGGCGCTCGACTACTGCCACAGCAAGGGAATCATGCACCGCGACGTGAAGCCTCATAACGTTATGATTGATCATGAGAACCGCAAGGTGAGTCCGAGCCCACCCGTGAGAAAAGTTAGAAGCTTCGCCCGCTAACCGTATGTAGCTCCGCCTGATCGACTGGGGTTTGGCTGAGTTCTACCACCCCGGGACCGAGTACAACGTGCGCGTGGCGTCGCGCTACTTCAAGGGTCCCGAGCTGCTGGTTGATTTCCAGGAGTACGACTACAGCCTGGACATGTGGAGTCTGGGCGCCATGTTTGCCTCGATGATCTTCCGCAAGGAGCCCTTCTTCCACGGCAACTCTAACTCAGACCAACTGGTCAAGATTGCAAAGGTGCTCGGTACAGACGACCTTTTCGACTACCTGGACAAGTACGAGATCGAGCTCGACACGCAGTACGACGACATTCTGGGCAGATTCCAGAAGAAGCCGTGGCACAGCTTTGTCAACTCGGACAACCAGCGTTTTGTTACCAGCGAGGCAATCGATTTCCTTGATAAGTTGCTGCGGTACGATCATGCGGTAGGTCCACCCCTCCTCTCTTTTCCAGTTCTTCTGCCAGTGCACCCCCCTAACACACCCAGGACCGCCTCACGGCGCAAGAAGCCATGGCACACCCGTACTTTGACCCCGTGCGGGAACCGGGCACGAGAGAGCGTCTGATGGCCAACCCGCCCACCAACGGCACACACGCCTAGGGTGGTCAAACACTGTCTGTCTCGACAGATCTTTTCTTTGAACAAAGTCAGCAAAATAACAAAAAAGCAGCGCAGCGCAAACGGAAACGGAGACGGGACTGCGGAGGAGTTTTACGGAGCGAAAAAAAGAGGGCCATTTCCATATCAATACCACCTGTCGAATTCAAAATGGCGAGGAATCCCCAGTGACTCGTGTTCTTTCCCCTTTTTCCTTTTCCCTTTTCTTCCCTTCTTCCCTTTCCCTTTCTTCCTGTATCGGTGCTGTTTGTCCCATGGCAGGAATCTCCCAAGATACCCATCACGCCATCTTTCTCGTCCCCTTTGCATCTTCCCTGCCCTCTTTTCACACGCCTAATTATACTGTTTTCGTGCCCTTTCCCCTACTTCTCTTTCACTTTATATATTGTTTTTGTCATTGTTGTCATTGATTTTATTCATTGGTTTTCGGTCATTGCTGTTTATTCTGTTGTCTTGTTTCTTCTCTGGCTATATAGGCGTATTCGAGCGGCGTTGTTTGCACTTGGCAGAGTAGTCAATATAAACATTACATTAAGTCGTTTTCACGAGTATGTTTTCTATGAAGACGTCTAGATTATGTACACCGGAAACAGAACTCGCGCGCGCACCGGAACCCGTCCTTGCCGCATCGCCGCAGCGTGCCGCCAGGCGTCTGGATGGGCGAGCCGCCTGGACTAGAGGCGGCGCTGCCTGTCCCTACCTGCTGCCGACGGGACAGTGGTGATAATAGTAATAACCGGCTCGCGGTGGGCGTCAACCAGCCCGCTTTTGAGTGGTGCCGGTGCCGGCTCGGCGTCGCCATCAGCGCCTCGGCCGCCGTGATCCGTCGTCGTGACGACGGTGTCGTCTGTTTGTTCCCAGTCGGTGTTGTCTGCGCAGAGCTACGTCTGTTGGCAGACACCGGCTGCCGACCCCCACTACCAGGGACAAAGAGCCGCGGAGAGGCCTGCGCGATCTTGTCCACCTCGGCCTCGTCGGCCGAGCCGTCTGACACCAGCGAAATGATCCCGCTGCTGCCGAGGCTCTGGCTGTCGGGGATCTCACGAGTACGGTGCCGGCCGGCTTTGGATTTGGCGGACGATGACGACTTTTGTGACGACTTGAACGACTTGGTCGACTTTTGCGAGGACGGCACGGGCGACGACCCATCGTCTGTCTGCCGCCGGCGCTTTTGTTTCCGTGGCTGCTCGTCGGATGCTGCTTTGTATGGCGACGGTGTAGAGGCAGCGACGTGGACTTCAGCTGCATCCTCGGCTTCAGACTCAACTTCATCGGCAGGCCCTGCTCCAGGTTCGCTTGCAGGCTCAGCTGTAGGCTCAGCGGCCGGCGAAATTTCTAGCTCAGGCTCGAGCTCGAGCTCAGGCTCAGACTCAGCTGTAAGCTCCATTGCTGGCTCAGACACTGGCACAGTCGTGGGATCAGCTGCGGCTGTAAGCTCGCTCGTAGGTTCAGGTACAGCTTCTGTTTCGATCGTGGCTTCAACTTCCGCAGCGGGCTCGATTTCATCCGCGATTGCGGCCAGCGCTAGAGTAGACCGTGTCGATGGCGGTTTGCTGCTCGTCATGATGATGATGGACAAAGACTGAGCTTCTCTTCTCTGTGCCTCGGGCAAAGACGATATCTCGTCAACTTCGGATGTGCTCTCCGGGTACGCTTCTGTAATGCCGCCGCTTCTCCTTGGCCGTCCGGGCCGTTTCTTTTCTTTCTTTCCAGCGACTGGTGCCTCGAGTGGTACTTCGTCCTCGTCTAAACTAGGAGCCGCCTGGATGGCCTCTTCATGGGCGGTTGGTGCCTCCTCATGTGGCCCGGAAACTGGAGCCGTAGCAGGCGTGGGCACCGGCTGCGGCCGTTTCCGCTTCTTGAGTCCAAAGTCCTCGTCGTCGGAAAAGACAAAACTTGGGTCGAGCGTATTCCGCTTAAATGTCTCCTTGGGTTTGGACTTGGTACTGCTTGCCGCAGGCTGCTCTCTAGAGTTGCCTTCTTCATCTGGTAGCGTGGGAAGGCTGCCTGGGGCCGGTGATGACGAGCCGTCTGGTGGTGCTGTCTCATCAAGGCTGGGTGGTAACGGTGCCGAACTCTGCAAGTCTGAGAGAGGCGGCTCTGGCGAGGCAGAGTCGGGCACCGATGTCCTCTCTGTTGGTGTCGCTGCCTTTTCGCTGTGTCGGCCACCCCTTCGGGTCTTTGGAGAGAGCTTTTTTGTTTTGCTTTGTTTTGAGGTTGCACTAGTATTGGCTGCCTGTTTTATTTCGTCTGTTGCACTCGGTCCGCTTGATGTCCTCTTTCGCCGTTTCTTGGTCGATTTTGGTTCACCAGCCGCCTGTTTCGCGAGCATATTGCTGGGCGAGCTCTCTTCTCCTCTGTTGTCCTTTGCCGTCGGTTTGGGCATGTCAAGAATGAGGTCGTCGTCTTCATCCTCTCCGTCTTCGCCGAGATCGCCGCCGTAGCTAGTAGGTAACGCCTTTGTAAAGACCGTCCGCTGTGGTACGGCGTATGCGCTCTTTGGTGGCGGTGGCGGCGGAACAAAGGGTGCACCGCCTCCTGGCGTGCTAAACGCTGCGTCGGGAATTTCGGGAGCGGCCCATGTCGGGTCAATCTCGCCCGGTGCCAACCCTTGCACGCCCGGAGCACTGCCGCCCATGATCACCGTGCCGCAGGGACCAAAGCGTGATGGTAACAGACTGGCCACCAGGCGGGACGATAATGCCTTTGCTGCAGCTGATAATGCTGGCTGCCCGTTGTAGTCGTCGCCGCCCTCATCGCTGTTTTCGTCCGAGTCCTGGCCGTCGCCCTGTTTGGAGGCGCGCTCTACGGGCAGCGACGCAATGTGGCCGTTGTCGACCTCAATCTCATCGGTATAAAAGTTGATCTCGTCTCCGGTGTCGCCAAAGTCCTGGCTGTACTTTTCAAACAGCAGCTCAAAGGCGGACTTGAGCTTGTTGTCGGCGACGGCCCGGTTCCGGTCCAGCCGGTACTCTGGGTCGACCTTCATGGCATAGTCCTCTGGGTCCATGGCAATCTCATCGTCTTCGTCGGCATCATTGGTCTTGGTATTACCGGTGCCCTTCTTCCCCGTCTTGCTGCTCCTCTTGTTGCTGTTGTTGCTGTCCGGTAGCGCATCGTGTGGCGCACGGCCGACTTTTGCGCGCTTTGCTGGAGGTTCCATGCTGGCCCCATTTGTAGATTTCTTAACAGAAGTGAAAAATAAATGAAATTGGTGAGTTAGCCGCCGTGATCTCCCAACAACAAGCTATACCTGACCTTCGTGAGCGTCGCGCAACGGAGCTATGATGTGCCTTTTGAGGGGACGTTGTCGCGAATTGGGGTCCTACAATAATTGACAGGGGGGGTAGTGTGGGATAAGTGTGCATGAATTCTAATTATGGAATTGACAAGTGAGGTCTCTCAGGGGCAGGTCCATACATATGGTTCTCATCACGTGATGTTCACGTGACGGTACATGACCGGTGGGTCCAACAGGTAGCCTCACACTTTCACGTGGACAATCACGTGTAATTTTGCCTCTCCGAACACTAAGAGCGACCTCCTCGGCGGGGTTTGGTAGAGCTGATCTCCAAGCTCACTTGCCACTGACAGCACAAGGCAGCCTGGCTGGATCACAGCACCAATACCACACTTGCACATGCACCAGCTCTCGACTCGATTTTGTCCTCGACGTCAACGTCGACCTCGACCTTACTTCTTCTGTGCACACAACCTTACGAGCAAAGCCATGCCGCAGAGACCGATGCGCGCATCAGTTCAGCGATGATGTATTGCCAAAAATGCCGAACACCGCTGAAACTCGACAGCTCTTTGGAGGATCTCAACCCGGCGGCCTACGACCTCCTCGTCGGTGAGTTCGGGTGCTTCTCGACGGTGGCTATTGACATTTTACTGACCTTCCTTCTTAGCCACCGCATCTCAGTCTCCGCATAGAAAGCGACAGCAAATACGACCGGCCAACGCGCCCGATGCCGACCGACGAGCCCTCTACGACCAAGTCTCGAAACATGCCGGACCCGCGGCGTTCAAACGATACAGTGGCGGCGGCGGCGGCGGAGGAAGCGGCGGCGGGTCGATGCGCGACAGCTCAGCCATGTCGTTTGTGCTTCTGTCGGACTCGACCATCGCGGGCGGCCCGAGCCACGCTGGCGCGTCACCGGCAGGCTTCAGCGCAGCGGCGCCCATGCGGTACGGCAACAACAGCGCATCGGGTGGCGATAACGCAAGTTTAGGGACTGGGGGTGGTTCCGTCCCCGACGACGACGATGCGTCCAAGGCGCAGGGCATGGAGCGCATCACCAAGCTGTTTGAGATCATGTCGGCGCGGTCCGACGTCGACCACCCCGTGTGCGTCGAGTGCACGGAGCTGCTGGTCGAGGGCCTGCAGCAGCGGCTCGACGCGGCGACCCGCGAGCGCGACGCCTATGTGGCGTTCCTCAAAAAACAGCAGGCCGACGTGCCGACGGCCGACGAGCTGCAGGCGCAGGCGGCGGCGCTGACGCAGGCCAAGCAGCAGGAGGCCGACGCCCTGGCGGAGCTGCTGCAGCTGGAGACGGAAAAGGGCCGGCTGGACGACGAGATCCGCGCACTCGAACAGGAGTCGCAGACGCTGGACCGCGACGAGGAGCAGTTTTGGCGCGAGCGCAATGCGTTCGCCACGAAGCTGACCGATTTCCAGAACGAGCGCGACAGCATCAACGCCAAGTACGACTACGACGCGCGGCTGCTGGAGCGGCTGCAGCGGTCCAACGTGTACAACGACACGTTTTGCATTAGCCACGACGGGACGTTTGCGACGATCAATGGACTGCGACTAGGAAGACTGTCGTCGCGGCCGGTCGACTGGCCCGAGATCAACGCGGCGTGGGGCCACGCGCTGCTGCTGCTGGTGACGGTGGCCGACAAGCTCAATTTCCGGTTCGAGAACTATGAGCCGCTGCCGATGGGGTCGACGTCGCGGATTGTGCGCTACGAGCCGCCGTCGCCGGCGTCAAGCCGGTTGGGTGAGCCTCGGGGAGGAGGAGGGGGCTTCGGCGCGGCCAGCATTCTGTCGCAGCGGCTGAGCGCACCGCCACAGGCGCCCAAGAAGCACGTCTTGGAGTTGTACTCATCGGGCGACATGCCGCTGGGGCTGACGTTTATGCACCGGCGCTTCGACAACGCCATGGTGGCCTTTCTGGAGCTGGTGCGGCAGCTGGGCGTGTTTGTGCACCAGCAGACGTCGTTGGCCGGCGAGCAGCACCAGCACCAGCACCAGCACCCGCTGAGCCTACCGTACCGCATCGAGGGCGACAAGATTGGCGACGTGAGCATCAAGCTGGGCATTGCGCAGGACGACGGCTGGACCAAGGCGTGCAAGCTGACGCTGACGTGTTGTAAGTTTCTGCTGGCGCATGCGAGCAACGTCAACTCGTCGGCGAGGGGGGCGTAACGCCTTTCTGCCTGCGCTCGGCTTCCAGCCGTTTGGCTTCCTTTCTTTGCATTTTGCCCCGGGCGTTACGACCAAAGAAACAGGTACGAAACGTACGAATATGGGACACGGCGCAAAGGGGTGGGACGGCAACGGAGTTTTTCTTTTGTTGCACGGCGTTTTGGTTTGGAATATGGCGTTGCCCTGTATTCATTGTGTTCACATGGTGTCTTCTTTCTTCCATATTCCTTCTTCTGGTCCTTCTTTCTTCTTCGAGTTAAACATAGAACATGCAACGGGAATCAAAACAGACTCAGAAAGAAACGCGCGTTTACAACTGGCATGCACAATATGCAGGTTTCACGGCTCTTACAAGGAATGGCAGCGATAGGCTGTCGGCTGCTGGGGCCTGGGCCTGGCTGTTTCGACGTTTCGACATCGTCAGGTTCCGATCTGTAATGTAACCCACCCTGACGACATCGCACTGGGTCTGGCTTGGCCCGGCCGTGAGCCCAACAAAAGGACAATGAGACAAAAATGACAAAACGACAAATACGGCCATGATTATCTGGTTTCCTGACTATGGCCAAAGCCCAAAAGAGGGCGGCTGATCACCTGCGCGGGCGCTGATCGCTGGGGGAGCATCTGGAAAATGCACGGGACATCGGCAGCGCGGAGAGTGGACAAAGTGGTGTTCTCTTCTCTGTTCTTCCTTTGGTGCCTCACCACCACGACTGCGTTCACGTCGCAGGCTCGACAGACTCGACCGACTGCATTGAAAATCAATGTGTCAGAGGGCCAGACTAGGGCGAAAAAGACCAGACCGGTAAAGACGTTCGTCAAGCCCTCGTTCGCTGGTTCGCGAGAGACAGAAGACAAAAACAGGCGCAAGTCAGGTCATCGAAGCTCGGCGACGGCGCCCGCGAACTACTTCAAAGTGGAGGTACTTTTCTGGTTTTGCGCGTGTTGGTTGCACATTGGGGGCAAGCTTGGGACGGACGCCGCGTTGTCCGTGATATGTGGGTCCTTTTTCGCTTTTCTCATCTTTTTTGTTCACTTTCTTTCTTTCGTTCATTTCGCAAACCAAGCTCCTTAGGCTCTGTGGAGCGTCAGCTATTAGCGCCCCACGTCCGAAAGAGCAAGAGCACTCTAGAGTTCTTCTTGACATCACTAACAAGGAAGGAGCACAGGAGACTGAGACAGCATGAGAAAGAAAAAGAACGAGCGCGGAACGGGCAAGAACGGACAAGCGCGGCAACAGTGAGGCAGTGGCAAAACGTGCACAGAAGCTGAATAGAGCAAGCGCTGCCGCGTAGTAATAGAGAAAGAGCGATGAACAAAAGCTTTGCGATGTCGACGAGGACGGTTGCTCTTTCTCGATCTGTTGTCTCGCTCAGTCTCTCTTTCCGCGTCTGGGAGATACTCACACCCGCCTGAAGACGGCACAAATTGACTACTTGATTGGCTACAGTGCGTCGATGCTGGCACGTCTGCTGGAATCCAGGTCGGAAGAACACCCCGCCACAGGGTGCGAGTCGTGCGCTCGTGCCCCATGCAAAATTCCCGAACAGGGTGGTGTGGTGTGGGGTGGGTGTGTGCAGGTTTTTCACTTTCTTGTGTGGTCAAATGTCAGCATCAGGCGCGGGCGCATTCGCTGTTTCAACCGTTCGCTCTTGCCCTGCTGGGGCAAACCTCGGGTTTGAGCTTGCCGCCCGTTGGGGAAAGAAGGGCCCAACCCAACGATGCAGAGAAGGAAAAGAGGCAGCCACGCCCGGCCCTTACAGTCGTTCCTGCCGTCCATCGATCGTGTAGCCGCCACAAAAGACTATGCAAAACTGCATTTTATGTGTCTCTGTGTAGTACGACAGCGCACGGATGACTGGCTCGCAGCTTCCCGTACAGATGTGCACATGTGCACATGTGAAGATGGGCGACAGGCCGCGAGAACGAGAATAGCAAGAACAAAGCGCTTCGCGCCTGCCTCCGCCGCCGCCCTGCGTCTCTCGGCCGTTCTCGTCAAGCTCATGAAAGAGTCTGATTTCTGCAAGAACAATACAGAAATATGCATTGCACGGAAACGATCTGGGCGGTTGCTGATTCACGGGACCCGATCAATGGCTGTTTGGGCAGGTTTGGTGAGGCCCGTGGTGCCTTTGGTTCTTTTGTTTTGTTTGTTCTCCTGCGTTGGGGTCAGTAATACGCCCTCCACCCGCAGATAGGGCCGGGCCAGGCCCACTGAAGATTCGCCCGACTCGGTCCTGGCGGCTCCACTCTTTCAAACGATTGCGCGCTGAACGAGTGCCTTGTGGTGTGAGGTCAGTGGCAGCTTACAGGTACCCATACACTGTAATTGCGTGCTGGTAGTACTTACAGTGGCGTCACTGGGCGCCGAACCAACAAACAACGAGCCCAAAAAGGATTTACAGGCGGAGGGAAGGAGCGAACCAGCTAAAGAGGGTCACGTCATAGAATGATTAGCGGCCTGGGAAAGAGCGACGGATCTTCAGAGGGGGGAGAATCCCGCATCTGCCGAGCGCGCAGGCGCTAGTCGCCCCCTAGCAGACAAAGCAAACCAGAAAACAGGCAGGAGCTTTTGGTGCGTCTGGGCGTGCACCTGCTGGGCGCGCGCGCGAAGCAGATCCTTTCCAATTCGCTCCTGCTCTCTCGCTCATTGTCGCTGTTTGTCAGTCGGTCGCTCCTGTCGCTCTTGTTTGCTTTTCGCTTTTCCTTTTAAATTGCGACCCTGCACCTCCCTCTTCTGCCGGGCCCGACGCATCCAACCAAATTTCCATCTCTTTCCTCTTTTCTTCTTTTCTCTCCGCACAGCAACATCCCGCCACCCAAAGCTTTGATTACCATTGCTTTGTTCATATAGCAGAGACAACCCTGGCATAATAGGACCGCCACCACCCGGACGACCACCAGCAACCAGCATAATAAAGCTTTGTGTTTCCTCGTCACCCCGTCGAGTCAGACAGCAACGACAGCAACCACACATCCGCCATCGCTATCGCATTGAACGCCATCCATAAAAAGGGCCAAATCGCCATTTCATTGTTTTGCAGTCCACAGCAAAACAATCCGCAAACCCTACTATCCCCATCTACCAAACCACACATTCCAGTCACAATGGAGGGCGCCGGTCTCTTCATCATCCGCTGCGTGCAGCTCCTCTTTGTCATTATCATCGTCGCCCTTATCGGCAACGTCATGGCTAGCAACATTAACGGCCACATGTCCGCCATCAACTATGCTCTCTTTTCTGCGATTATCGCCTGGCTCGCCTGCCTGCTCGGCATTGCCGCCACCTTCTTCACCAAGCTCGGCGAGGGCATCTTTTCCTACGTCCTACTCGGCCTCGACGGCCTGGCTGTCTTGTTCACCTTCGTCGCCGCCATTGTCATCCCCGCGAAGCTGGGAGCCGTCAACTGCGGCGGTAATCTGTCCGTCGCGCGCCGCGGCGTCGGCTGGATCGGCTTTGGCAGCAACGACAACGAGAAGCGCTGCCGCGAGCTGCAGGCCAGCACTGCCTTCCTGTGGTTCCTGTGGGCCACCATGATCGCGTCGCTGCTGCTGACCCTCGTCAACTTCCGCCGCTCCGGTGGCGGCTCGTCGGGCGGCTCCAGCGCCCCGCACATGTCGCAAGTGCGCGTGTAAGCGGCTTTGGAAGCTTGCCTTACGGCGGCATCCCATCTGCTTGGCTCGGTGTACAGTACACGCTTGACTGAGCCGCAGATCGGGTGTCGGCAACGACAATCGGCGTTGTACCTTGATGCCTTGTGTTTATCCTCCTCTGGCCATGTAATGACCATGCAGCGCTCGGTCGAGCCGGCGCTTTTTTGGAAACCTTTTGGATACAAGAAGAGGACGATACACGCAACACCTGAGGCACCGCATAGACGCCAACAAACAAACTACACCAAAACTACACAACCAACAACAGACGAGGACAGTGCTCGGCTGTGCCAGTTGCCCTGATTAATGGACATGTTGAAAAGAAGTAAGGGGGTCGACAGCGCTCCTGAGGAGCTGCGAACAATAGGGAAGGGGGGCCAACTGGATACAATAGCAAAGCCTGGACTGGCCTGGTCTCGATATGTTTTGAACAATTTTGACTATTTATTTTTGGGTTTTGGATTTTTTGGGGGTTCTTGGTTATGGGGGGTTTTTGTTTTACAAACGGGAAAGGGAAATGATACCTTTTTCAGCGTTTGCTTTTTTTTGTGTTTGGCAACGTCGAGGCGGCCATTGTTCTGATCGCATCGACCATGATGCGACCAGAACAGTTGCCGACGGCGTTGCCAACAGGTTGTATTTTATATTTTTTTGGGATACTCACTTGTTATATACACCGATACCGATATGGGAGATGTGGGAAGACAATTTGTATTTACGTGTTGATATCAACTTCACACTACTTTTGACCTCTCGGCTTTTTGGATACCCAGTTTGATTTGACGTGACTTTGTCCCCTTCACCTTGTTGACATTTGGATAACAAATGAATGTACCATCCTTTGTGTCACAAAAGAACCGCTACTCACTGACGAACAACACCACAGCAACGACACAACTGGCAAGGACAGGACCAACAACCATCAACAGCAACCAACAACAGGTGCAACAACATGCAGGCACCCGCTTTGTGCAACCCTGGCGCAACGACTTACACGTGAGTGGCAGACACAAAGACACAGACACAGACACAGACACGGACAAAATATGTGGCACGGATTACCCACTTATCGCCGGCCGGGACGGAGCAAGGGGCAATCCTCTGATCTGCAGTCCCCCCCCGGCATGGACAGGCTTCCGATCTACAGTCCCCCGAGGTGGATACCCCCCGTCGACGACCCCCACGGCCATCGTTGTCCGGGAACGCCATCGCCCCGTGATCTGAGCTCTCGATTCGGAAAAGTCTCCGAGCGTCCCAGCCTGTCTCTCTCCCACTCTCCCACTGAGCCACTCATCGCCGCGACCAGGGCCGCCACGATGCACCACCCCACCCAGCGTGCCGTATTGGCGGTATTGTGCAACGTTCGACTTGCAGGCATCGTCCAGAAGAGAATAGGGACCTCTTACTACCCCCTCTGTCCCCCGTGCAGCTGCAGAAGAAAGGGCGCGCCAAGGTGCGGCTGGCGTGTCGGCTGGGTTGTGTGCGTGGTTGAGCGCAGCGCTTGAAGCAATATTGGAGGTGGGCAGTGGACTGCTCCCCACGAGATTCAAACGCCATCGACGGGGTGGTGCCGCACGCCATCGATGTGAACAATTGGCAGGTGCCGATTTGCCTCTGACAACAGCGGTCGAGCAGTCTCGTCACCAATAACTTGCGCCTACAACCTCAATAGCCCCCCCATCAAAAGCAAAGTCGACTCATCACACAAACAGTCATCGCCGACCTGATCCTTGGACTGGGCGGTTCCAGCCCATCGTCCTGGTCACAAAATACAGTCTTGGCGAAAGGCAACGCACTTGGCAAACTTATGCGAGCTTTTGCAATCTCGAGTCATCGACTACCCTCGGCACTCAGCATCCCTCGACGGCCCCAAGAAATCTAGAACACCTCAACAAGCTTCGCAAGCTTTTCCTTCGCTCGGCAGCGCGGGAGCTTCTTCGACTAGTCGTCTTGGTGGTCTTGGTGGTCTTGATGGTCTTGGTCTCGGAATGGCTCTCACAGTCTGACGGTCATGATCATGTTGGCTGCTTCGATGGTGCGTTTGCTACCCCAGACGGGAAACTCGATGGAAAGGGGGACGGGGACGGGACGGGCAGACGTCTGAAAGGAGGGTTAGAAACAATGGCAGGATTTCACCTTGCTCTTTCACCTTTTTTGCTTCTTCTCTTTCGGGCCCTTTTGTTGTCACGTCCTACCCTATCCCTTCCACCCTGCCCACTCTTTTCCTCCCTTCTTCCATGGTTTTTCTTTGCTTTTTCCTCTTCGGGTGACTGGTTCCCCCTAATGAAAAAGAATAAAATAATAAAACCCCCACGTTGGACTATGCGACGATGGATTTTTTGCTCGTAAGAGGAATCCAAGGAATACAGGGGAGGACAGCACCAAGGGCCAGCATGGGGCAGCATCGGCCACCAACAACCACAAAGGAGCCACCAGCAACGTCTCGTCGGCCAGTGACAGCCTTGCGATGCGGAGCACGTCATTCGTCGCGAAAAAGGTACAACGACGATTTAGGGGGGTCATTTTTGCGTGCGCCCCCCAGCACAGCACAACGGCCACCGCCAGTCGTTTGGCACTCCGTTTTTTGCTCTTTTTTGGATGGATCTTCACTCACTTTGGCTCGCCTTTCCTCGGGCCTTTTGGGCTTCAGGGACCTCTTATTCTCTCTTCCGCTTTCGTTTCCGTCTTTCGTCAAGTCCTTGGCTCCTTGAGTCGTGTGCCCTCTTTTCTTTCTCGCGCATACGCAACTCACGCAATACGCTGAATATGTATTAATATATGCACCTTGTGCCCCGGGTCGCCGGGTCTCCTTGTGCTACACGGATCGGATTGGCCCTGGGTTGATGTTGACCGGGTTCACTTGTTCTTTCAACCGTTTCATCCGAACAGACAAAGAGGCTGCAAATCGACAAAAAGACTCACCACCGACGTCCAGCAGTGACAGAAGACAACAGCAGAACAGGAACAAGAAACAATATAACCACGGCCTGCACTGACTGTACTCAACCTTCTTTCCGCCTGCACTGACTGTGCACGACCTCTCGATCCTTTCCCATCGACAGTCACCATGACACTGACCTCGGAGCAGCTCCGCACGCTCGAGATCGTCGAGCGAAGTGCGTCGGCGCTCTCGATCGTGGGCATCCTGACGATCATCGTCACCTACTTCTCGTCGCGGTACTTCCGCAACCCCATCGACCGGCTGATTTTGATCAACGCCTTTTACAATGCCTTTGATATCACGGCCACGATGATCTCGCTGAGCGGGCCAGCCGCCGGCAACGGCACAGCCCTGTGCCAGTTCCAGGGGTTTTTGATGCAGATGTTTCCCCTAGCCGACGTCCTCTGGACACTGGCCATGGCCATCGACGTCTTCTTGATTGTCTTTTACCAGTACGACGCCAGCGCGCTGCGCCGGCTGGAGATCAAGTACATTGGCGGCATCACGGCCATTACGTTTGTTCCTGCCTTTGTGTTTCTGTTTGTCCACACGGCAGACAAGGGGCACATGTACGGCAGTGTGACGGTACGTGCCCGCATGCTTTCATCAATAATATCTCAAACCCTTCTAACATTAACAGCTATGGTGTGCCATCTCGCCAGAATGGGTTCTCTTCCGCATCATCTTCTACTACGGGCCAATATGGTACGCATCCTCTCCATGTTGTTGACTAACACTATATGCTCTTTTTCAACTAACAACATGCAGGCTCATCGTCGGTGTCGTCCTTGTCCTCTACTGCCTCGTCGGCTGGAAGATTGTCAAGGGCAAGCGCGCCCTCCAGTCGGTCGAGAGCGACGTCATCCCTCTCGACTTCCAGCAGACTGCCGAAAAGGACGACGACGACCACAGCACCACCACCATCGGCCTCGCTGTGTCGTCGCCGAAGCGGGTGCTCGGTGCGCACACCAGCATACACGGGGGTGTGAGCACACACGGGAGTGCGAATACCAGTACACAGGCTGGCGCTTCGTCCTCCCACTCCGGCAAGGCCTGGTCCCGCGACGGTACCGAATCCGTGTCGCCGCTGCGGCCACTCGACGACTTTAACAACCCAAACAACCCGAACAGTCCCACCTTCAACAACAAGTGGCAGGCCAACCGCTCGGCGCTGTCGCTGCGCCAGTACCTGCTGATGCCCGTCATGTTTTTCGTGGTGCTGCTGGTCATCTGGGTCGCACCCACCACCAACCGCGTGCTGTCCTTTGTGGAGCCCACGTTCGTGTCGTACCCGCTGTACATAGCCGTCGGCGCGACGGGGTCGCTGCGCGGGTTTTGGAACGGCATTGTGTTTTTGGCGGTGGGGATGCGGTCGCGCCAGAGCCAGCGGCGGCTCGAGGCCGGGCGGCCGGGGCACTACCGGTGATCCTCACCTTTCCGTTTCCTTATTCTCTTTTCTTACGACGCTATGGATTGCGGGACTGGTTTTGTGGGTGTCGGGTTTGGACTTTTGGGTTACATCTCTCGGCGCCAGGAATATCCCTTTTATATTTTGGTCATTTTTGGTTATAGACGTTATAGGCGGTCTCCCTCCTAATAACCCACATTATTTACTTTACCAACTAGAATTGTACACTTTTGGACTTTTTGGGCCTTCTGGCAGGACTTCACATTTGGACACACTTATTTCCTTTTCAATCGATAATGGCACAGCGGTTGATATTGTCTTTATTCTAATATATTTCACCTAATATTCTTAACGGTGACAAACAGCAAAACGGTCTACGGTCTTTCAACAAGACGGTATCTATCGTACGCAAAGAAAACAAAACGTATAAAATAGAACGTGAGACGTCAACACACAGTTATTGCTGCGCCTGTACTCGCTGCAATAGACGCCATGTTGCCTCGGCGGCGGTTGCGCCGCCGCCGCCGGTGGCCGAGCGGGTGCATGTCGCGCTTGTCATAGATGCGCATGTTGTAGTCGCCGTTGGGCGGGGGCGGCATGTCGTTGGGGCCGTAGTAGTAGCCACCACGGCCACCACCGGGCGGCAAGCCGGTGCGGCGGGCGTAGCCGTCAATGTCGTGGGACTATACTGTTAGCAGGTGAGGAGGAGAGGTGGAGAGGAGAGAGGACTCGAACGTACAAAGCAGCTGCCCATGATGGATCAATGTAAGAAGAAGTGAGGTGTTTGATAGTGTTGGTGCCTTCTCATGTCTTGGCAAGATGGAAGATGGAAGCTTGGCAATAACGAAAGGAAGAAGTGGATGTTCTAGCTACTTATATATTGTTTTCTTTTTTCTTTTTGACGTCGTTTCAGCTTGTCATTTATCTTGAGCAGACGTAGACGAAACGACGGTGATCAACGTTCGCATTGCCCTGTCCTTTTGTCTTTCGTCTCGTCACTGCCTCAATCGAGAAATAAAAGTACCTTTGCACAGAAGAACAGAGAGAAAGTACAAAAGTAAGATGACGTCGCTCTAGCAGGGCCTCGTTTTTGTTTGGCATCTCACAGGAACGGTTTAAGCCTTTTTTAGTGTCCTTTAAGAAAGTCCCGCCGCCCAGAATCCCCACACATCGGCGCCCGGAGAAGGGGCGCCGTCCCAATTGCGCCCTCGTACGGCAAGAAACACAGCCTCCTCATCCAGGGCGGTGTGGACGCTAAGACGTCGAAGACGTTCCGTGTTCCGAGTGAGGTCAATGGGAAAAGAAAGTAAAAGGAAGACTACAGGAAGGAATAGAAGATCAAGAACGGCCCGAGGAGATTGGACGTCGCATCGGGATCGACATGCAATCCTTTATGTGGCCCCAATCTTCATAGGCAGAAATAAATGTGTTTTGTGGCACTGCAAGCGGCAAAATACGAGTATTCTGCAGCCCTGCTGGGAAATCTTGTGCAGGGCACACGAGCAGGCAGAACGCAGGTGTTGATAAGTATGCTTTCAGTGTCTACTCCCAATATGAATCATAGTGGCTCAGAATCGGTTCAAATACACAGCAGACAGCGAACGCCTCGGAACAGCTACAGAATGCCACGCGGTATTACGATTCGTGCGTAGCCTGTAGGCTGTGCGAGTTGTAATGTGCAACGACACAACAGCAGGCAGGCGTATTGTTCTCGTCATGTACCTTTTGTTTAAAAAAAAAAAAGAGGTCGACCAAAATAGAATGTAAGAATGTTTATTCTTGTCAATATCCAAGTATGTCGTTTTCTTTCCAAACCTCTTCCAACGATGAAAAATTCCAAAATGTATCAAGTATATATCGTGCTCCCAGAATAAAAACCCTGCAATGCAATGCTGGCAACGAAAGCTGGGAAAAGAAAACAAAAAACGCACAAAAATTAACGGCATATGAGGGTATTCTAAGATATGAGAGCAGCAGAAAAGAAAGGGAAGAAACCAAAACAAACGCAAAAAATAGCAGTCAAACTTTTGTCATGCAAATTAATTCATCAACGATGCGTACGAAGCACGCCCGACACCGACACCGACACACCACCTCACTCCTCCCGCTCGGCATTGCAGGTCGACGGCACGACAGGCGACATCGGCACGGCCGCTCCGTTGCCGTCACGGCTGCGGCGCGACAGCGTGCTGGCGCTGCGGAAGCGGCGCGTGCGCACAGGCGACGGCGGCGCCGAGTCGTCGACTAAACCCAAGCCGAGACCTGCGGCGCTCGCGACATCCGGGTCGTCCGACTCGGGGTCTTCGGGCTCGCGCAGCTCTCTCAGCTTGGGCTGCGGCTGGGACGTGGTTGTCTGCGACGTGGTGGCTGTCGTCGGCGACGTCACGGCACCATCCAGCAGATTGTCACTAAACCGGGACGCCGTCGGCGCGGGTAGGGGCGAGTCGGTGTTGGACGTCGTCGACCAGTGCCGGCTGCTGGTGCGCGAGTGATGGCTCCGGACAGCGGCGCCGCTCGAGTGCGGGCGGCTGCTGACATTGTTGATGTAGTAGTCGTCGTCGTCTTGGGCCACGTCGCGCAGGAGCGACTCCTCGTAATCGTATTCGTCGTCGTCATCCTCATCATCCGTCGTGGCGTAGCTGTACGAGGAGGGGTCGCCGCCGCTCTCGCTGTCGAACCGGTCCTCTTCGAGCTCCTCCTCACCACCGGCCACCTCCGTCGGGACCTCGATGCCGTCGCCCTCTTGCAAAAAGAAGGTGGAGATGGCGCCGAAGAACGCCGTCACGGCCAGGAACGCCCACCCAGAAATGATGTAGCCGTGCTGCACACCCCACGAGAAGGCGGCGCCCGTCATGGCGGGGCCCGCTGCACGACCTATGCCGCTGACCAACGTCGCATAGCCGTTGAGCGTGCCGAGGACCTTGACCGAGGGAGCCGAGTTCGTGAGGATAATGGTCACGCACGGGAACGTGACCATGGAGAACACGCCCTTCAGGACAAAAGCCGTCATGAAAGCGGCATAGCGGAGGCGTTCGTCCTCGATCAGTATCGAGTAGGGCGTCAAAATGTAGACGAACGGGAGGAGTATGGCTACAACGTGTTAGTTGAAAGGGGCGTAACGTAGGTTGAAGTTGGACTGGTGACTTACAAGAATAGCGGAAGCAGCGCAGGGGCCCGAAGCGCGTGCACAGCGGCGGAAAGGCGGTAAACTGGGCAAATCCGGAGATGAGGGCATTCACCGTGAAGATGGTGCCAATGGTACCCGATGACAGGCCAAAGCCACCCGAGAATTTGAATGGCAGCTTCGTGTTGGTCGAGTCGTGCGTCTCGTGCGGGTAGTTGAGGAACACAGGCAAGACCTGGTCGTAGGCGACCGAGTGCAGCGCCAAAATCGTGTAGCAGAGCAGGGCCATGGACGTCTGGTACGTGAAAATGCTGGGGTTTCGAGACGACGCAGGCGCAGATCTGACCCGCGAGTCGCCCAGAATCTCGGGAGCGCCCGACGAGACCGCAGCAGCGGCCACCTTGGCCAGCTGGTTCGAGTCGTCGACAGCAGTCGGCGGCTTCGAGGCGCCCAGCGTTAGGTCTGATTCGCTCTGCAGGGCCGCCGACGACAGCAGAGGCGCACTCGCCTCGTCGTCGATAAATGACAGGCGGCGACCGCGGGCTTCCGCGCGGGCCTCGGAACGCGCACGGGCACGCGCCCGGAGGGCGCTTCTCTTGGACGGCTTGCCGCCACGGAAGATGCGGGTAAGCCGCTCGCCGAGTTCAATGCCCCAGTCCGTCTTGTGCTTTCTCGACTCGAGCGTCTCTTCTAGGAAGAGGAGGGCATTGACGGCGGAGAAGATAAAGAAGACACAGGCGATCAGGTTGGGTAGCAGGAACGGAAACTTTTTAAAGAGCGTAAAGTGGCCAAACAGGCCGGGGAACTGCTCGGCTGGGCGGGCAAAGAAACCGCCAAACGACGGGCCAAACACGGAACCTATGCTCCAGACCATGGGCATGACGGAAAAGGCACGGGGTTGCAGGGCTTTCTGCGGCACCATCTCGGCCACCATTGTGCGAATCGTTCCGACTAATGTTGTTAACTAATGCTGGGGAGACATAATAAGTAATGGGCAACGTCGATTTACCATTGCCGTTGCTGGCTCCTTGGATGCCGCGGACGGTGATAGCCATGTACAAGCTCGTGGACGAGCCCCAGAAAATGAAGCAGACCATGGTGCACAGCAGGCCGATGATGATGGTCGGCTTCCGTCCTATTGTGTCGGACGTCCAGCCCCAGGGCACGGCCGTTATGCTCTGGGCCACCGAGAAGACGGCACTGGTCATGCCGGCCCACTTGGCCACCTCCTCCTTGGGGACGCCGAAACTTTGGATCATCTCGGGCAAGTAGGGAAAGACAGACGTCAGGGCGAGAGGCTCGGCAAACCGGACCATGGCTAGAGGTACTTGTTAGTGAACGCCCGGCTGAAGATGGTGCTATTTCTTAATATGTCCCATTCTCCGTTCCTGCTCCTACGTTGTCCCTGTACTCCCTCGGCCTCCTCAATGTACCGTCGTTCCTGTTCCGCATATGGCACAGCAAAGAAGTTGGCACCACCAGTGTCACTTACAGCACTTCCAGCAAGACTAGACACATTGGTGTCCTCTGGCGGCCAAGGGGGAAAAAAGAGAGAGATGCGCTGCTGTGAGGCTCAGGCCACTGACCCGGGAAGAAAGCCTCTCTCTGCCGGAGCTTGCATTAGGGAGACGACAAGAGGTCGAAGGGAGAGAAAGAACAACATGCACTGCAGTCACGACCACACATCGAGGCTGTATCGATATGACAGGACGGTAACAAAGCTGGGGTTTCTTACCTAGAATGACCAGCTGCTGGACGGGCAGCTTCGGCCCTCTCTTCTTTTCTCTCACCATGCTGAACTGCGGAGAGGGGAGAGACAGAGAGGAAGGATGTGAAGGAGAGGTGGAGAGGAGGCGCGGGAGGTTATGCGCCTATGGAGGCTTTGTTATAACGACGACTGGTTTCGTATTTGCATGGAGGGCGTCGAAATGAGGTGCGTTGGCGAGACAAAAGACAGACGCCGCAGGCTTGCGACTTTCGAGTCAGTCAAAGAGTCTGGGACGGGCCGCGTTGAGGCGTGGAATGGTGGGAGACGTGGAAGAGGTGACGTCTTGGCGGGTGTTCGGAAAGGCTGCTGGACGAAGAGTTGTTTTGTTCCGAGGCTGGCAAAAAAAAAAAGAGACGGGATGCGGCCGTCAAAGCTGTGATGCAAGGCCGAGGTTGTGGGCCAATGAATATAGAAGCGAGGAAGAGAGGAGAGGAATTCAAAAATAAGGAAAGAAGGGAAAGAAAGGAAAAAGAAAGTGAGAGGAAGCCAAAGAAATCAGGAATCAAAAGAAGTCAGAACAGGAAAGGTTAAACAATAGATAAATAAAAGACCTGCAAGAAAGAGGTCCGGCAAAAAACAAACCCCAGTCATAGGCTGCGAGTCACAAGAAGGCAAAAAAAAAAACTGATGGGCAACAGTGAAAAATTCAAACAGACAGCCCTGCTGATAGCCATCGGCTTACGGATAGCCCGCTGGGGAACAGAACGAAAAGAGTTAAAGAGGGGGTCTCGGGGGTCTTGGGGGCCCATATGAGGTGCACTGACATCACAGAATGGGGCCTGGTCGCCATGCGGGAGGCGTGTTAGTGTCGTTTTCGCCATCGTTCTGGGCGTGCAGCCGTGGAAGGTCCGCAGCGCGGGCAACGCGAGCACCGCGAGTCAACGACCTTGGCCTTGGCCGCCAAAAAAGAATGGGCGACATTGGACTGGAACCTACCATCCATCACGGTCGTGTTTGGGGGGGTCACGAGGAAATCCTCAAAACGGGACGCAAGGACGAGGCCCTGCCTGCCTGTTGAGTCTGTCTCTTGTCCATCCTGCCCATCACTGTTCGACTCGCACTCCCTGCACACCCTGCACGTCTTTCACACCCTCACCCACGCGAAGACCGGCAGCGGCTGAACTCCGTCCATGCCATGTCTGTTGAGTTGCAAGGAGGTGCGGCAACGGCACGAAAAATGTCCTTGTTCGGCCTGGGTTGGCCGGGGATCGGTGTGCCTCGTCCATGGCTGCATGGGTTTTTTTCTTTTCTTTTTTCTTTCCCTTTTGGATCCCCTCTCTGCCATTTGCCATTTACATACGGAGTATTGTCTTCTGCGAGGTTCGAGTTTCGCAGTCACACCGGAGAGTCCTCGATGGCACCCTGTCGTTATCGAATCTGCGAGCCTGCAGACGGCGACTTCCTCCCAGCATAAACGCAACCTGGAATTCTGAGCAGCGGTACAGCCTTCCGGGCAAAAGAGTTCGAAAGAGGGGGCACCGGCGTCGAAAGAGGGGGCGTGGAGAAGGGACGGGGTGGAGTTTCTGCAGTGGATGTGCCCGCCGTTCGAGGAGAGGAGAGGTTGGAAGGCGCAAGGGGAGAGGCCCTCGGAGTGGAGGACTGTCTTTGTTGAGTACCTGTGTCTTGCGGGTTCTTTTTGGCAGCCCTGCATCCGTTGCCTGCCCGCCCGCTGCTCTTTTGCCGCTTTGGGATTTCCGCTGCTTGCCATTCGTCTCCTCACGCGCCCTTTTGTTCGAGAGCTCTTGTTTTCCGAGGGTTTCTTCCGCTGTGCCGCTGTCTCTGTCATGTCTTCCTTGTCTTGCTTGTCTCGACTCTCTTCTTTTCTCCCCGAGCTTTTTCTGCGGGAGCGGGGCGCGTAGCCCGTGTTGATCTACCCGATGGCGCCTGCGAGCTGCCGTGAGAGGTTGGGGGTAACGATGGATGATGTGCTGGGGGTGCTGGGGGGTGGTTGTCGTTGGATGTCGCTTGTGCTCCGAATCCTTGCAGACGCTGTGCTTTGACATGGACACCTACGATGGCCGAGGGCTAGAGGGAAAGGGGGGCAATGGGCTTCGACATGCCAAAGGGCGTCAAGACAAAAAACCACACGAAGCAAGTACTGCCTACTTTCTTCTTTTGGTTGTCACAAAATGCAGAAGGCACGAACGACATGGTTGTGCCGTATTACCCTGTTTGCCTGTTTTGTTCAGTACAAAGGCGGAAAGTGCAAGGGACACGCACGCGCGCATCAGAAAAGCAAGACCATGTTTCTGCGCTTTCGGCGGTGCTTGCAATTTACAGCGGCCGGTTCTCGGCGTGGGCAGGCACGATACGGGGCAATACACACCGGGAAAGAGCGAAGGGGGTGGGTGGGGGAGCACTGGACAGTGAACATTGTCGCAGCAGTTCTGGCAACTACCCTGGCGGCCCAGGCCAACTGAGGAAGGAGCAACTGTCGGCTGGGGTGGCCAGGCCCTTTTTTCCTTTCTCTTTTTCCATTTATTACGACTGGCTCACGGCGGGTTCTTGTTGCTGTGAACGCCTGAGACGTGCGCCTGCTGTCCCTCTCATGTCTCGGGAGAATTCATTCACGCCTTTGTAGAGGAGTGTGCAGGCGATGAAAGATATGAGTGAGTTGAGGTGCTGAGTTATGACTACGAGTTCTAAAGGAAGGTGCAGTCCACTACAGAGAGTAGAAGGAGTTCTGAAGGGTTCCCGAAAAGGCAGGCACAGCCTGTTTGCAGGTTCACGTCACTTTGTCAGTTTTCTCCAGTTCTCGGTCTTTAAAGAGTCTCTGATTGGCCATCTGTTAAAGACCCGCTTTTCTACCCGCCCTCTTGCAATCTGTCAGCGCCGAAGCCGCACGCACTGTCCAATGACAGCAGTTGACAGCAGTTGACAACGGCGAGGTTGAGCGCTGTAGCCAGTGAGGACTTTGGAATCAGGACGACATTCAACGAGAGCTGCCGACAGACAAAACACCATGCAGCCACTGAATTGTGAATACAAAAGACGATGCATCCTTTGACTTCGGGTGCGTTTGTAAGAGGTCTGAAGAAAGCCGGTGTCAAAAACGTTGAAGCAGGTGACCGTTGGGTTCGGCATGGGTTGGGGGTCACTATCACCCCGTACAGTGCTGTAAGATACAGCAATGTTGGTCCCTGGAACGGCACTGATATTGCGGTCGAGTCGACAGTCCGGCTGTTTACGAGATCCAGCAGATTCCCGGTTTGCTTCTTTCCCCTACCCTCTTTTTCCTTTATCTACCTTGCGAGCGTAATGCAAGTGCAAGAAGCGCCTGTGTCGGCAGATGGACAAATGGGTTTCGTGAGGAAAGGCAGCTCGCGTGTTTTGGCGAATCGTGCAGTTCTGTCATGCCACTGTGTGTGTACAGTGCGCGCACTGTACGGCGGTGCAAGGCCGCCAGCCACCCCGCAGATCACGCAAAATACGCCTGGGGTGGGCTCTTGCCCGCTGTGGCCCGCTCGGCTCATTTGCCATCGGTGCCTGTTTCGACGTCAAGCTCGACCAGGAAGGTGCAAAGGGACGGACCTTGACAATCGGAACCGAGACGGAGGTCTTTCCTGTTTCTTGTGCATCTTATCTCCTCTTTTGGCCTTTTGTCAACCCCCTCTTCATCTTCTCTCTCTCTCTTTCATCTCTTTCATCTCTTTCCTATCAATCCAATTGAGGATGCTCACCAATCCTCCCTGAGCTGCTATTCGCCACCGATCT
Source organism: Sporothrix inflata (assembly GCA_021396225.1). NCBI lineage: Eukaryota > Fungi > Ascomycota > Sordariomycetes > Ophiostomatales > Ophiostomataceae > Sporothrix > Sporothrix inflata. The sequence continues at coordinate 103,035 of WNYF01000095.1, read as the reverse complement.
TGTTGACGATTGGTGCATGTCCACTTACAACTGAGAATCCATCACAACAACACAACATCAACGAGAACAACGACAATTGCGCCATCCGCTATTCCAGAAACGCAATTCCGCCATTGACCCGTGATGGCCGACGAAAAGACGCCGGTGCTGCCGGTGACGGCGTCGGCGCGGCTGGACAAGCTGGCCGCCGAGGACAGCCGGCGCCACGGCACCACGAAGCGGACGTCCCGGCGGTCCCGGGCTGCCGCCGAAGACGGCAACATCTGCCTGCAGATCGTGCTCCCTGTGGTGCTGACGCTCGTGATTTTGGGTACTGTGCTGCTGCTGCCGTACCTGCTCGAGGTGCACAAGGCGCTCGCCGTGGCGGGCACGCTGTCGCTGTACTCGCAGCGGTACAAGCCAGACTTTAGCAATGCCGCTCTCAAGGAGATTCTGCTCAACACGCCGTCCAACGACTCGGCCGCCGAGTGGCTGCGGTACTACACAGCCGGCCCCCACCTGGCGGGCCAGAATTACTCGCAGGCGGCGTGGACGCGCGACCGGTGGGCAGAATGGGGCGCGGCGGCGCACATAACGGCGTACGACCTGTACCTCAACACGCCGGTGGACCACAAACTTTCTCTGCTGAAGGCCAAGGGTGGTGAAGGTGATGGTGACGAGATCACCTGGGAGGTGGACTTTGAGGCCTCCCTGGTCGAGGACGTGCTCGACGAGGACCCGACGACGGGCCTCAAGGACAGCGTGCCGACGTTCCACGGCTACTCGGCCAGCGGCAACGTGACGGGCCCCGTGGTGTACGTCAACTACGGCACGTACCAGGACTACGCGGACCTCGAGAAGGCCAACATTTCCCTCCAGGGGGCGGTGGCGCTCGCGCGGTACGGCGGCATCTTCCGCGGCCTCAAAGTGAAGCGCGCACAGGAGCTCGGCGCCGTGGGCGTACTCCTCTACAGCGACCCAGGCGACGACGGCGCAGCCACCGAGGTCAACGGCTACAAACCGTATCCCGAGGGCCCGGCCCGGCAGCCGAGCTCGGTGCAGCGCGGCAGCGTGCAGTTCTTGAGCATTGCGCCCGGTGACCCGACGACACCCGGCTACCCGTCGAAACCCGGTGTACCCCGGGGCCCGACGGACCGCTACATCCCGTCGATTCCGTCGATCCCCATCTCGTACGCGGATGCGCTGCCAATCCTCAAGGCGCTCAACGGGCACGGCCCGACCTCCAAAGACCTGGGCCACTGGTGGACGCGCAACGAGGGTCTAGGGCACAAGGGCGTCGAGTACAACATTGGCCCAACGCCGGCGGACGAGGTGCAGGTCAACCTGTACAACGAGCAGGACTACACGACGACGCCGATCTGGAACGTGCTGGGCGTGTTCAACGGGTCGGTGCTGCCGAACGAGGTGGTGGTGGTGGGCAACCACCGGGACGCGTGGATTGCGGGCGGGGCCGTGGACCCCAACAGCGGGTCGGCCGTGGTCAACGAGGTGGTGCGGGCGTTTGGCGTGGCGGCGGCGCAGGGGTGGAAGCCGCTCCGGACGATTGTGTTTGCGTCGTGGGACGGCGAGGAGTACGGGCTGCTGGGCAGCACGGAGTGGGTGGAGGAGTATTTGCCGTGGCTGCAGCACGCGAGCCTGGCGTACGTTAACATTGACACGGGCGTCGGAGGCCCGCACTTTGGGTCGTCGGCGGTGCCGCTGCTGCACGACCTGGTGTACCAGGTGACGGGCGAGGTGCTGTCGCCGAACCAGACGGTGCCGGGCCAGACGGTGCGCGACACGTGGTCGGGCAAGATCGGACCGCTGGGCAGCGGCAGCGACTACACTGCATTCCTGGACCACGCGGGCATTACGAGTGTGGATGTGCGGTTCTCGGGTGGGGGTGGTGGTGATGGTGAGGATGCGGCGGCCGCTGCCTCGGGCAACACCGAGAACGCCGACGTCGACCCGGTGTACCACTACCACAGCAACTACGACAGCTACCACTGGATGGAAAAGTACGGCGACCCTGGCTTTGTGTACCACAAGACGATGGCGCAGGTGCTGGGTCTGCTGGTGGCGCACCTGGCGACGGATCTGGTGGTGCCGTTCAAGGCGGGCGACTATGCGGACTCGCTGCAGACGTACGTGGACAAGATCCGCGCGCAGTTTGAGAAGCACATTACGCCAGAGGAGGTGGCGGCTGCCACCTACTCGGACCAGGCCATGGCGGTGATCCGCGGCCGCAAGGGCGCGGAGGGTGTCGCCTCTGCTTCCACCGCCGTCGACGACGCCGAAGGCCAGCGTCTCTTCCGGCTGGCGCTCGACCGCCTCGACAGCGCCGTGTCGGAGCTGGCGACGCACGCCACCGCGCTCGACGACAAGGCGCAGCACCTTCGGGAGCGCGTCGGCAAGGGCCACACGGAGACTTTGGACGAAGACGAAAACGATGAGCTGGACCGCGACCTGTCGCCTACCCTCGTGTTCGCGCCCAAGTGGTGGCGCCGGCTGGTGCGGCGAGTGCACCGGGTGTGGCTGGCGATTCAGGTGACATGGGTCAACCGGCGGTACCAGTACCTGGAGCGCAAATTCTTGTACGAGGGCGGCCTCGACGAGCGTGAGTGGTTCAAGCACGTCATCTTTGCGCCCGGTGTGTGGACGGGCTACGCGGGCGCCGTGTTCCCTGGTCTCGTTGAAAGCATTGACGCGGGCAACTGGACAAACGCGGTGCGGTGGGCGGGCATTGTGGAGGAGCGGCTGGCGGTGGCGGCCAAGGGGCTGCACTAGGGGCGACGAGGGTGTTGGATATTGTCTATTGTCTTGGATACTTCTTGGACATCGGATTGTATACCGTACATGAACACATACATTGATGATGGATTGCAAGTAAATTAATTATTCGTACTGTATTGGATGGTATATTTTATAGCTGGAAGACAGGAAAGAAAACAAGAAAATGAAAGAATGACAACAATTGCCAAGGATATAGATATTAAGTTATAAGACGACCGTGTATAAAGCATACGCCTGTTCTTCCCCTCAGTCTCTCCTGAAAAGGTCAAAACAACTCCCTCCCAACTTCACTCTACTGCTGCGGCTGGACTGGATGGACGGGCGCGGCGGCGGCCTCGTAGTAGGGCTGCTGAGCAGGGACCTGCTGGGGCACCTGCTGGACAGGCACCTGCTGCTGCTGAGCGTAGTAGGCGGCAACATTGGGGTCGACGGGTGTCGGCTGCTGGGGCGGCGGGGTCATGGTAGCGGCGTGCTGCTGGGCGTAGTATTGCTGCTGCTCGGGAGAGACGACGTAGGGCTGGGCCGGGTAGCCAGCGGCAGCGGCCTGGGCCTGCTGCTCGTAGTAGGGGTCCTGGATGGGGACGGGGGCCACGGGCTGCAGCGGGACGCCGCCAGCGCCGACAACACCGGCCTTCTCGGCAGCACCCAAGTCGGCCGGGGTGGCCGGGGTGGTGGCGGGCTGGCCGGCGACGGAGTGGAGGCCCTGGCCGCGGTGCTCGTGGAGGGCGAGGCCGTTGATGGCGGTGGTGGCAATGAAGAGGAGGCTGTCATGTTAGCATGAGCTCATGAGCGAAGCGAGCAAGTGAGGGGGGCGAGCGAAGCGAGGACAAGAAAGAAAAGCGAGCGCAGCGAGGAAAGAAAGGAGAAGCGAGCGGAGCGAGGACAGGAAAACGTACAAGTTCAGACCACCCAGACCGGAGGCGGCGGCCAGGCACTGGGCGTACACAAGAGACTGGCCCGACAGACCATAGTTGTAGCAGTAGCCGTAGGCGCAGTAGGTGTGGTTGCCCATGAAGGGGGCGACCTGGGAGGCGAGCAGGGCAAAGGAGATGAGCCAGAAGATGGTCAAAAAGATATCGAGGGAGAGGACGGCCCAGTAGTTGTAGGCAGCGGGGGCGGCGAGGGTGGCGACGAGGACGTAGATGCAGACGATGAGCGACGCAATAACGGTAAAGATCATGAGCTCGTCACCGGAAAAGGAGAGGACGGACAGGCCGTAGGCGTCGAGGCCGAGGACGACGACGGACACAAGAAGCTGGGCGATGCGGAGGTAGAGAAAGTAGGCGGGGTAGACGGGAACGTGCTCGCGGCCGACGGGGCGCGCGGCGGAGTCGCCGCCGATGCCGTACATGATGACGAGTGAGCGAAGCGAACGAGAAAATGTGAGGCGGAGATGTCGATGCGAGTGAGCGCAGCGAGCGAGGACCAAAAGATGACAAGAGAAGAAAAAGTGAGTCGACAGTGACGATGGTGATGGTAAACAAAGACCCGGGCGGGGAAAAGAAGCAAAGAAATTGATAACGGGGCGGCGAGAAAATCAAAAGAAGAAGACGAGAAAAGAAAAGAAAAATAAAGGGAACAGAAAATCGAGGCAGGAACAGGAAAGCGCCTGGACGGACGAGATAGGACAGACGAGACCCTTTTGTAAAAGCGAGTCAAAGCAGCGAGTCCAAGCAGAGAGAGACACGAGAATCAAAAACGAGAGACAGGGGTCGGCAAGGGGGAGGAAGAAGAAAAAAAGACGCCAATAAAATAAAAATAAAAGAAGCTGCACCAAAAAAAAAAAAAAAAAAAAAAAAAAAAAGACCAAAAAGGCCTGGCCCCACTCTGAGGCTAACTACGAATAGACTTACACAACGATCCCGCGCCCCCAGACGCACCCTGCATCCTTGGATAGAAATGAGGAGAGAAAAAAAAAGAGAAAGAAAAGAGGAGTCCTCCACTCAAAATGGCCAGGACTGCCGACCGGGCGTCGATGGCGGCGGCAGACCATCGGCAAGTTCAGGCGAGGGAGAGTGGACAGAGGGAAGAGAGAAGTTACAGGACCTGCAAGCCACCAAAGCCCTCGATCCGTCATTTTATTATGTGTAGAAGGAGAGGCAGGCCTTTGGGATGCTTGCTGCCCAGGACTTGGCCGTGCGGCTGAAAGGCCGTGGTAGTGGTCCATAATGCGAATAATAAGAGAGAGTCATGGGAAAGGAGAGACCTAGACAGCAAAGCCAAGCACCGGTCGACACGACCGATCACAAGCATGGTCGTTGTAGCGCAGACTGAAAAGCTTGTCTGTCCTTGGCCGAAGAAAGGAGAGAGAAAAAGAGAAAGCTGGGAATAGAAAAGGGGGCTTTGTTGAAAGACAGCTCACTCGCTGTGCCTGGCAGTGCCTCTAGCGGATGTCTAGCGGACACATCTTGCGGTGCCTCGAGCGACAGTTGGAGCCCACACACTCGACCAGTGCCCAGAGAAGCCCAATCGTAGCCCAACACCTGCCCACAAGCGCCCCATAAGGCCAGAAAATCTGCCTTGCACCAGGTGGAGGTCTGTGTCTTTGTCTCGCTCAGTGTCTGTGGTCGTTGTTGTTGTCCTCTTTTCGAGCTCCATGGCCTCTTTGCCCTCCTCGACTGTTTCTATTTTAAAAGCCGAAATGTAAAATTCCGCCCTGCACGTTCTTATTCTTCCACTTCTTGTGGCTAGCAATCGTCTCTTGCACAGCCGTTGACAAGTCGACTTGATCAAAGTCACAATGTTGACAATGTCGACGATGTCAATGTCCATATCGACACCCTCTCAGAGTCACGTCGATTGTCCCAGAGGTTCAGGCCAATAGAGTGCCTGCCGTGTTCACGCCCCGGCTTGAATACAACGGTTGCAATCTCCCTTCCCGCATGCACCCAGAGAGAGTGAACCGCGAGGACCAAACGAGCGACTGAAGGCGAGGGAAGGGAAATCGATAAAAGACCAACACACAGGGGTCCAGCCAGTCAATTTCCTGGATTTAGCGAGTAAGATGACAGTCCTAGTGGAGACTCGACGACAAGAGAAAGCGGGACGAAGAGGATGCCCCCTGTACGGAGTAGTGACATGCCGCTCATGGAACTGGTGGGCGGTCTGGTGCTGGTCTAGATGCGGCTGAAAAGCGACAAGCAAAAGTGAAACAGTGTCGGGGAAGAGAAGGAAAAGAGGAAAGAAAAGTCGACAACAGGCCTAGCGGATGGCTGCAGGCACAGCCACGGCGCGTGCAGGAAGAAGAAAAAGTGTGCACGGTCGAGGAAAGGAAAGGAAGAAGAAAAGACGTGGAAAAAAAGACAGACCAGCATGAATGGTGGCGCTTTTCTGAGTCGGGGAGGGGAGATCAGTGCAGACAGAGTGGACTAGGCCATTCGAGAAAAAACCCGTCTCTCCGGCAGTCGACGCCGGTCTTCACAGAAAAGAACAGAACATCGGAGTGCCTCCCCGATGCTTTTGTTGTGTTCTTCTGCTGTCCTCGATCGTTCTCGTGAACGACCCACTGCTTCGTGAGATTGACGGTCTGGCCCCCGTCCAGAGGACGATCCCTTCTGTATTCTCTCCCAGCTTGTTCAATGAAACCGCGGAACGAGCCCCGCGTGCGAACTGCCCTCTGCCCGCCGTTGCTCGCTGGGGACCCCAGTTCAGTTCCCCTCTGACAGAGTGGTCGACGACCGTCAGACGCCTATTTTGGAGTCATTAAGCGGCAGGCAAAGCATGTTTGCGTTGCATGAGGGACGTCGCTCTCTGGGCGTTTTGTCGAACGATATCGACGACGACGAAGACAACCGCAGTGACAATATTGTGTCTCGCCGTTTGCCGTTTCGTCATCTGTTTTCAAAGTCGGCGTATTTTTTAGCCTTCCCCCTTGAAACCTCAAACAGCAAGCCATAAAGACAGAATACAGCGTAGTCGGAGGCCAACCTCCAGGCTTGTCCTGAACAGGCCTAGAAACGGCGATTTCCGGGGCACAGGACAGGCTGTTGAAAAGTGAAGAGACCAAGTTTGATTTCGCTTTCCTCCTATTTTCGAAACATCCGCACCAGCCTTGCTTTAGGTTGTTTTCGTCTCGTACTAGGACACGGCGCGCCAGCGACGAACCGAGTCAAGGCGCTGTTATGGTGCTGCCAGAGGAAAGAGGACGGACGCCGTAAAAAACCAAGGAAATAAATATGGGTAGGGGGATGCCGCTGGGTCTGTGTTGATTTGAAGGAGAATTTTTAAGATTGCGAATGAAGAGACAGGGATCGCCATCCCACAAAAGGAAGAGAGACGAAAGAACACGAAATGACTCGGCAGAGCCCATCGGAAAGATAACAAGGCCAGACCACAATGTTCAAACAAGTTAGAACAAAAGGGAGGCGGAAAAGTGAAAGAAAGAAAGAAAGAAAGAAAAGGAGACAGAAGCCTTTGCCCAACGTACCGTAGCGGCTATGCATGCTCGGGGATGTGCTACAGTCGATAGTGCCAATGTCCCGCAAGCCACATCTGATCGGTTCAGAGGCTATTGGGAGGCTGGTTTTTGTGATAACGTCGATGTCAATCGTGGTGTCGTCGATTCTTCTTGTCCATTGAAGCATCTTACGTACATTATGGAGACGGCCTCGACGTTGTAAGAAAGGCGGAGAGCGGAAGCGGAAGCGGAATCGAGCGGGATGTCACTATGGAGCACCCAAAACGCTTATGCCGACAAGTATGCCGGAGATCTTGACGGCGACTGCATGCATTGCTCGTATCGGCCAGTCTGCCTCAGGATGTAAGAGTCGCGGCTAGAAAATATGTCAGTAGGAAAGAATTAAAAGAAAGAACTTTGCTCAAGGCCACACTTCATCGACAACCTTCCTTTTCTAGAATCGGTGTTGTTGACAATGCACGCAAATGACCTGCATATTATTGTTCCTCTCTCTTTTGTCTTTTTACCACAGCCCCAACAAACGCTAGTCCCCGAGGCACCCCTGGAGAAAGGACCTGGACTCGTTGGAGAGAGAGAGAGCCTTGGATCGGCACGCCTGCAGACCCGTTCAGCCTCGCTTGTTTGAGCTTGTTTTTGAAGAGGTGGAGGATGGAATAGGCCGCAACTTGAGCTCCTTTCCTTTCCATTGTTCCCCGTCTCACTCGTCGACGTTTCCAAATGCTAGCAAAGAGTCGGTGAGACGGAACCGCCTTCGACAATACGGTAGGACACACGCGCAGTACAATCAATTGTTTCCACTGCCAAGAAGGTTCAAAAAATGATGTGCACATCCAAGAGATGAAAAAAAGACATTATTGTATTTCTGTAGCAAACTGTGAGCAACAGCCTACTCCGTACAACCTCCTCATATCTGCCCAGAGTATCCAGAGTACTCCCCCAATGTCATGCTGCTGCTTGCTGATGCTATGAACAAGAAAAGAAAAAGAAAAATTCAAACAAAACACCAATGCAACAATGAAAAGATCACAAATCACCAACCATACATGAGATGTCAAAATGCAAACGAAGAAGATTCAAAAAGCTCCAGCCTCCCTGCCGCCCCAAAGAGGTCCAAATGTAGATAGGTAGAAAGATGGAGAATGAATATGTACCAAGAGAATACAAAAATGTAAAGGAAAAAGGTGAAAAAGGTGAAAAAGAGAAAACGTAGAAGGTGAAAAGGCCAACAGGAGAAGAGTCCTAGAGGTCGTGATCATGGCAATTGGGTATCAAATGAAGCCAAAAAAAGAAAAAAATTCGAGAAGAACGGTTGAGAAGAAGTCGGGAGAACGAAGAATGGGAAAATCATCGAAGAAAGTCAACGGTGGATAGCAACGGCAGAGAACGGCACCACGCTCAACTTGTCGCCTCACGAAAAGTCGTCGTTGGCGTCGCCCAGCACAAGACGGTCGATCCGCTTGACCAGCTCCTTGGTCTCGCGCGCAATCTCAAACGCCACGGGGGGGAGGGACGTTGTCCACGACCGCATGTCCATCTTGCGCCCGCCGCTCGCCTCCGTCGCACTCATCGCCTCGCCCCGGTCGCCCGCGTCCACCAGCCGCTGCCGGCAGCTCACCAGCTTGTCGAGGGACGCGCCGCCGTTGCCGCTGGCTTCCGTCTCGGCAATCACTTTGCCCACAATGTCGGCAATCTCGTTGATCTGGCCCGTGATCTGTTGCACGCCCGCGTCGCTGCGGATCGACCCCACCATGTCCTGGATGATCTGCACCATCACGGCCGTCTGGTCGTCGAGCAGGGCTTTTAGGTCTTCAGTGCGCTGGTCCGCGCGGCCGGGCAGGCCGTTGGGTGCATTCGATCCGCCGACGGGTCCGCCATAACCGTTGTTGTTGTTGTCACTCCCACTAGGCGCCGTAGGCAGGTTCTTGTTGATGCCGAGGTAGTTTCCGTTCACACCGTTCATGCCGTTCATCCCATTCATCCCGCTCATGCCGTTGGGCGCGCCGCGCGACATGGAACGCCGGCCGTTGGCAAAGCTGCCGAACCGATCGACCGACTGCCGCGGCGAGCTCACGGGGCTGTACGCCGACGAGTCCGCGCTGTCGCGCACACCGCCCAGGCCCTGGAAGGGGGGCGGTGGCGGGAGCGAGTTCTGGGTCGTCGTCGACGACAGAGTCGTGGCCGTCGTCTGGCCGCCGTTGCTGCGCGGCGAAAAGTAGCTGGCGTTGGACTCGACGGGCGTTAGCGAGCCGTTGTCTTCGTCCATCATGGACATGCTGTTCTCATCGTCCTCGAGCTCGCCCGCGGGCGTCGTGCGTATCTTGACCGTCCGCAGCAGCTCGACCACGGCCGCGACAAGGTGCGACGCCGCCGCGTCGAGCAGCGACACAGGCGACAGACCGGCAGCCATGGCAAAGTTCTTGGCCGCCGTGATCAGGTTGTTGGCCGTGCCCGAGACGCGCGTCTTCAGTTTGGTTTGGAGTTGGGCCGCCTCCTCGTCTTGGCCCAACGGCGCTGGCGCGTCGTCCAGGTCCTTGGTGATGCGCCGCACCGACACGACGACGGCCTTCATTGAGTCGATGGTCCGCTCGGGCTCCTCGAGGCGCGCGCGCTGCAACAGCTCGTCAACGGCCATCTGGAACTTGGTGACGTGCACGTCCTTAATCAAGCCGCCGTTGGTCGTGAAGCCCTTTTCGCGCACGTACCGCCCGGCGTCCTCTTGCTGCATGCCCAGGCCCATGGATGAGCCGCGCAGCGTACGCAGTTGCGTCTTGGCCCGCGCGTACCGGTTGCGCCAGTCGCGCACTTCGCCCTCGAGCGACTCGATTGTCTTTTCCAGGTCGGCGTGCTTCTCCCATGTCGTGCCGCTTTGTTGTGAGAGCATACGCATCTCGCTCAGGAACCGCTCGGCCTCGCCGCGCACCTCTTCGGTGACTTCTTGTTGTTCGCGCAGCTGCTGCCGCAGGTCTTCGTTTTCGCGCAGGAGATCCTCGTTTCCACCTCGACTGGGGTTGTTGTTGGCGCGTGCGCTCTCGGCGAGCGACTGGCGCAGGTCGTCGATCTGGGCCCGCAGCTGGCGCTCTTCGGCCGAGTGGTCGTTGCGCATCCGGTCCATGTCCTGCTGCAGCGACTCCGCGAGGCCGGCCGAGTCAGCGAGCTGGTTCTCGAGGTCGCGCTGCGCACTCGACCACTCCTGCTTCTCGACGTTGCTGGCCGAGGCGCGTGCGCGTTCCGCATCGAGCACCGAGTCCATCTCCTCCTTTTTCCGCTTCACGTCCGAATCCATTGCCTCCATCTGGTCTCGTAAATCTTTTAATTGGGCTTCATAATCATCAATCAATTGCTTGTTTTTCTGCGAGTGTTAGTGCATGTCCATGAAAATATAAGAGGGCTCGGGAGGCTGGCTTACCTCCGCTTGTAAAGCGTTCTCGGCATCGTTGCTGCGGTTGTTGTCACGCCCGCTCATTTGCCGCTGCACGCCGTAGTCGTCGCCGTTCATGTTGCCGTTCATATTCCCGTTCATGTTGCCGTTCAAGCCGCCGTTCATGCCGTCGCCCAATGGGCTGATCATCGGGTCGTCGTCCTCCTCAACCATGGTGCTCTTGTTCGGTACAATGGTGTTGCTCTGTGACTGCTTCTGCATCGGCCGGTCGTAATTGTTGGGTGGCAGACCGGGTGATGGCGGTACGGAGTTGTTGCCCATACCACCCGGGCCCAGACCCAGGCCGTTCATGCCCACGCCACTGCGCATCGAGCGCACAGACCCGGCTTCGGACGGGCGCCGCCGGCTCTGGCCTCGCGGTGGGAAGCCGTTCATGCCGCCGTTCACGGGCGTCTGCGCGCGACTCGATGGCCGCATCGACCCGGCCGGGCTGCCCATGCGTGGGATCTCGCCGGCAATGAAGCGCGGGATGCGGCGCTCGAGCTCGCAGAAGACGTCGGTCGCCAGGTCGCGGAAGCGCGGGGGGCCGAGGGAGGCCAGCTTTTGGCGGGCCTGGTTGCGTTTTGGGTGGAACGAGTCTTCGGGTAACAGATAGCTGGGCGGGCCGCCGGGGCCTTGCGGACCGCCGCCATTGTTTTGGCGGCGGCTGAACGCCTGGCGGCGCACGAGTTCGTCGTAGACGTCGGTACTGAGCTCGAGGAACTGCACGGACGTCAGGCGCTGCAGCTTGTCGCGGGCCTTGTTAGCGGGCGGTGTGGGTTTCCCGTCGCGGGAGGTCTGCGAGAGAAAGCGCTTGAGGGCAATGTAGTGCTCGCCGAGCACGGCGTCCGAGGCCTCTTCGCGCTGGCTGCGGCCGCTCTCGCTGCGGGCGTACATGTTGGTGCCGTTGCTGGAGCGGCCGATGGAGGGCGGTGGCGAGGGCCCGCCGTTGCCATTGCGCGGGCCCGTGGGAAAACCGGCGTTCATGGGGCTGGGGAGGGAGCCGCCGGAGTTGGGTGGTGAGATGAGTTGGCCACGGTTGTTGCCGTAGGGGTCGTCCTTGTCCATTGGATAACCGGTTGGCCAGTCACTATCGCCTATAGATACGGGTGATAGTGGTGCATTTCGGCCATTCATGCTTCTGATATGCGCGGCCGTGGCAGGACGATGGTCGTCGTGTCGTTGCGCGCCCGTTTCGTCCGTTTCTTCTGTTCTCCCCCCGTTTGGTCTCCTCCTCGGGCGGGTGGCCAGGCCTCGATCGGTGGATATGGAGACTGGCAGCTACTCGAGTCGCGTGCGAACGTGAGAATCGAGGTCGGTCGGTTTCGAGATCAAGCCCGCCTCGCGTCGACGCCTGTCGAAGTTGTCTGTCAAAGAAAGTATAAAAGGGAGCGTCGGTCGCCTTCGAAATTCGTCTGCAGCGATTTCGTCTTTGGTTGGGTCCTCTCGTTTCTCGTCTTCTCGTTGTCGCGCGGCGTTGCTTCGTCGTCTAGAAAGGAATTGATCTTCCGCGCGTTTAGTCGTCGTTGTTCGACGCAACGAATGTTCGCTTGTATGGTTCGTCGTTTGCTTGCTTTTTGCAGCTGGTTCTCGGCCGGAGAGAGGCTGCGAATGGCGACAGGAGAATAAAGCGAACAAAAAGGGCAAAAAGGGGCTCTTGCGAACGGAATGGAGGGAAGCAGAGACACTTGGGCGACAACTGGACCCAAAAAGAGAGAGAGCGAGCGAGACCCAGCGAGACCCAGACCCAATGCCAATGTAATAGGGCGGGTAGAATGGAGAAGAGGCTAGGGGGGGTGGAGTACTTGCGAAAAGGGGACTAACGACAGCGAAAGGGGGGTCACAGAAGAGAGGAAACGGAAGGAGCGTCCTGTGGAGAGAGTGAAAAGGCAAGAGCCAGCTAGGTTCAAGTACACCGCCGATCGTGCCACAATAGGGGTTGAAGAAGTATTAGAATATTGGAAGGGGGAAGGGAAGGAGCAGCCCAGACAGTCGAGGCAGTGAACAAGCAGGGCAAGGCAGGTACGGACGACTATGCACAAATTCCGAAGAGGACACTGTCACTGCACGAGGCGAGGAAGGAGAGAGCCAGGGCAAGGGGAGGAGAGGGTACTGGTCCTCGCGGTGAGAAGAGGGCCTCGAGAAAGACTGAGGAAAATCCGCGACACAGACGACGGGCGATGCTGAAACGTCAGAACTGGACAGGGCCGGCAAAGGGATATTTTCGGAGGGGGGGCGTGTGGGCACGAACCAGCCAACGGGAATGTAGGGGAGGGGCAAGGGCAAGAAGATCGATGCAATGGTAGGGAAATAAGGGCAGGAGCGATGTGGAATGGGAGGATCTTGCGGGCTTGCGGGCTTCTGAAGCGAGAGCGAGCAGCAAACGGCAACCACGATCGCGGACAATGCGGTGTAGAATGGGGAATGCTGCGGAGGGCAAGCGGTGGAATCGACGGAAAAGGAAACCGTCCACGGAGAAGAAAGACGTCAAAGAAAAAGGAAAGAGCGTATCGTTATGATCGTGAAATGCGGAAGGTGCAACAAAGACACAAAGACATTGGCGCCGCTGACGAAGAAAGACACATCACAGACCGGCCAACGACTGCTGGATCGACAACTTTCCACGAGCATCTCGCCATCGAATCTGCAATGCAAAGTCAAGTGCGACGTATTGGGCGCACAGAGAATTCAGGGAAGCGATTCTTGTCTTGCCCCTGGTAAGATACTCCGTACTTTCAAGTATCTTACTTGCACCGCCAGCCTCCCCCTTCCCTTTCCATTGTTTTCCCACCCCTGGCTCCTTCCCCTTTCTGTGCGAGTAGTGCATCTCCCATCTCGACAGGCGACGCGGTCTAGATTGAGGTTAGCCTCTTTTGGGACTGGCGGCCGTGATTTGCTGCAGACAGCGCCGCCGAGCCAGCCAGTCGTGGCGCTGGGTGACACCCGGGTGCGCCAGGAACAGGAGTTGGACTCGGCCAGTCAGGCACAAGAGTGACAACAGGCCGGCGTATCTTGCCAGCAATAACGGGTGGCGCGCGCTAAAAAGGCTGCAGGAGGCGCTGGCACAAATCTTGGGGTATTGCCGGTGGCGAGCGAGTGCGAGTGGCAGGAACGACCGTCGTTTGTCGGTCGCTCTTGATGAGCGGCTCCGGCCAGTCAAAATGGAAGGAACCATTACGACGTAATACGCCGTCAAAAGGAGATGCACAAAGAGGCACAAAAACAAGCATCAACGAGGAGGGGGGCGCGCTGGGCATGGGCCTGGGCAGAGGCGACCCGAGAAGCAAAAAAAGCGTGGCAGTTTCTCCAGGGTCTGGGCAAGGCAAGGGAGCGAGGAAGAGTCCAGATCGTTTGTCGTGCTACCAGCACTCCTGCCAGTCACTCCTGCCTGACCAGGCTGGTTCTGCCCGCGTCAGCCACGCCCGTCATGTCTCTTTCCCTTTTTTTTTTCTTTCCCTTGCCGGGCGTGTACTTTCTCCGCTGATTTGCTGCGCGAACGACCATCGGCATTACCGCGCATGCTGCGCAATTGGAGCTACGGCGATTCTGAGCAGTGATGGGCGACCCTAGGCCTGGGGCTGTATTCCAAAGCGACACCGCCGTCTCCACAGGAAAGAGAGGAAAGAGCGAAGGGGGAGAAGAAGAAAATAGAAAGAGACAGAGAGAAAAGAGGAAAGAGACACGCAATTTCCAGATTAGAGTGAAACTTATTTTGGCGTCTCCCCTCCTGCGCAGCAACGCAAGCCTAATTTTAAAAATATCAACTGCACACCAACACAACACCCCCGGCTTGCCGAACGTCAAAGTTAAATAAAGAGTCAAAGGAGAACTCAAGATAAGGAGAGAGAGATCAAAATCGACATGCGTGATCAGGGAGCGCCACGAGCCGCCGGCCGTTGGAGGCCTTGATGGTCTCGACGCTCGTCACATCTCTCGAAGCAACAACGTCGTAAGACGTCTTATTGTCTTGCACTTGACGTTGCAGTCAGCATGGCAGAATCCCCAGTTCACCTCCTTTGTCATCTCGTCGAGCCTGTCCTCTGAACCTGGGCCGGGGACTGTGACAGTTTTGCTCGAGGCCCTGAAAGCGAGCCTTCCCAATTCGGTGCCCCACTAATAGTGTGCGCAGCGCTTGCCGCCGGGAGATTGGCTGTGGAGGCGCCCGCAAAGCAGCAGGAGAGGGTGCACCAGAACACACTGTGTTTTCATACAGGGGGGGTTGCGCCCGGTGTATTTTTACATCCCGCGTATTGCCCCAATCTTCCACCACGCATTTCTCGGCCATCGGTGTTGTCGGTGTTTTTGTCTCTCTGCCTGTGTATGTCAATTGGAAATGAAATGACACGGAGTCTCCCGTCTTCAGGGGCACGACCCCGGTGCTGCCATGCTGTTGTTCCCTGCAAGGCGCGATCGCACCCTTTTGGGCTCACAAAACAAGGAGACAGCGTGACAAAGATAAACTTTGTGCGTGGCTCGCGCATCGTTTGTGCAAATCGGACGGCGGCCTGCTCGGCCCTGGCCGTTGTCCGTCGTGGCAAGGCATCACGTGGCCCGGCTGGGTGGCATCTGCTGTGACAGGGCGCCCGTCATTGGCCTAGAACGATCGGGGAGGTGAACAGATGGTGATATATGTTCTACGTCAGTGACGATGATAAGAGACTGCTTTGTACGTGTCTTTGTACGCCGTGTTGTGTGTGTTCGTCCGACATGGCATTGCTGCCGCGTGGCGTATCCAGCACGTTGGCTGTCCATGGCCTTTTTGCATGAAGCAATCACGCTTCCCAGGTTTGGGTATCACTATCGCCATTAAACTTCTTCCACCGGCCTTCTTCGTCCTATCTTTGATACCCCTTCTCTTCCGGCTTTCCAGAGCCGAGCACTTATTTTTTACAAAGAGGTTGCGTCCATTATTTCAAAGGAGTTGGGGATATTTGGTCTGAGTTCGGATGTCCTCGCAGGATGAATGGCCAGGATAAATGGAAATATCGACGACAGCAAGAAGCGAAGAAACAGAAACAAAAGAATTTGATACAGTTGAGTCCCAGCTGTGTTCAACTACCGCCACACACCCGTCCATTTTGCCCTTCCATGTCCTTTTAAGACCCCTATTCTTCCTTGCCCTCGCTTTACTTCCAACCGCTTCCCAGCGCCGCATGTCGGATCATGCATTGAGGTGTTTGATGTGCACCGCGAACAGACGGCGATCGACACGCACCTCTGCAAGGGTAATGTCATAGGCACAAGAACAGAATAGGAGGGAAAACAACAAGGTGCTGCGGAACATCTATTTCTCTACTTGCACCCTATGAGATATTACTCCTTGGAATCGAGATACAACGCACAGATTGCTTGGCCCAACGGTTCTCAGCCCAGCACTTCTTGGCCCTGCGTGGTCGTGGCCTTGACCTTGCCCGGCCGCCTCGTGGCGTCCTCAGATCAGCTCACTTTTGTCGCGGCTTTTGTCTCTTCGTATGGTACACACATACCGAGCCTGTCTAACGAGCCCCTCTGATGTGCTTTTCTCTCCTTGCCCTTTTATTTTTCCTCCGATGTTTTCCATGTTTTCGCCTTCCCACTCCCATCCCCCAGAAAGATCGCCCGTTCCCGCACAATGTTTCTCCGTGGAGACAATAGCCCTAGGGTTCAGGAAAAGGCCCTCTGTACATGCATATTCGTATGCAGTATGCGAGTATATGGTGATGATGCGTGATGTCAACACCGACATGGTGTGTATATGTTGAACGCAGCCATTCGAGCACTAGGAAAGAGGCCGGAGACGGTGGTATCAGTCGAATGCCGGCCTTGTTGGTGTGGAATATATGCCCAGCCAGAAAACCCTCAAAACCATGCCAGCGTCCACGTGCTCGGCAGGTTCGGCCACCGCTCCTGCCACTCGGCCAGGATGTCGGGCACACGTTCGTCAAAGCTCGACCGGCTCGCCGCGCCGCCCGCGTCAAAGACGGCCGCGCCCACCTTGTCGCGCTCCTCGGCGGCCGCGTGGTTGAGCGCCGTCGCCAGGTCCAGGATGCCGCGCCCACCCAGCGCGGCCTCCTCGTGGTTGTCGCGGATGTCCACGTTGATAACGTGCACGGGGCGGTTGAGCGGTGAGCCGCGGTTGAGCAGGTCGTCGACCACCGCATCCCAGCAGCGCTCTTCGCAGGTGATGACAACATCAACAACACCACCTTCCGACCCGACGCTGCCCATGTCGGCAGTGTGCTCGATGCGCGGCAAGCCAATTTGCCAGTCCTGCCAGCGCTCGGGCCCCCACTTGATGCCGCGGTTGCGGTTGATCATGTTGAGGACGCCATTGGCGCGGTAGAGGCGGACGTCCTTGGATTCGAGCTCGCGGAAGATGCTGTCGTAGGAGGTCTTGTTGAACTGGTAGACGTTGGGCTGGGTGATGGTCGGACCCGGCAGGCGCACGAGGGAACCCGTGCCGAACGAGATGACGGGGAACCCGGCCTGGGCGAGGCGGAGATGGGCCTCCATGGATCTACAGGGGAGAAAGGCAAAGCAAAGATAATTAGGTTCGTGGTTCCAGAAGAGAAAACGAGCGAGAAAACGAGCAAGAAAACGGACGAGTCACGAATGCACACAACACGCAAGCAGCTCTCATCATCTATGGTCTCCTTGTTCCTTCTCTTAACATCGCACAGTTCATCCCATAGCTCAACCCACAACAGTTTGTCACTCTACGATAGCATGGAGGCATGGATGCACCCAGACACACAGCCTGGAGACGTGAATTACGCACCGGTTCTGGTTGCTCGCACACACGGTGCAAAACTTGAGCTTGAAGCCAGCCTGGTCCTCTACTTCAGGAGCCCCTGCCGGCGGGCCAAGCACGGCCACGGCCACATCTGCTCCGTTGGTTGCGGCCATTGTTGTCACTCGACGAGAAGGTCGAAATGTCGGTCAAGTACGGTGGTAAGTAAAGTCGTGACGGTTGGACCTGAGATTGGCAACGAGTTAGCAATGATACAAACACCCGCTGATACATTGTGTATCGCCTTCCAAGTCACTGCTGCTGCTGCTGCTGCCTCTGCATTGATCAGAAATAAGTTGCGTAATTAATGAAAAAGTCATCAAGAGAATCAGACAGCTCCAATATGTATAATATCATCATGTAGACAGGGCGGCAGGCAGCAACAAGAGCGTGTAGAAAGAGGTTATCGCCTTACCTTTTGATGTCATCGACGCGTCCGCGGTCGTATCCTGACTGGATTGGGTTTTGTCTTGTCTGTCGTCTTCTATTCTCGAGAAAACTGTGCAGAGAACCGCTCTCACGTCAGATCAACTTCAGACAGGCCAAACACCGCCGAGCGCTGCTGCATCTGCGAGACGGAGACAGTGTGCACATGCAGAGGGAGAGGCAGATGAAGAAGCAGAAGCATGTCGCCACCGGGTTAGGGAGGGATGCCGGTGCGTGATGCTTGAATGCAAGAGGGTGGGTGGTTGGTTTTTTTGTGTGAAAGAAAGAAAAACCTTGGATTTTGGTTTGGGAATGGCTCGCCGAGTTTTCTTGTGCTTTTGGCGGGCCGGTGTTGGCCAATCAGAGAGCTGGGTTTGTAGTGGGTCAGGCTGCAGCTCGCCATTGGTCAGATCGCCAACCACTTCAAACTGCCACTTGTGGGCAGCACCTTCATCTGCCCACCCACCATAATTATCTGACGCAACGAGCGCCTCTTTGCTCCTGAAACACCTACGAAGTAAAAGACCGCCCTGCAGGTTTGCCTGCAGATGCCCGCAGATGCCCGCAGATACACGCAGACAGCGTGCAGGATGGACTCCCAGCGTCTGCGTCGAGAACGAACAAGCCACACACATGACTGGCGGAACAAGAGAGCACGACATGGACACGGGTAGCATTCGTTCCCGAAATAGAACAGGGGAGAGGAGGAGGGGGGAGAAGGAAGAAACAGGAGAAGAGAGACAGAGAAATACAGCGAGGAGGGGCAAAAGCAAAGATAGCGGCAGCGACAAAAGCCAACAGACAAGAAACAACGACACTGCAGCATGGCACTTGAGGCGGACACTCGTCCCTTGCCGAACGGTAGGTGGTGGATGGATCGGATGCTGGCGGGCAGGTTGTCCTCTTTCAAGACGTAGCCATTGCTGGCCTCTATTTTGGATTGGCAGTCGTCGATCACCCAAGCAAGACCACTGCTGGTTGCGCCAGAAGACTCTTCCCTGTCAAGCCTGCATATTATGTTGACTCCAGCACACATAAGCCCATCTTACATCTGAGATTGTCTGCCTGCTGACTTGCTCTCTTCATCCCTGCCAATATGGCCCGTCGACATGCCCTGCCCATGCCCTGCCTGGCCGTCTTCCTGGCCGGCGGGAGAGCCACCAGGCCGGATACTTGTGTGAATCGGGAACGGAATCTGGTATGACTGTATGACACGACTGTGATTTGCACCAGGGAGGCTGGCGATAGTGTGAGCCGGTTGGGCGCAAGTGAGGATATTGTAAGGTGCATTGTCCTCTTGTGCGTCTGTTTCGTGCCACAAGCCATCGGCGGAATCTGGCGATGTCGAGATGCGGCGACCAGGGCCAATGTCGATGCCTGCCAGGCTGCCCTTTTTCAGTGTCCATCACTATCCAAGCTTGTTTCGGTAATACTTTGGTGTTTCTTTATTCGAAATGTATTTTTAAAATAGTATATTCATATCAGTATTAATGTCAATAATATCCTTTTTATGTCGTCTCGTTTTACTCATTATTCATCAAACTCAAGGCTCTCTTTGAGTACGTTGGGTTGACTCTACCACTTCATTTTCTGTCTAAAACCAAAAATAAAAACAAAGAAAGATGCTCGACCTCTCTCCCAGAAAACAAACAACTGCCTGAATTGTCAAGACACCCCAGAACAATACAGACCCCAGCACAGACGAACCCCGCCTGGTGCTCCGTGTCATATTAAAACTAATACGCCATATCTCACTGCCAGGCGCTAGCCCTGTGCGCAGACCTCCCCGAGAAAATACCCACCTCAGCCAGCAAGACGCCAGCAGGACGCCAGCTGGACGCCAGCGCCTCTTGGTCTTTCGTTGGTGTTGGTCGTTTGACTGTTTCGACTGTTTTGGCGCCCGCGCCCGTTCTTCAGCGGCGCCCGCCACTCAGCACCCGTTCTCGCCGTTCTTTCCATTTTTGGCTTGCGCTGGTTGCGCTGTCGCCCGCTCTTGCCTCCTGTCGTCGCCGCTTTGTCTCCTGTCGCTTTCCTTTTTCCTGTTGGCGCCCTGTTGCGCTCTGTTGTGGTCTGTTGCTCCTTCCCTGGCGCCCACTTCCACTCCCAACCAGTCCGGTCTCCTTCCCGCCCTGACCTGTGGCGACCGTTGCTGCACCGTCCCTTCGCACCTTCCCACGCTCTCACGCCCCCGCGCGCTTAGCACCAGGTGGCAGCTAGCAACTAGAAACAGAAGCTACCACTACCGCCAAAAACAGCCCGCCTCGACAGAGCCGTTGTGTGGTCGCCCGTCGTGGTCGGTCCCTTTGTTCCTTCCCTTTTTCCCTGCTTGTCTTTTGCAAATAATCCTCGCCCCGAGTCTCTCCTGCCTCTCTTGCCCTCCTTCGCTCCTTCTCTCTTCATCCTTCCTTTGTCTACCCACGAGCACACCTCTCCATCCTCCTCCCCTCCTCTCCTCTCCTCATTCTTCAGTTTACATCCTTCCCTCTTCTTCATCTCCTCCCTCACGCAAACGATAATACACACCGCCAGCGGTTTCGACTCTCACGGTTTCTCTTCTTGCGCTCTCTCGCCTACCCTTTCTTCCATTTTGCCGCCCAAGGACATTCGTTGCGCCGCCATCGCCCGCCGCTCTGTGTGCAACGTGCGTGGTTTGGCTTTGTTTTCCCGCCGCCTCCATATTCAATATCACTTCTCTCCCTCGACAATCACCCAAGTATCTTACGACAGATCATCGACCCCCAATCCAGCCTCGACCCGACCTGGACCTCGAACTCGACATCACTCCTCTCGCGCCCTCTCCCAAGAAACTCCATACTCAATACACGCACGCCTGCGTCGCCCCGGCTGGGGACAAACTGCTCGCCGCCCCTCGCCCCAGTTTTGCATCGTGTCGTGGCTGGGCGCAATCATTCTCCAAAACACTAAACACCAAAACACCAACCAACTGGTCCCTTGATTTGTTCTATTCTTAGACCACATGCACGCATCTGAATCATCCAAATCATCCACGACGAATGCATTCTCATTCTCCGGTCTTGCTGCCTTTCAACGATTTACCAACTTTACCATTCATTGCGCCTCCGATCGCCTCGTTTATCTCGACCCGCGCCGCAATCCCTTCTGAGACACCCTCCACGACCGCCCAGTACCGATACGCCGACGTACTCTCGATTCTCGCGCACGCAGCTCCGGGGCTGGCACAACGGGGCGAGCCGAGACGTTGACAACAAATTCGAGCAGAGGAGCTGAAGGGAGGTCGGCACTTTCGAGCCACCAGCGAGTCTAGGTCTGTGGTCTGCGTTCTACAGATCGTATCGTACTTTGTCCCAAATCGCCATCTCCGAAAAAAGAACATCCCGCTGCGCGGCGGCAACTCTTGTTCCTGTCCTATCCTGCACCAAGGGCCGCCGGCTAGCCTTGGCTAGGTTAAGGATTGGAACTCTGAAGCGGTGACTGGGGCGCTACTCGAAAAGGGTCCACATCCACCACAAACGCCAGCAAGAAGAGCGCCCCTCCATTATCTCTATTGTCTCTGTTTCTGTTGTCTTCCGCTCTTTCGCCCTTCGCTCCTTGGGGCCTTTTGCCATTTCGCCTCCTTCAAGTCAAACAAGCGAGCGGAGAGCCCTCGTGTTTTTTTTGCGCCCGGTTTCCAGCACATGGTATTTGCATGCCATACCCATATGTGCCATTCCGAGTTCTAAAAAAAAAATAGCGTGCCTGGCCCCTCACCCCCTCTCCCCCTTTCCCGCTGCGCGCGCCCCTCTAGAACGGATCGCATTTTGTTTGCGGGCGTAATTGCGTTTCCTCCGTCCTTTTCGACCTTTTTTGATAGTCGACCATGGCAGCGATCGTGTCCCCTTCCTCGTCCTCACCAGCGACGTCGCCGCCGGCAACTGCCCCCAACATCAGCACCCTTCCCAACCCCTCGAACAACCCATCTTCTCCTCCTCCCAATAATCCAAACCACCCTCCGCTACCACCACTGGTGACATCTCCGCCTCCGCCGGTGCGCCGTACCAACCTGCCACGGCCAATGTCGCACGCTTCGAAAAACCGCCTGTCGCAATACTCCACCGGCTCGATCCCCCCGCGGTCGCGGCCAGCATCCCATATCTTTCCCATCTACCCTTCCAGCCTGCCATATACATTGGTCCGGGACTTCGCCTATCCCTCCTCCCACCCGTTGCACTATGGCCCACCGCCAGAACCGTCGCGGCCGCCGTCCGCCCTCATAACGCCATCAATAGACGCACAGTCGCAACGGCGTCTCTCCGATCCGCCTGTGTTCTGGGACTCCAAGCCCGGCTGGGAAACCGGCTCGTGGACGAGCGACTCGTTTCGGCGCGCAACCGACATTCCCCCCATTCTCCTGGCCGACGGGCCGCCATGGAGCGAGGACGAAGACCTGCAGAGCCCCGTGGTCAGCTCACGACACCGGAAGCACAAGTCGGCATCGGGTGCATATGGGCATAGCCGATCCCGGGGCTCGCGCGACGAGTACGGCGAAAGTGCCGGCAACGGTGGCATTGGCCACGGCATGGGCGGTGCAGGCCACGGCCATGGCCATAGCGGTGGCGGTGGCGGCGCTGCCGACCGCGACTCTGCTGTTTTGAACCCCGAGAACTTCGACCGGGAACGGGGCTACTACGTGGGCACAAGTGGTGACGGAAGCGAGCGGTACTATGTGAACCAAGAAGGCGACGAGGCCAACGGACCGGGCGGCGAATTCGTCACATACCCCCCGGACCAAGCACGGCACTCCACCAACCCCTACCAGCTGCAGCCACCCCACAACTACGGCGGGTACCGGCCCACATCCGACGCCTCGAGCCCGATCTCGTCGCCCGACTACCGGGAAGACGACCAGTCACGGTACTCCCGCGACTACCAATTTACAATCACCTCGCCCGACGAGGAGATGCACGGCAAGGCCGTCGCGTTGTTCGACTTTGCCCGCGAAAACGAAAACGAGCTGCCGCTCGTCGAGGGTCAGATTATCTGGGTGTCGTACCGGCACGGCCAGGGCTGGCTGGTGGCCATGGACCCCAAGACACAGGAGAGCGGGCTTGTCCCCGAGGAGTACGTGCGCCTGCTGCGGGACATTGAGGGCGGCATGACCAGCCTGACCGGGCAGGTGGTCGTGACCGCCGATGGCGGGGGCGGCGCGACCAGCCCCAACGACGGCGGCACGCCGACACAAGCCGAGCACCAGCAGGGCCAAGGCCTGGGTCAGGGCCCCGGGTTTTCCGCCGGCCACACCCCGACGCCGAGCAATGTTTCGAATGGCTACCACCAGCCGATCGTGTCGACGTTTAGCACGTCGAGCAAAGACCTCGACCCCTACCCCCAGCACCTGCTCGGCACCCAGGCCGGCCAGACGCCGCCCCAGGTGATTCATTATCACGGCCAGCGCGGCGGGTCGCAGGCCAACACGCCGACGCTGCTCAACCACCAGGATGTCGGCATGATGCGACGCGGCAGCCAGGACGTGACGGCCAAAAAGAGCGAGAGCCACGTCCCGTCGACGCTCGGGTCGCTGCCAGACGATGGGGCGGAGGAAACGGCCGAGGCGGCGGCACCATCGGCAACCACGACGGCAACGACGGCAGCCGACAGCGAAGAGTAGTCTCGGCCCTATTGTATCTACTCTTGGGTCCACGTTTCTTCTTATTTCACACGAGATCTTCCACACCACCACTACTATTTATAACTCGCGATTTATCCCCCTTATCTTTTTGTATACTACCATCATTGTGTGTTTGTTCATGTTTTTTTTCATGTTTCTTTTTGCTGATATCCTGTACGGCAGTTGGGGTGTTTTTGTATCCTTCGAGGGAGAGGGAGAGGTTGCCCGGTTGCCCGTCCTTCTTTCTGCGTTTTGTGCGATTCCATCTCTAACGACTGCTTTGCGCTGTGTTCCGGGCTGTTGCTACGGGGTGGCGTTTTCTTTTTCCTCGTTTTATCTATTTTTTATTATTTTTGTTCCTTATCTTTCATCTTCAAGACGATGCATGTCATTCCCAGGATAAAATTGGGGAACCCGGCACTGGGGAGGAGCACAAAGGGAAAGCGCGGGGCTTTCTCTTTTCTTTCATATCAAATATCGATCCGATTATTGTTGTCATGTTTAGGTCTTTTCTGTTGTTGTCCTTCATCGTGAAGCCTTATGGCAGCTCAGTTCAACAGCCCGATCGTCCCACCAAATAAGAGTGTCACGTGGGCTGATTGATAACGCTATGTGTGTGGGCAGTTGTGCGAGAACGCGAGACAAATGGCTGAGCTCTCCACGCTGCGAGGCTGTTTTGCCCATTTTGCCGTTCGGCTCCATCGTTTCGTCCTTTTTTCGTCCGCCTTGTTTTGTAAGGCAAGCTGGGATTCTCGCTTCGTCGTAGCCGGCAGCCGGGCGTACCTTTCTGTGTCGTTTTCTGGGCCTCTTTAGAGCTCGGATATACGACTCAAGCGCCTACGAGCGCGAAAAGCTCCCCGCCTGCCCTGCTTCCCAGTCGCTTGCTTTCAAAACCGCCGGAGCACGGAGCTTGTAGCGCAATTGCGTGCCGCCGCCTTTCCCACTTCTCCATCTTTTTGCGTCTTTACGTCTTTTTCTCGTGTCTCTTGAGCTCGTTTCCTCTCCGTTCCTTTCCTTCTTCTCTTGTGTCTCCACGCACAACCTCTCTACAACCCTCTCCATTTCCTCTCGTTACCTCTTCTTCTCGGACACAATGTTTGCTCGCGCAGCTACTCGCACGTTCCAGGCGGCCTCGTCGCCCCTCAAGCAGGTAAGAAAGAAAAAGAAAAAGAAAAAAACAACCCCCCAAAAGGAAGCTGACGTCAGACAATCCTGAGAGGAGGGTCTACGTCCAATTGCACAGCCAGCGCAAAGCAATGGACAGCTGCAGGGCAATGGGGGTCCATTGAAGCTTGCAGCTTTGCAGCTGTGCAGCTGCAGCTGTTTCCAAGCTCTGCTCATGCTTCTGTTTACCTTGCCTCGTCGCTTGCTTTTCTCTTTTTACTAACGCACTCTCTTCCCCTCTAGACGGCCACCCGTCGCTACGCAACGACCCCTACCGGCGGTAGCAACAACACGGTCGTGCTCGCGGGCGCGGCGCTGGCCATTGGCGCCGCCGGCTACTACGTCTTGTCGACCACATCCGGCACGACGGCCGCGAAGAAGGCCGAGGCCAAGGTCAAGGAGGCGGCCGATGTCGTCGGCGCGGCCAAGGCGGCGGCCAAGGAGGCTTTCACGGGCGGCGACCAGGGCTTCGTGCCGCTGACGGTCGAGAGCGTCGACACGGTCAACCACAACACCAAGCTTGTGCGCTTCAAGCTGCCCGAGGCCGACCAGATCTCGGGCATGCACGCCGCCAGCGCGCTGCTCACCAAGTTCAAGCCCGAGGGCGCCGAGAAGCCCGTCATCCGTCCCTACACGGCCATCAGCGACAGCGACGCCCAGGGCCACCTTGACCTGTTGGTCAAGCGCTACGAGGGCGGCGCCATGTCCTCGCACATCCACAGCCTGGCGCCCGGTGACGCCCTGGAGTTCAAGGGCCCCATTGTCAAGTACAAGTGGGCGCCCAACAAGCACGAGCAGATTGCGCTCGTGGCCGGCGGCACGGGCATCACACCCATGTACCAGCTGATCAAGGCCGTGCTGCAGAACCCGGAGCAGGACAAGACGAAAGTGACGCTCGTGTACGGCAACATTGCTGAGGACGACATTCTGCTGCACAAGGAGCTGCGCAACCTTGAGAACACGTTCCCGCAGCGGTTCCGCACGTTCTATGTCTTGGAGAAGCCGGCGGCCGACTGGCAGGGCGGCAAGGGCTACATCACCAAGGAGCTGCTGAAGCAGGTGCTGCCGGAGCCCAAGGACGGCGACTTCAAGGTGTTTGTGTGCGGCCCGCCGGGCCTGATGAAGGCCGTGTCGGGCGGCAAGAAGTCGCCGTCGGACCAGGGCGAGCTGACGGGCGCGCTGCAGGAGCTGGGCTACTCCAAAGACCAGGTGCTGAAGCTGTAGGGGTCGTTTTTGGGAGATAGACAGTAGACGGTGTAGACATAGACTTGCATGACCTCAAGTTCTTGTAGCAACAGGCATTCGAGCAAAAGCGAGAGCCATCTTTCCTCCTCATTGGCGTGCACTTTGTAAAGAAAAACCTGTGAAATGACGAGATGTCCCGATTGCGTCAAACGGCTTATTGTATTGTTGCTTTGCTTTTGTATTCCTTCTCTCTCCTCCTCTTTTCTCTACTTCGCCAACGCACGCCAATCAGCGCGTCAGCGCCTCGACCCCTGCCATAACGCTCGCACCTATTTGTTTTGGTTTTTGTTGGAGAAAGCCCACTGCCCACTGCCGGCCAAGGCAGGCCAATGGAGACGACGTGGCGGTGAGACGAAAAAAAGAGGGACGCCCTTGAGGCACTGTCCACTTGCGGCGGGACGGCACGTAAACACCACCGCTCTTCTTGGACCCTTCGGCCCAACCATTTGCTGTGCATTATTTTGCTTGGGCGTTGTTTGCAGGAGTGAGGGGGAACGGATGAACGAAGCGAACAGGCAACGAAACGAACCATTCGTCTGCTGTTCTTTGCTCTTTCCCTCTTTCTTTCTTATTCTCCTTCTTTTGTTCTTTCCCTCTTTCTTTTCCAAAGTCGCATTGGTCGCTTAGTCGCTCCTACCTTCTGCTTTTGCAGCTCCATCTCTCCTTCCCATAGCTACCTCTTTCTGCCAGCACTAACGACCATCGTACCTTCCCCCGCCATGTCCGACTCCCGGCGGCGCTCCTCGCGCTCGTCGTCAACGTCCCACCACCGGAGCTCTGACCGGACCTCTGGCTCGTCCTCCTCTGCCAACCCGTCCTCCTCAGACACCGCGTCCATCGTTTCGTCGTCCTCGTCGTCCTCCCGCCACCGCAGCTCCCGCCACAGCAGCAGTGGCACCAGCAGCAGCGCGCCCTCCAACCGCTCGTCCACCTCGCTCCACCGCATTTCCGGCAGCAGCAGCAACCGCTCCCGTGAGTCGCTCGCGGCACCGCCCTCAACGCCAGCCACCCACAGTTCGTCGAGAAAATCGGGGTCGTCTACGTCGTCATCCACTCTGCAGCCACCTGCGACCGACCCCGGCCCCTCCAACGCCGGCGGCATCTACGGCAACCTCGCCGGCCGCGCCAGCGAGTCCCGCTTCTCCCTGACTGACCAGTTTGCCTCGACACGCAGCGTGCTCGACTTTGGCTTCGACGACAGCGCCTCGTCCATCTTTGACGCCCAGTCCATCTTTTCCGTGGGCACGGCGCGGGCGCCGTCCCTCTACGGCTACGATGGGTACGAGGCGGCCGCCGCAGCAGCGGCTGCAGCAAGTGGTGGTGGAGGTGGGCTGGACCCGTTCCCCGAGCTCGGGCTCGGCAGCATGACCCCCACGGCCTCGTCCACGGGCGGTGGCCTGCAGGGCTCGCCGTGGCAGGCCGAGGAGGAGTACTTGGGCGGCGCGTACAGCACGGTCCTCGAAGAAAACGAAGACGAGGACGATACGGCCACGATCGGCGGCCGTGACGACGGTGACGGCGGCGGCGACGACAACGACCTCACAGACGACAACGACACCCCCGAGCAGACGCCCACCAAGCCCAAGAGAAGTCGTGCGCCCTCGTCAGCCGACGTGACCGTTGTCGGCGGCGGCGGCAGCAAGCGGTCACCGCCTCGCGACACCGAGATCCTCGAAGAGCTCCAAGATCCACTCCGTCTGCCCGTCCCTGTCCTGCCTCCTTCACAGCGGGGGCCGCGGCCCAGCTACGGCGCTGCACCACCCTCATACGCTACGGCCACCCCGCCTGCACGCATCCCGGTGGCCCCCGTGCACCGCACCTACTACGACCTCTTCTGCCTCTCGCGGGAACAGTTCCCGCCGCCCAGCGGCGCCCAGATCCGTGCCGCCTACTACCGCCTCTTCCGGTTGCTCAATAGCAGCATCAGCAACGGCAGCGGCGCGCCGTCTAGCAACAGCAACCTCAACAAGACGAACCTGATGCCCACCGCACTACGGCCCTTTGCGGCCGCCTACTTCTTGGAGATCCAAAACGCCTTCGAGACGCTGATCGACCCCATCCGCCGGCTTGAGTACGACCGCTACCTCAACGACCTGGAGGACGACTGTGCCGGCGACGATCTCCTCGCCGACGACAGCGAGAGCGAAGTGGATGATGGCAAGGGCGGCAAGACCGAAAAGGCCGAAAAGGCCAGCATAGCAGGAACAGCCTCCTATCCTCTGCCGCAGGGACCGGCGTTTGTACGCAAGTACGACTTTCAGACGACGACCGACTTGGGCGCGCGCTACACGGTCTCGGGTGGCCGTCTTGCGGGCCAGCTCCTCCCCAGCACGCCCGACGTCACCTCGCTCGACTACTCTCTCACCCAGTCCGTCCGCGTCGGCCTGCCCACTCTCCGCCAGTACACCGAGGCCGGCCTCTTCCAGCTGCAGTGCCACATCCAGCGGGCACGCCGTCTATTGCACGAGCGCTACGGAATTGGTTCTGGCGGAGCGACACAAAGCTCCTTCAAGAGCCGCGATGGCCGCACCTACTACTATACCCGCCGCCAATCCTCCTCTTCCGCTGCCGCCGCCGACCAGCCCCTCTGGCCCATCCGCTGCGGCATTCCCATCGTGAGCCTGTCGGCTTCTACCTACTCCTTGTCCACGGCGGCCGCTGCAGCCGGCGCCGTTCTTCCGCTCGGCGACCGTTACCAGCCACTCTTGCCCGAGGTGCTCGGCCCGGCCCGCATTGCCCAGCTAGCGCACACCCGTGCTAGCGGCTGTGTTGTTCTCGGGTACCGCCAGGAGTTCTGGACCGGTAGCGCGCTCGCCAACCCTCCTGGCCCTTCACTGGGCCCCCCACCGCCGTCCGTCGTCACCGAGGTCGAGACCGAGGTCCTACCGCGCGTCGCCGTTACAGCCCGCGTCGCCCAAACACTCAAACTACCCGCCGCCGTCCAGAAGCTCGAGCGCACTGTCTTTGGCCGTCCTAGCGACGAGCCTATCCATGTTGAGACCATGGTGCAAAGCGGTGAGTCGTCGCTGTTTTCGAGCCTGCCGTCGTCATCGCCCTCGCTGCCGCGCTTCGGCCTGGGCCTCTCCCGCCGCGTCGGCAACGGCAACGGCGGCAACATCTTTTTGTGCGCCGACAGCGGCAACGCCTGGTGGTCGTCCTCATCCTCGTCGGCCGCCGGCGCCTCGCTCTTCACCCCCTTCATCCCGCCCATGGTCGAGGTCGGCTACAGCATGAGCCCGCACGAGCTGGGCTTGCACGCCGGGCGGCCCTTGACCAGCCCGGCCGACCGCGGCCTCAAGGGCGTCGACATCGACATGGACACCCTCGGCAGCGTGACTACTTATGCAACCGACCGCCGCAACCCCGTCCCGCCACATGGTACCTGGACCGTCTCGGCCGCCACCACGGGCTACGGCTCTGTAGCTGCCTACCTGCGCTACGGCCGCACCGTGTTTCTGACTCCGCTCTGGCGCAGCCCGCCCGCCACCGCGGCCGCCAACTCCCGCCGCGGACGCCGGCAGCGTCAATCGCCACAGCGTGCTGTCCGCGTCGAGGCCGAACTGTGCGCCGCCGACCGGTTTTTCTCGGATGGCTACCTCGCCGTCCGCGCCCTCGCACCCGTGCGCTGGTGGGGGCTCCGCACCGGCTGGACCAGCAACGCCACCACAAGCTTCCGCAGCAGCACGCCCGCCAGCACGACGCCACCCAAGCTGGGCCTCGAGGTCGCCCTGAGTGCGGGAAGCGGCAATGTCCACATCTCCCTCTATTGGTCGCGCCTGGGCCAGCGCATCAAGCTGCCCTTCCTGCTGCTGCCAAACCCGGCGGCGGCGCACACCACCGCCACCAAACTCTTCGTCTGGGCCGCCATTGTGCCCATGGCCGCCATGGCCGTCCGCGAGGTCGCGCGCGTCTACTGGCGTGCCGCCGCCAAGCAGTGGAAGACATCACGGTCCAAGGCGCGCGCAAAGAAGCGCGGCCTGACGGGTGCGGCCGCTGCGGCCGAGTACGAAACCGAGGGCACCGGCGAGGCCGGCTTTGTCTTTGACGAGGAAGAAGAACAGGCCATTACACGCCACCGCGCCGAGGCCGACGAGCTGACTATGATCTTGGCCTCGGCCGTCGACGCGCAGCGCGTGCTGGAGCGGCAGATGCAGCAGCGTAGCGACAGTAGCCGTGGTGATGGCTACGACGACGACGGCCACCGCCGCAACGAGCTGGTCATCATCAGCGCCAAGTACGGCGTGGCCCTCGCCGACGACCCGGACGACCTGGACAGCGGGCTCGGCCACGGCATCAGCACGGCCAGCCCGCCCGTCACCGCCATGGCCTCGCGCAACGGCTGGGCCCCCGACTACGAGGTCGCCGACGTCACGGCCGCCGTGTCGGCCCTGATCGTGACCGGCGGCAGCGGCACCGACGCCACCGACAGCGACTACCTCTACATTCCGGCGGGCCTGCAAAAGGGCCGCCTGCTGGGCTTCTGGGACCCGGCGCCCAACTACCGCACGAAGCAGCAGCAGCAGAGCGACGCGCCGTCGTCAGCCGCACAGCGCCGCGCCCGCGGCAAAAAGGTCCTGCATGTGCGCTACCTATGGAACGGGCACGAGCGCGTGGCCGAAGTGGGTGACCGAGCACAGCTGCGTCTGCCGTGATGCGAGATTTGATGAGATGGAATCACATTGCGTAAAATGAGAGACGATCTGATTTTTGAGACGAGACGAATACCATGAGAGATGAGAGAAACATGTCCAGGCGACTATGTTTTCCTGAGAATTTTAAGAATGACGATGTTTACGCCCTGTCCATAGTGTATGCAGAAAGACAAAGTATATATTTGTATCTGTTCTAAAATGCTTCAAGAGTGCCGTAAATTTATCTGGCTTTTTTTTTCTTCGTAGTTTTGGGATGTTTTTGAAGGAAATAAATAAACAAACGAAGGAATTCGCGTAGAAAAAAATTGAAGAGAAAAAAATGAAATCCAAAACTGCGACACTGCGTAATGCAACTGTCTTTTTTTGTTGTATTGATAATGGACCAAGAAAGCTTTTTTAAAACAACCCAAAATCTCAATAAAAATGAGACAGAAAATGAGAAATAAATCGACAAGCAGAAAAAATAGCAGAAAAAATAGTAACGCAATATAGAACAAATCAAGACAATCTGAACAAGACAAGATGTGTCTGAGGAGATAGGCAAATACGATAAAAATCACAGTCAAAAGTCAAAGGTTTTCGGCGATGTGGAATGCGCGATGCGCCGTAACCACTTACGAAGAGGAGGCGGTGCCAAAGACAACCTTCTCCAGCTTGTCGCGCTCACCGCTCTCCTCGCACATGCCACGGAAGATGCCCTCCTCGGCGCCCTTCTCCCACAACTCGCGGGGCGTGCCGTACTCGGCCACCGCGCCGTCGCTGAGCACAAGAATGCGGTCAAAGTCGGCAATGGTGCTGAGACGGTGCGCAATCACGAGCAGCGTCGAGTCCGTAAACTCCTCGCGGATGCTGCGCTGGATCAGGCCGTCCGTGTGCATGTCGACAGCCGACGTCGCCTCGTCGAGAACCATGACACGCGGTCTCCGGACAATGGCACGGGCCAGGCAGAGCAGCTGGCGCTGGCCCTGCGACAGGTTCAGGCCACCCTCGGAGATCTGCGACGACAGGTCGTTGAAGATGTTGACGTTCTTGGGCTCGGACACGGTGCTGGAGGACGAGCCGGGCGTGGCGGGATCGGGCGAGTTGCGGCCCGACGTGGCAGCTGACGATGCGCGAGACGTCGTCAGGTGCACGCGGTCCAGGCAGTCGCGCAGCTCTTCGTCGGTGTGTGTGTCGAAGGGATCTAGGTTGCTGCGGATGGTACCAGAGAACAGAACGGGGTCCTGTGACGATGTTAGATTAAATCAACAAAATATTGTATGTAAATATAACTAAAGCTTACCTGAGGAATGATAGCCAGGCGCGAGCGGAGATCATGGAGCTTGATCTTGGAGATGTCGATACCGTCAATGTGGATGGCACCCGAACGAGCCTCGAGGAAACGGAACAGCGCAAGCGTGAGAGACGATTTGCCGGCACCGGTGCGGCCGACAACACCAACGCGTTGGTTGCGCTCGACAGCGAACGTAAGGCCCTTGAGGACAGGAGGGAGATCGGACGCGTAGCTGACAACCAGGTTGTCGACCTCGATGCGACCCTCCGTAGGCCAGGCCGCGGGCGGGCTTTGGCCACCGAGGTCCTCAGTGGGCAGCTCAGTGTACTCGATAATGCGCTCGGCCGCGTTCATCTGGAGCTCGACGTTGGCGTACAGACGCACCGTCCACATGACACACGAAGAGAAGTCCAGGGCAAAGGCCAGCGCGAAACCAGCTAGAGCCGAGTCCATCGTCGGCGAGGAGAAGATGATGGAGGCAACAACGACGGAAAAGAACGAACCGACGAGGCTCATGCGCCAGCCAACCCAGCGGTTGAACAGCCACAGGTGCCATGTCGTGGTCGACCAGTCATCCAGCTTGCGGTACATGCGCTCAATGTAAACCTGCGCCTTGTCGTAACCACGGATGGTCACGACACCAGACAGAGCAGTACCGAACTGCTCAAACACGGGCGACTTGGCCGTGCTCTCAAGACGCTTGGCAGGACGAGCCGCAGCGACGTAGATGACGGCAAAGTAGGTGCAGATAGCCAACAGGACAAACGACATGAGCACAATGAACGACGAGACGAAGAAGCCGGACAGGACGACACCGATCAGCTGGACAAACGAGTTGCCACCAAAGCTGATGGAGTTCGCCAGCTGGTTGTCGATAATGTTGAAGTCGGCCGTGAAACGGTTCAGGATGCGACCAACGGGCACAGTATCGAGCCAGCGGAGCGGGGCGCGGAGGATGATAAAGTTGAGCTTCTCAAACAGGATGCGGCTGGCCCGGATCGAGCCGTGGTAAACGTAGTAGTAACGAGCCGAGCTGATGATGGCGGTGGACATGGCCAGGAGCACGTAGATACCCATGTAGTAGCTCATGGACTCGGACGTGTACGTGGCGACCTTGTCAGTTGCGCTGAAAGCGCTCGAAAGACCGGGCACCGAGCTCATGGACGTCTGGTGGTGAAGACCGCCGGTGTACGAGTATTGATGACTCTGGCCGAGGGCGTGGTGACCAAGAGTGGAATAGTTGAGCGAGGACGCTTCACTCTTGTCATCGTAGAGACCAGTCCAGATACGCAGCCACCAGGAGCGACCGACGTTGAGGACTTGCACAATGAAGAAGACAATCACGACGCTGGTCCAGAAGGGCCAACCACCGCTGGCCTTGAGGTAGGCGAGGTACACGTGCTTACGCACGGCACCCTCCTCGCGCTTCTCGTCCTCGACAAACTTCCTGGTCTTTTTCTTGGGTGCCGCCTCGGCGGCGGCGGCCTGGGAAGCTCTAGAGGCGATCTTCTTCAGGGCACCGCCATCGCTGGGGCCGCTCTCGTTGTCGTTGTCGTCACCGTTGTCCGTGGAGTTGTCCGAGTTCACGGCCGTGGCCTCGGCGGTTTCGTCGTCGTTGATTTCCGCGGCGCTCTGTTCGTGGCTCTTAATGCGGTCAAGGGTACCGTCCTCAGCAAGCTCCGAAAGGAGGCCCGAGTGCAGCACGTGGCCCTCGCCCAGCTCGACGAGGAACTTGGTCTTGGGGGCACACAGGGACACGTGGTGGGTAACCAGGATACGGGTGCGGCCAGCGCAGAGCTCGCCGTTGATGCACTTTTCAAAGATGTGGCGACCTACGTGGGCGTCGACAGCGCTGAAGATGTCGTCCATAACCAGGATGCCGGCACGCGAGTAGATCGCACGAGCGAGCGTAATACGCCACTTCTGGCCACCGCTCAGGTTGATACCGTTGGCGCCAATCTCGGTGTCCTCGCCGTCCGACAGCATCTCGAGATCCTTGGTGAGGGCACAGACTTCGACGGTCTTCTGGTAGCGCTCCTCGTCGGTGGGCAGGCCAAAGATGATGTTCTCGCGGATGGTGGCGTTCTCGATCCAGGGAATTTGGGCAATGTAAGCAATCGACTTGGGCAGGATCCAGTCACCCTTGGTGGCCTTGGTATCGTGGCGGTCGGCAATGGACAGGCCTTCGGGGACCGTGATGCTACCAGCCAAGAGATCGACCTCGCCGAGAATGGCGGAGAGCATCAGACTCTTGCCGGTACCAGTCTTGCCAGAGATGACCGAGAGCTCACCCTGAGGGAAGGTGAGGTTGACATCGCGCAGGACGAAGCGCTCGCTCTCATCAATATCCTCATCGGACGGCCAAGCAAGGGAAGCCTTGTCGAACGAAATCTCGTCGCCGTCCTTGGAAACCTTGACGAGATCTGGGCTGCAGAGGTACTCCTCAATACGCTTGATCGAGACCCAGGCATCGAGAAGATCGGTCGTCAACTCGGGAACAACGGACAGAGTGACTTCCAGGGCACGGAAGACGCCCAGGCTGACGAAGGCGACCGACGGGCTCAGCTCGCCGTGTATGTAGGCGTAGACGGCAAGCGTGATGGCGGACAGGGCAATGGGGCTCGTGACCCAGCAGGCAATCAGGATGGCATCGTAGCGGAAGACATCCCAGACGCTCTTGAGCTCGCGGTTGCGGACCTCGCCGATCTTGTCCTCCCACTGCGGCTCGAGGGCAGAGAACTTGATCTGGCGAATGCCCTGCAGGGCCTCTGTGACGATTTCGAGCTTCTCGTCGCGCAGCTTCATCAGCTTGTCCTGGGCATCCGAGTAGAGCTTCGAGAAGTAGATGTTGAAGGGCATGATGATAAGCATGGACGTGAAACCGGCAGCCAAGGGAATCCAACCCAGAAGGCTGATGAGGAACGCGAGAGACACGGCAAGTTTGAACAGACTGCCCGGGAAGAGGTTCTGGTAGGCACAGAAGTCCGAGACACGCTTGCCGTCGACACCGATGAGGTTGACAGTGCCCTGCTTGGTCTTCTTGGCGGACTCGAGATCGTCTTCCTCGTCGTCCTTGGGGGCGTCGGTCACTTCGGGTACCTCGGGGGCGTCAGTCGCGGTCGTCTCGGCTCCGGGAGCCGAGACGGCGGGGTCGGTCGGGCCAACAGCGGCCTCCTTGGTCTTCTTGCGGCCCTGCTTGACATCCTTGCGGCGCATGGACTTTTCGAAAATCAGAGCAGAGAGCTGGGCGCGAATGGGGATGGTGAGCTCCGCCCAGGACAGCCAGAAGACGTAGGATTCGAGTAGCGATTGGGCAATGATGGCAATGCCGAGCCACAGGACCCAAATCCAAGCGTCGATGCCGAAGGGCTGGTTGGGGACTCGGTCCTCAAGAATGCGCAGCAGGCGCAGAACGACCCACTGCGGCGCAAAGTTGAGAATGGCGGTGCCAAAGGTCAGCACCCACTGCAGAGCAAAAGGACCGGCGTGTGCGCGGGCAATGGACAGCCAGAGGCGGCGGACAGGGTAGTCGGCGGCACGCCAGTTGGCGGACATGTTGACGGCGCGGGTCAGATGGTTCGGGCGCGGCATGTCGATGAGATCCAGGTTCTTCTTGGTGACGGAGAGCCTCATGAGCTCCGAGGGCCACGAGAAGGTGAAGCGGCTGTACGCAGATGTAGTGTACATGCGGTCGACAAGCTCGCCCTGGTAGAAGACCTCGGGGCGACGCGGCAGGAGAACGCTGGTCAGGGTGGTGGCGATGACACCCACGAGCTCGGTGACGCGGAGGCCGAAGAGCACGCGGTTGTGCTTGAGCAGGTCCTCGACGACCTTGGCGTCCAGGGTAACGGTGATGTAGGCCAGCGCGAGGCCGCACACGAAGGTGTACAGACCAAAGTGGTAAGCCTCAGACGAGCGGCGGATGGCGACGATGGCGATCGCCTGGAACAGAATGAGGAGCTAGGGTTGTTAGAGACGAGGCGGAGGCAGAATGCAAATAAGAGAGTGTGGACATACCCATGCTGCAGTGACGAGCCAGTTCTCAACAAACAGCTTATCACGGCCGTCGTTGAGCGTAGCTAGAACCGAGGCGGCCAGCGACGGGCCGGCGCCGAGGAGGGCGGAGAGCAGCACAGCGGCCTTCGGCAGCTTGTCGGAAAAGGCGGCGTCCGACTCGGCCGTGGCCTTGCCGTCGGCATCGCTGTAGACGGCATCGCTGCGCTGCTCACGCTTACGGATCTGGCCGATGAGACCAGACACGGAGGGATAGGTGAAGAGGGTGATGGCGGCCAATGCGGCACCAACTCCAACAATCATGGATTCATCGTGCATGATTGGCGAGGAGCGCGCGTTTGGAGAAATTTGTCCAGCCTTGCAGCGCTTTCACGCTGTCGGGGGTTCCGTGGTTGGAGTGTTTGAATTTATTGCGTGGTTGCTTTTCTTTTCTTTTTGCTTTTCTTATTTTCTTTTCTTTTCTTTTCGCCAATGATCCTTCTCGGAGGAGGAGGAGGAGGGGGAACGAGGTCTTTTGACTGTCCAATGCTTTTACACCAAAACTGGCTAAGACGCAGGATGCAGGGAAACAAACAAAAACAAAAGAGGAAAGGGGGAAAGGGGGAAAAGGGGACAAGAGAGTGAAGGGAAGAAAAACAGGAGTGAATGCAGAATATCAATGCTGGCAGAGAAGCCTAGGTAGGCAGCGGGAAACAGACAGCAAAATAAAGATATAAAGCCGTCCGCTACGCACAGGAGGAGTGGAGAGGCAAGGGAACAAAATGCTAACGGAGCTGGCAGTCAGACCAGAAAGGCCGGATGGGAGGCGGAGTGGAGAATATGCAGAGCGGATGACGGGGGTGGGCAAGAGAGGGCGAAGAGAGAAGGAGAAAAATGAGAAAATCAAAACGGCCAGGGCCAAAAGGGGTGAAGCCAAAATGAGGTAGAAGCAAAAGAACTCCAAAAGAAGAGCCTCGGGCAATGCGGCCAGAACAGCACGGATGATCGAGTAAACAGAGATGGGAAACTCTAGAAAGGAGAAAGGCTCGAAAACAATGCAAACAGCAAAAGGGCGAGGCGGCGGAAGCTAGCTCGGGACCCTGGTTTTGTATTTGTATCTTGGCCGTATTCGTAGATGTCGTAATCCGATAATGTGATAGCAGCATGGACGCGCGGGCACTTAACCTAAGCTGGTAGCCACCTCGATGGGTCCTTTCATGGGGGGCAGATCGAGGCTGTGGGCGAGACCGAAAGGGTGTGTCAAGAACACAGGTACAAGGAGTCAGAACGCAACAAAAGGTGACGATGCTGGAGACGTGAGTCAAGATGCAAAAGTCAGAATGGAAAAATCCGAATGTAGAATGCAGGAAAGGAGGATCTGGGGGGAACGTGATGGGCAGGGAAAGAGGCTGGGGGTTGCAGCCGCTTCAAATTGGCAGGTGCAGGGCGTCGATGGGGGGGGGCAGGTGCAATGGAGATAACGCAGGAAGGCGAGAAGGAGGAAACCGGATCGAGGCCGGAAGGAGCAGGACACGGAAAGTCAACGGGGGAAGGAGTGTAGGAGGCCCGGAAAATGAGGCAAAATAAGGAGTCCACTGAAAGCAATTGCATGTTTTCTGCGGCTGGCCGTTTGTCCTTCAAATTCACAAAATCCCAATCCACAGTGGTGATACAGACTATCCACGTCAGGAAATGTCGAACAGAATCAAGCATGGCAAATTATGGGGCCCACAAAGACCATCACGTCCGGTCCCTTTCCACAGCCGCGCGCAGGTCTCTCTGCAGCCTCTGCAGCGTGCAGGGCCACACCGCTTTGCCGATCCGAGAGAACGGTTTGACTCATCGGCGAGGCAGGAAGGCGCGAACGAGGGGCAAGCCGTCCGGCGAGTGGCATCTACCTGCCAAGCAGGGCACTGGCGGCAATCTACGCAGAAAGGAGACGAGTCTGGATTGGGAAGGAACAAAGCCACGAAACGAAAGACGGAGCAGCAAGTGCGATTGTAGCTCCGCAAAGGACGGAGTACTTTCAGGCAGAGAACTAGCTGATACTGAAGCGAGCAAGGTGACGGCGTGAGATGCATGTGCGCGCAACACTGAGACGGGGGTGTGCATACTCCGTACAGACGGGCACAAGGGCAGATACGGAAGCAGGCCAAGTCGTATTCGCACACATCAACTGTGAACCGTGTCCACCGTGGGCATCTAGGAGGAGAACTACGGCGTTAAATGTAGCACGTAATGTATCACGCACCGTCTACCCGCTCCTTCCCCAGCAGTGTTCAGAACGTGGAATCAATTTCGAGGAGAGCGAGGCTCGCGGGAGGAAAGTGCGAATGTGCTTGCATTTTGAGGCAGGGTGCAAAATAGAAGGGACATGGCCCCCGCTCCTTCCCATGCCCGCTTTTACCGCCGCGGTACGTCGTACCTGCCCCCTTCTGTGGCCCGTGTTCGTGTAGTAAAAGTATTGCGGTGGGGACGGCGAGGGGGGAAGTATGAGAAGAGGTTGGAGCGAGAGGCTGCGGTTGGCCAGGCTGTTAAGAACTTGCCTTTCATGGCAAGAGCACCCCCACCCCGGCCGCTGCTAGCGAGTGACGCCAGGGTACTTGTGGGTGTGGTGGGTTGTGGGTGCAGTGGATGCCCTTGTTAGTGGTGCTCTGTGGCAAGAGCCAGTCCGCGACAAGCCGGTTGACAGGTGAACAAGGCATAGGAAAGGGCTTTGAAAAGAAACGGCTAGGACGAAAAAGCTTCTTTCGTTTCTTTCGTGCTGCATCCTCTGTATTTCTCATCTTCTAGCCTCGTTTCGGGCCCCGTTTGCGTCTTCAACGTCGCACGGGGGCTGCGCCGAGTCTTATGGCCATGGGCAATGACTCTTCTCCGTATGATTTTTGCTTCTTTTTCGCCTCTTCTTATCCTTGGCGGAGCTCTCCGTAAGGAGAAACTGGTTTGACAAGAACAAAGTCTCTTTTTTCGCCCGAAGTATCTGACGGTATGAGACATAGTGATATATGGAGTTCTTGGACAAGAACCTGACTGAGAGGTCGGAGTCTCTCATATCCTGAGGCAGGCTGGCGGTCTTGGGGTAGCACGCTAAGGCAGGTCAGGTCGTAAGAGATATCGAAGAGAAAACACAGGTGCGGCAGGCCAGGCAGCCAGGCAGCAATGAGACATGTGGGTTACGGCACGGTTGAGGAACGAAAAGGAAGAGAAGGCAGGAAAGCAAGAAGCATCTTAGACAAATTGCAAATCCTGCACGGCAGGTGCAGTAGTATGCAGGGAGGGAAGATGGAGGGGGAGACGAGGAAAAATACGGGGGGAAGGGGCGTCTATCACGTCCGGGCGGGGGACGACATTGGCAGTCGACGATAAAGTCGGTGTAAGAGGCTGGTCAGCCGACTTGCATTGCAAAGGAGACAGGTTTCGGTAGGAAGGCGCGGCCGAACAGGCTTGGTAATTTTGTTTCGTTTCCGTCCGTTGCTCTATCTTTTTTTTTTTTGTTGAGTACTCGCCGCACGGCTGCAGTCCGATCGTCGGACGCTGTATACAAGGGAAAAGGTGAACATCGACGCAACCAACGAGAGCAAGGCGGCTGCACAATCTGCGTGATTCGTGCTAATCTTTCTAGAAGGCAATGTTGACACTGTGCTGCCTGTGTCCAAGAATACACACGGCGGCCAATTGGTACATCAAGGTGACACGAAAGAAGGAGACTGCAAAAAACATCAAGTGAGCAGGAAAATCAAATGCACCTAACAAGACCAACCAAAAACAGGGCCCCGAAAGCACAGGCCACCGGCCCCTCTGCTCTTTCGACTTTATGTCGTGATATACGGCGAATGCGTGAACGACAGAAGCCTGTCATGACCTCTATTGCTTTTTTTGCCCTGGCATGGAACAGAGATACGAAATCTCCGGACAGATACTCGCCCGGCACTCCACGCTTTATGGTCCACCCCTGCTCACGGAACGAGCTCCCGTTCCGATCCACTTTTAGGAGAGCATCGAGAGGCAGCAGGTTAGCGACGATGAAGATGACTTAAAGAGAAAGGGCTCGAATTAGGTTGCTCCTTTTACGAATGAAAGGCCGTCAATGGGAGATAGGCACCTAGGCGTTAGAAACTAGAAACAGGGCATCAAAACATCAACACAGGGAAAAGACAAAAGAGGAGGCCACAAAATTAAGCATCGGCCCCAGCGGCGGGTCTAATGCACGGCTCTGTGCCTGTGGGCTGGCCACCCTTCGTTCTGCCCGGTCCCCACCCTCTTTTCGTTCTTTTTGTTCGTCAACTTCCCTGGCTTCCATTCACGCGTCTGCCTTTTCTTTCGACCTTCCTCTTTCTTCACTTTACAGCCGCCCGCCCTCCCTGTCGATGTCTTTATTTCCTTCCCGTATCTCTCATCGTAGTGGCCGCCTAGCCGTAAGCACGGAACGACGCTTCACCTTCGGCATTATTATCCTTGAATCTGTTTTGGCCCACGCTTCTTTTTGGTTTCCACCTTGAAATCCTTCCCCTTTTTTAATTTTTTATATCCTTTTGTTTATCGCTGCGGTTATCAACCTTCTCTGCCTTGTCGCCTTGTCTTTTTTATATTAATAACTCCACGAGTTGGAGATATGATCGACGCATGAGTTCTGCTTGTCCATACGAATACGGCACAATTGTATTGCAGAACTCTGTGTCTCCTCCCAGCGACTTGGACAAGGTCACCCCCCTTTCTACCACTTCTGCTGCCCAGCATACCCAAAATGAGAATGTTGCGAATATAATCGCGTGCTTGGCTGGCTGTGACTCACAACTCATAATTCACAAATTCGAAATAAAATGCTCGCGGGGGACAATTCCCCCGAATTGTCACCTATCCTCCTTCCTTTTTTTACCTTGGTCCTTTTGTGTTTTGCCCCCCCCCTTTTTGTTTTTGATTTGTTTTGTGTTGCACTTCATTTCGTGTGTCATTGTCACACCGCCGATAATTGGTGCCGTCGAGCCAGAGCACAGCCTGGTTTGACGGTGTGGTTCTTTCTCCGGAGGGGTGTGACCACACGCGGGGAGGGCCGAGGCAGGACGACTAACAAACAACTAACCGACACAAAGCCCGTAACAAAACAAACTCAAAATGGAAACAAGAAAGAGGTGTGTTGCGGAAACATCTTGTCCATCGAACCAGGAAAACAACGCCCTCGGCCATTTTGTTGGGGGTCATCAGACGAAAAAGAAGAGCAAGGACACGACAAATATACCGTAAAGGAACATTGGAAACTGCCCGCTATCGTGCGAGAACTCAGCCATCACAGCCTAGCCAATTGCAACAAAGTACCTCAGCCGTGCCGCGCAGGACCAGCAAGGCAAGGGAGCAGATGCGTGGGTGAGGCCGCATGACCAGTCGATGGTTTTGGTAAGACGACACAGATCTGTATCGAGCAAGATGCGGGTGACTTGCAGCGTAAATTACGGGGGCGGGCGAGGGGATGAGAGGCATAAAAAAGAACGATGAAGAAGGATGATACATAAAGGAAGGCAAAGCAAGAGGTTGAAAATTAACATGCAAAAAGCCCGCACCTGAAGAAAGGAAGGAACGGTACGTCGTAGAGAGAAGGAAGGTGCGACCTTTGACGGCCTTGGACTCCGTGACAGTGTGAAACAGCACAAGATGGGTGGAAACGGGCATACACGGAGGCCAGAGGCTGGAGGCGCCGCTCGTTCTCGCGGTGCATAAACGGGGGCGCATCTGCAGTGGTGATGCTAATGTCCGAGTTCAGGAGGGCTGTCCTGTTCGTGCTGCATATCGCGCATGTCCAGCATTCTGCACGTGTTCTTTCTGCACGCCCATTGCACCTTCCTTCCTGGTCATAACAGGTTCCTGCCAAATGTGCTCCCATTTCTGTTAGCTGCCTCTACCAATACCCACAGTGAGAGAAGCACAGTCTTGAAACGGCAGGGCGTCCCCGGTTTGAGGAACCGCTCTCAGGACAGACGATCCGTAAAGCATGCACGCAGAGTCTCGCCCAGTTCCACAATCTCCTTGTGCGAGCCCCCGTGTCTACGTCGGTTTGAACAGCACAAAAGGGCCGTTCCCGGGTTCCGGTATGGGCACGAGCCGTTCCACGGCTTCTCCGTAGAAGTGGGAGTTGATACGGGTACAGTGCGAAATATGTGCACTTTCCACACTGTAGGAGCAAAGCTCCGGCTAGCGTGTTCTGGCGTCTCGCAACAAACCCAGCTGCCCGCCAGCCAATGGGCCAATCGCGCTCGGGCAAAGCCACTTACTTTACACGACAAGACGCGACGCCCCAATCTGGATGTGGCCCATGCCTCATTGTGTGGCTTGCTCCTGCCGTTTGGTGTCTCTTCTTCGTTGATCGACTCCGTCCTGTGCTCCTGCCCTCTTGTCACGAACGACAACAACGACGTGCCTTCCTCTGCTACTCTCCGCCAGTCCGATCTCGATCCCTAGCTCGCTCCTACCAGAATTAAGCCTCAAACGTTCGTGATAGTTTGGTTCCCCTCACGCCAGAACCTCTCGTCAGCTTGTTGCAGAATCGGCCACCCGCCAACCCTTCAGCCTTCCATCCTCCACCCACGACGACCATCACACTCTTGTCTTCGACCTCCTTCGGTGCTCATCAATAGCCTCAACCCAGGCCAAACGCCCGCGATCGCGAAGAATCGCCCATCGACCCCCCTCCTTCGAGCAACACACAGGTCGACGACGGGCCCCTCGTCCGGCCCCCATCACATGTCACCATGAAAAGCACCCCCTTAATCATCAATTGGCATGACCAAAATGCCCCCATCTACTCTGCACACTTTGAACCTCACGGCAAGGGCCGTTTGGCGACGGCCGGCGGTGACAACAACGTCCGGGTAAGTTGGCAGAGGTCAGGGAGGATAGAGATGGAATACGGCGACTTCAAGACGGCAGAAGCTAACATATATCAATGCGATAGCTCTGGAAGGTCGAAACCGATGGCGAGAGCAAAAAGGTCGAATACCTCTCTACGCTGGTGAAGCACACACAGGCTGTCAACGTGGTCCGATGGAGTCCAAGAGGTAAGCTTTGCTTTCGGACGATCTTTCTACATCTCTTCCTTTCCTCTGCACCCCGCTAACATCACAGGCGAACTGCTGGCCTCCGCCGGCGACGACGGCAACGTGATCCTCTGGGTCGCCTCCGAGACCCACCACCCGACCTTTGGCAACGACGGCATCGAGGACAAGGAGAGCTGGCGGACAAAGCACATGTGCCGCTCCTCTGGCGCCGAGATTTACGACCTCGCCTGGTCGCCCGACGGCATGTACTTTATCATTGGCAGCATGGACAATATTGCCCGCATCTACAACGCCGCCACCGGCTCGCTGGTCCGCCAGGTTGCCGAGCACAGCCACTACGTCCAGGGCGTCGCCTGGGATCCGCTCAACGAGTACATTGCCACGCAGTCGTCCGATCGCTCCGTACACATCTACTCGCTCAAGACCAAGGACGGCCAGTACACGCTCAACGGGCTCGACGACAAGACCCCCAAGGTGGCCAGCCATATCAAGGCCGACCTGCCACCGCGCCGTCTCGCGTCCCAGAGCCCCGCACCCTCCGATATTACCACGTCTCACCGCTCGCAGCTCGCGGCCATTGACGCCGTCGGCATTAGCAGTGGGCCGACCTCGATGAGCTCGCCGGTTCCCTCAGCGCCGGGCACACCTACGTCGTTTGCCCTGCCGATGAACCCGCCCAGCGTTGTTAGTCACAGCCGCCGCTCGTCGTTCTCATCACGGCGGTCCGTGTCGCCCGCCCCGTCGATGCCGCTGCCGGCCGTCATGCCCATGGAGGCTTCGCCCAAGCCACATGCGACCGCCACAAGCGTCGCCATGCGGAACGCGAGCCTCTACGCAAACGAGACCCTAACGTCCTTCTTCCGCCGTCTGACGTTCACACCTGACGGAAGCCTGCTGCTCACGCCGGCCGGCCAGTACCAGACACAGCACCAGGCCGAGGGCGCCACCAAGCCCACCTACGAGGTCACCAACACGGTCTACATCTACTCACGGGGTGGCATCAACAAGGCGCCTATCGCCCATCTGCCGGGTCACAAGAAGCCCTCCGTGGCTGTCCGGTGCTCGCCCATCGTCTACACCCTCCGCCAGTCCACGGCACCGCCAACCAAGCACATCACCATCGACACATCCTCGCCCGAAGAGCCCATCCCATCTCTTCCCGAACCCATCACCAAGCCCACCTCAGCAGCCAGCACGCCCTCCGTCATGGACCCGCCGCCACCGCCAAGGTCGACCGCAAACGACAGTCAGGGCGCTGAGACGACAGCCCCGGCGGCTGCTGGTGCATCGAGCTCAGCAACGACCGCCGCGACAGCAGCAACGCCAGGGCCAAAGTCGGCGTTTGCCTTGTCCCATCGCATGATCTACGCCGTCGCCACACAAGACTCGGTCCTTCTCTACGACACACAGCAACAGTCGCCCATTTGCGTGGTTAGCAACCTGCACTGTGCCACATTTACTGACTTGGCTTGGTGAGTTCTCCTCTCGCAATTGCTATTTCTTTTATCTCTCCTTTTTACTAACACAGTACAGGTCGAGCGACGGTCTTACGCTGCTCATCTCCTCATCAGATGGTTTCTGCTCGACGCTCTCGTTTACGCCAGGCGAGCTGGGCACGCAGTACACGGGCGATCTGACCGTCCTCTCCACCCAAAAGCGCGCTGCGTCCGGGTCCGAAGAGCGCTCGTCGACCTCTGCCCAGAACACACCCATCCCCACGCCGACGTCTGTGTTTGCGCCTCCATCACCCTATACGGGCAGCGGCAGCGGGCCCCACCACCACCAGCACCGCAACTCCGCCAGCTCCTTCTCGGCGCCGTCACCGCCGCCCACCGCTTCCTTTGTCAGCGCCCGCCCGTCGTCACCGGCACGCTCCAACTCGACATCGTCCACTGTCACCCAGGCTGGCTCCGTCGTCCCAGTACCCTCGTCCTCGACAACAAATACCGGCACCGGCGGGCCCGGGTCCGTCATCAACAACCCGCCCCTCGTCGTGGGCACCGTGCCCAGCCTAGCTGCCGCCTCGCCCAGCAACAGCAGCATCATTGCCGGCCTAGCCAACCTCAAGGCGCCGGTTGTTTCTGGCAGCGGCGGTGGCACCGCGGCCACGCCGCCCGAGACACCACGCAACCGGGCCAACAGTGCAGCCAG
Organism: Sporothrix inflata; assembly: GCA_021396225.1. Taxonomy (NCBI): domain Eukaryota; kingdom Fungi; phylum Ascomycota; class Sordariomycetes; order Ophiostomatales; family Ophiostomataceae; genus Sporothrix; species Sporothrix inflata. The sequence continues at coordinate 58,083 of WNYF01000095.1, read as the reverse complement.
CAGCGTCGCCGGCAGTGTTGCCGGTAGCGTGGCGGGCAGTGTTGTGGGCGTGCCACCCGCGGTGTCGGCGGTGCCAGCCTCGTCGGCATCGGCCTCGGGCACGAAGCGCGATGCTTCTACCATAGCCGCCTCGAGCAGCGACGGCGACGGCAAAGAAGAGCCGCCCAAGAAGCGGCGGATTGCGCCGACGCTAGTCAGCGGGCTCGGCGGAAGCAGTGGTGAAGGGAGCTCGTGAGGTTGACGAGCCAGGGATTTTTTATTTATTCTTTAACCACACCTTTTGGTTCTGGCGCCCCTTTTCAGCTTCGACAAACTCGCACAAGCGAAGTAGTCGATAGCCTCTTTCGGAAGGGCAGAAAACTACAGAAAACAAAGGAAGACAGTTGTCAACGGATGTTACCTCTAGGCGTTTGTTTCAACTTTCATATTGCGCTGTTTTTGTTCTCCTCTATTTCCTTTTTTTTGTCAAAAAGATATACATTGGTTTTCTGTCTTTTCGTTTTCAATGTAGGGCGTTGGGATTTTGTTTCCCTATTTTTGTTTCTACTGTCAATGGGCAATCTTTCAAAAATACATGTTTATTAACTCCCCTTTCATCATGTTTGTAGCAACCAATTTCAAATTTCGCGTTATTCTCAAACCGCACAAACAAACAAGGAGTATGTTTCAAGATTGCTTTTCCACCTGCTTTCCCTTGCCCTGAAATTAAATTAAATCAACATGCCTCAAGCCATCGTCAACATAGAATATGATACGCACAAGAGCAAAATATCGCCGTCCAGATAGTGCCAACACTCGTCTGCTTCAAGATCAAAACAAATTCATCACAAGGCCTAGTTGGGCCGAGCCAGCTGCTGTGTCCGCCAAATCACCAATCCCAAAACAATCGGCCACAGGACAAACTGGGCCAACATCACGACGAGGATAACCCGACGCTGCCTGGTGTTGAGACGGTCGACCTCACCCTTCGAGTACCACGAGAGCCCGCAATCAAACTTGCCCAGGTACACCATCACCGAGATGAAGGGGAACATGCTGACCGCCAGCATGCAATAGAACCAGGTCTCGCGCCGGTGCCGCCCCTCGTGGGAGATAAATGCCTCTGGGTCCAATGGCACGCCGTTGCGCTCCAGATCCCGTGCACATCCGGGCTCCGAGAGTGCAATCGCTCGAAGCTCGGGGTCAGTTCCGCGCGCCTGCTGCCGGTGGCGTGCCTGGTAGTCCCACGGGTATAGTCGGGGCTGGCTGCTGCGGCTGATGAGACTGCTGCCAACCGTAAAGCTCGGTCTCTTCCGCTCCTGGAACCGGCGGGCAAGATCGTGCAGATGCAGCCTCGTTGCAGCCGATTTGAGCATATGGGTCGGGCCACCATAGCGGGTGCTTGTGCTTCCAATCGGGAGGATTGTAGCCCATGTTCCACCGGCTGTCGTGGAGCTCATGGCCGATTGCATCGTGAGATCCTTGGCTAGCGTGCGCCGTTTCTTCAGTCTGTTGCTTTGGTTCGAGGACCGGGTAGAGCTTGAGGCAAAGACCGAGGAAAACCGAGTCGGCGCCCGTTGATGAGTGCGTTCAGGGACGCGAATACGCTCGGGGCCCCGGGGGCGCTTCTTGTTCGCTGCGTTGCGAGCCCAGAAGGTGTCGGCACCCGAGCTTTCGGTAACGGTCGCCCTTTCGACAGCTTGCAGACGTGCAGCTTCTGGGAGGGGAATAAGCGGGAACGGGAAGCTATGCACGGTGTCATTCGAGCTTTGAGAAGAGCTGGAATCACGCAGAGAGTGGCCATCACCATGCTCATCATCCAACTCGGAGACCGTGATGTTGTTCGTTTCGCTTCGCGAATTTCCTGTGTCACTAGACACACCTTGGAATTCATACACTCCACCCTTTGCAAAAAGAGGATCACGGTCAAAGTTTTGGGAGTGGTGACGGAACTCAAACTTCTTTCTTCCCTTTTCCAGCTTGAAGGGCGGTGGCTGGAGAGGCATGGGAGAGAACCGATGCGGGCGCCTGCCGCTGAGCTGTCGGAATGGACTTGACACTTTTCTAGCAAGTGCAGCTGCTGCTTCGCTACCAGAGAGCTGCGAGGGCGGGAACATGCGCGATGAATTCTGTGGGTATCCGTTAACTCGGTGCACTCGGTGCTTTGGGACCATGACAGGAACTTTAGTGCCGCTTATGTGGTGGATCTGTAGACTTTCCTCCGAGTCTTCGTGCCCGCTTGGGTGCTGCACAATGCGGTCCGTGGATGCGTACTCGTCGAAAGGCACGTCGTGGGAGCTGTTGTCATCAGAGACGTCGGCGACACTACTTCCCGTGATTTTGGCTCCCCTCGAGTTGGTGGCCCCGAGCCCTCGCCCCATGGGAGGGTGCAGTCTCATGCTCCCAAAGCCGGGCGCTGTTGTGGCCACAGTCTCCCAGTCATCACGCTCGCTCGAAGGCATGTTCTCCTTTTCTCTCCGGTGGTATAGATTACCGTTCTGGAATGGATTTTGGGTAGACGAGCGGAAAGGCTTCTCTGATGTGGTGGTACTTCCTTCGCCAACTTTCGAACAGCGGCCGGCATTGACACTGGGGTTGCGACTCACATCTTGCAGCACGACCTTCACCTCGTACGCACTGCGCTCGACGGCCCAGTTTGGCTGGATGACAGACGTATCATAAAACCCATCGGCACTCTCCGGCGTCGGGGAGCATTCCCGGGTGGGGCCGGTGAGAAAGGGGTCCTCGCCAAGATATTCCTTGGGAATCGGGGGCGGCCGAAGTGAGATTTTGTGCGCGGAAAGATCATCTTCTTGAGTGTAGAGAGTTGCCCGACTGTGCGAGCTGAGGCCGCCGATGTGATTGAGTGCCGCACTGATATCTCGCTCCTTGGATGGGTGGAGGAAGATATTGTAGGCGTCCTTGTCGTATCGGAAAGGATCTTCCTCCGAGTCTGTTGTCATTCCTGCCGCGGATATAGCGGTGCCACTATGAAGGCTTGTGTGCTTTCCCTCGACACGCATCGACTGCACGCGGAGGGGCTTGGGGTACATCAGACTTTCTCTGGCTGGGACAGTTAAAAAAAGACTGCCGTGCTGTGGGCTATCAGTAGGTGTGTCGCCCGGTGTCTTTGCGTTCTCGTCTTGCGAACGCTGAACATTGACGCTCGGTAGGGGCCGGACAGCAAGATTGCCACAAGGTGGGCTACTCTGACCATCAAACCCAAGGCGGTTCACTGCACCTTCGCGGGCACGGACAATATGCGAAATCACCGGCACAGGCGAGCTGTTGTTTGCGTACAGCGGATTGAGGATGTGTGTCTGGTACTGTGTGTACAGGCGCCCAACAGTCGTATCCGTCGAAACTACTGTCGTTGCCATGTGGGAGTCAGAGGAGCGGTCTGGTCCCCGGGAATTTCTGACCACACGCAGAGGCGACACATTCTCATCTGACATGTGCCGCACAGGGGGCGGGTAGTTCTCCTTCTTAGATGCAGGCGTAGTGACCATGGCCGGCGAGCAGCTCCGAGTACCCTTGCGGTCAAAAACCTTGTCAAGCAGGTCTTCAGGGCTGCCAAGATCATTCAAGAGGTCCATTGAGCTGGGAGACAACGGTGAATGAAGAAAGTCATGTCGGTCGTCGTCTTCCTCTTGGTGTGCAGCAGTGTCGCGAAACGGAGAGTCCACATCCGTGTTATTTGTGCTGCTAGACCCACTTCCGGTCAACTCGTCGCCACCATGGGAAGCCGAGATGCTGCGACCCGTGATGTTGCGGTGAGCCTCGCCGAGGTCTCGAAAGCGGCATCCTTTGGGAAGCGAGCTCTTGCGGTCGGTATTGAGAGGAGCCAAGTTCGGGAGCGGGCGTTTTGGGGAGGCAAAGGTCGAATTGAGGGAGGAGACACGGAGGCCATGCTGACTGTTTTCAATTGCAGCCATCTTGATTGTGCGTGGACTGCTCTTTCGCAGCCATCGGCGTCGTCGGAGATGGTTGTCTTTTGGATTCAAATTGAATTTGGAGAGAAGAGGGGGGAGGCTAGAAAAAAACCAAGAAGCGCGAGCCAGACAAAAAAAAACAAGACAAAAAACAAGGGAGTGGCGTTGTGCGGTCATAAACGTGTCAGAAGGTTGGTTGGGAAGGTGCGATCAAGAGGGTTACCAGCGTGTCGTTCCTGCTGTTTTTGTCAGTATGAATGAGCACGAGGCATGAGCCAGATATTCTGTGGGGGAAAGAACGCACCAGTCCTCGTTGTGGATGCACAGTGCACAGCAATTGAGGACAGCGAGATATCAAAAAAGACTATTGACAACGACGACTACAATTGTCGTATATGATGACGAACATGAGCATAAGGCGAGGTTGACGAGAGAAGCCTTGGAGAGTGCTAATGAGGAACTCGCTTGAAGTAATCAAAATACCATGAGATACATAATATACGAGTAACCCTTGAACCGCTTTTCTATCGCTTGTGAGTCTGAATGAGCAGTTTTGCCTTTTTTATTTTTTCTAAATTGGTCCATAAAAATCATGTCTTTACCTTTTCCTTTCGATTTATCGATTTAAAGAATATTTGAAAAAGAAATATATTGTCAATATTCCATTCCCCGCAAAAATAGATAAAGCGAGGCAATGAACAAATGACGAAAATAATATGAATAGACTTCAATGCAGTTGAATTCTGTGATAAAACATCATGTCGCCAGCACAAGTGCTGGAAAGGGGAAGTAAATATTGGATGAGTGAGCGTTCGAAAAACAGCTCGTACACAGTGCGATACAGTGCAAACAAGAAATTCGCACTCCTAGGACTCTCACTCGCCGTGATGATACGTGATGATCCCCGCTCCTTCCCTAGATAGGACAGAACATGCTAGAACACCAGAGCACCTCTTGCCTATTTCGCTGTGTTCCAGGTCTCCCTATTTCGCATCAATGTTTATGTGTCTCGGCAAGTGTCTGCGAAGATAGGCACGGGATTTCCGACCACAAAGAAGTTTATCTTATGGTAGCGATCCGGCCTTTTATTTTCTCAAGTATTTTATGGCGGTACTGTGCTATTCCTTTATCTCTACAGCCCTAGGACGTGCATACAGCGTCTATTTGGACCCCTCTGCTCAACAGCTACCATCATGGCTTCTTCAATCTTAGGGTCGCTCCCAGCAGAGCTGATTCTCCAAATCTTATCCTGTACGTTCCACCGGATTGCCTTGTTACCAGAACAGGCTCTCTTTGTACTACAAAGAACTGACCCACCGGATTAGACCTCCATGACGACGATATTGCGGCCGTCCAGAGCACCTCCCGGCAGTTGCGGACCGCCTGCCGCGATGATAGTTTCTGGCGGGCTCGCTGTTTTGGCGCGAGCCGGCTGGCTTCGACCCTGCGCCGTAAGAACTGGCGACAGAACCAGGCGAATCCGCAGTCGAATAAGGCCCGCCGCATTGAGATCCGGGCGGCGTGGAACGCCGTGTTCGACAACGGCGAGCCGGTCTCGTGGTACGACGAGCACATCCAGCGGAGCGGAAAGACTGCGACCAACTGGTTCGAGCTGCCGCGGCGGCACGACGGCCGCCGGCTGTTGGACAACGCCGACGTGCTCGAGGTGTGCGGCGTGGCGCTATACCGACCGCAGGGCGCGAACAAGGGCGTGGGTGCGAGTGGTGAGGACGACAACGATGACGATGACGACAACGACGAAGACGGCAAACTGGAGGGCATCCCGTCACTGCTGGCAGTGGCTCCGCTCGAGGACGGCTCGGTCTGTCTCTGGGACGTCAATGGTACAGTGAAGCGGCGCGGTGCCATTATACAGCAGAGCACGCCCGGCCTTTTATTTTCCGGGTTCCAAGACTCTGAAAATGAGAAGCCGGTATTCAGTGTGACGGAATGCGTGGCGGTTGATGGCCCGCGGAGCCTGGCATATTTTGCCGTTCAGAATCGTTAGTACCCCCTTCCACTTCTAACGCATTGATTGCCGTGTGTTGACTAACATGGGCAACAGGTCTTGTTGAAGTCGATTTGCGAACACTATCGGTTGTCGGTGTCAAGATCTTTCCCCAAACAATCACCGCATTGTCATCAGCACACCCTTCTATACCCTTGAGCGTGGGCACAGGCGCCGGAATATACCTCCACGACTCACGAGCTCGAACAGAAGATGCTGCGAACACGCCAGGGTTTAGATCCGTCGACGAGATTGCCGATGGGTTATATACTGCGCCCTTCCCACAGCCAGGCCCTTTGTCGATTGTCCACATCCAGGAACAAGGCTCGGAAGACACCGTCTCTAACGACATCTTTGCGGCAGGACGCATCTCCAGTATCCTGCACTATGACCGGCGGAAGCTCTCCGTGGTCAAGAACGCAATCCACTCGGGCGCCAGCCTGTGCGGCCTGACTTCCATACCCTATCCGTTTCCTGCCATCGAAGACTATAGCCGTCTGAATAAGGGCCAGACATTGTCGTCTGGCCCCGGAGCTGGCGGGCGAACGGTTGTGGCGTGCGGCGAGTACAAGTCCAAGGGCTCACTGGAGCTGTACCCGGTCGATGAGGGGCAGCCTAACAAGCATATGGTCAACCGTCAGACGTCGTCCTCTGCAAAGATTTTCTCGGTGGCCAGTCACGGTACGCTCCTTGCCGTTTCGGACGGGGTTGGCCTCGTCCGGTGGTTTGAGCGAGACGGGTTTACAGAGGTACGGCGGCACGCGCTGGGGTCGGATGACTACGAGGAAGACGGTGGTGAAGGGGCTGGGAGTGCCCAGACGGCGGCACCTCGGATGGCGCCGCGCCATGCTAACAATGCGAACGAATCAGGCGACATTGCCCGCAAACTGCTGGCAATACACCCGGGCAGCGCCAGTAGCAGCAGCAGGAAACGTGACAGCAGCTACAGGAACAACGGCTTGCTGTTCTGGACGGGCGAGAAGCTCGGCCTCATCAGCTTCACACGTGAAAAGGGAACCCCATCCGCGGACTTTATCGAAGACACGAAGACGGCGGCCGAGAGGGCGACCGAGGAGGAGGGGAAAGCGTACAGAACAAAGATGCGGCAGCTCTTCAAGTCTGCACGCTCCTTTGGCGGGGACAGCGACTCGGACGACTAGATAGCAAGAGCCCGGCGAGTCTACGCTCTGACGCTCTGATCCGACGCATGTCCACCGGTGCCATTCCAGCTACCGATGCCCTCCGACGCTGGTACCGATCTGAGTTGCTCGTCGAGTTGCCTCTATCAAACGCAAGAAGGATGACAAAGCCGTGTCTTGTGTGGGACTAAATGCGTTTTGTGTTCCGGAAACACGAGTTGTGCGACCACATCGCAAGCATGCATATTACCATCTTGTATATCATTGTTGTCCTGTAGGTCGTACTGATTATGACTCGACTCCTTGGCTAGGGTCAACTTTGCATTGGATAGCAATACATCTTCACCAGGAAGTCAACTTTCGAGAGCCAACGCCTTGGAAACAAGGCCAAACAACGGCAGGATCAGGGGACATTCAGTGAGAATGAAAAGATAGTGCATCCTGAGAAGCAGGCCGGGCCGCCAGGGCAAAGACCAGGGCGGCCAATGGACGGCGCCGGCTGTCTTGCACGGTTGTTTGTGCCCAATCGTCGCAGTGCACGACAGCGGACTACCAGAAGAGGTAAACAATGCAAATCAACAACTGGAATTGGGCGGGGCAAGTTGAAAGATTGAATCGCCTAAAAGAAACATTGAAGAAAAACGAGATTGGACATGAACACTTACATTGACACGCAGACAGGCTTTGGCCTCCAAGCCCTGGCGCTCACCGCTCATGCGTAATGGCGCATGGGGCGCTTTGGGCCCGGTCGATGCAAGCCAGCCATGCCGTCAGCGGCCTTGTCGCCTTTCTTGTTTGCCTCGTCTCGATTCTCTCTTCTTGACATTCGATCAATTCACCGCCTCGTCCACAAATAGCTGGCGGCATCGTGTCCGAGGTGTCCGGGACTGGGCGTGCTCCGCAACAAGCAAGGGTGGCCTGGCCTGAGCGCCATCTTGGGATATTCTGCAGGTTGGCGAAGAAAAGAGAGGAAAGCAAATCAACGAAAAGATAAAAAGAAGAATGGAGCAGACATAAAGCTTCCTCTTCAGGCGAGAAAGACTCAAATTGCTTTAGCGCCACGTTCTGCACGCCCCTTGAAAGTGCTTCTTGGGCGCTGGAAACGGAAAGCGCCATGCAGCAGAGTATGCCCACAAGCACACCGCTTCGCTTGCCACAGCGCAAACGTCGTACGCTCTTTCCTGTGATGCATGGGAACATGCAAAAATGGAAAGAGCAGAAAGCGCCTCCTAAATTGCTTTTGTTCTCTCTTTCCCTTTCCCACTTGCAACAATAAATGGAAGGAGCGGCCTGTAACAGAGATATTCGCCCACCTAGCAACCCAACGCAACTGCTTACTCGTGCTCTCGTCTACCGTACTCCGTACGCCGTAATATGAAATTGAGAGGAAGGAAGGATGCTGCGAGATTCTCAGAATAGGAAGGGCCCCACCTTTGCTATTCGTCCTTCTGCGCTGCCAACCCCTCTGCTGTGTGATGTGGACGAGCCTCTGTGGACTAAACAAACCCCAAAGCAACGCACTTCCCGTCGCCGAAACGACCCCGGAACACTGCCTCGACTGCACAAGACAATTCGACACAAAGCGTCTAGATTCTAGGCGGGCCAGACGACCAGGAACAACTTAGACCTTGCCACATCGACACCCACAATACTCCGTCGCCTCCATTCGCCAGCTGCATCGCCGTAAACCGGGGCCGTCTGTCTGGATGCAGCGTCAAAGTCTCCACCTGCGTCGTTGTTGAGGCTGGCCAGCAAACGCAGAGTCCCTCGCCCGTCTTCCAACCGACCGCCCTTACTTGGCCGTCGAGGCTATTGGCAGTGGCCTGCGTCCTTCCATCCATATTCGATGGCTCGCTGCACCATGGGCCTTTCTGACTAGAGAGGCGACCATTTTTTGGGTTCTGCATTTGTTGGCCCAGAACTAAGAAGTGTGGCCCAAGACAGGCCCAAGGACCACGGCCCGCTGGCTACCTCACCCTGGTTGTTGGGTGCTTTCTTGTTGTGCACTTTTGAGTGTGTATGTTCTTATATCCTCCATACATCTTTCACTCGTTTTGCTCTTCTTGTGAGAAGCGCTTGTTTGCTTCTCAGCCCTCTATACAACCAGCTCGATCACCACTCTTCGCTACTTACCTCTCCCTCTGCTCCTCCGACCACAATCCAAACCCGCCATAATTAGCCCTCGTTTGTTCGAGGCACGCTCATCCATGGCCTTTTGGGTTCGTGGCGGGGGAGAGCAGACCTTTGGTCCGAGCAATGGAGAGGGGAAGAAGCGGCCCTACTACTATGTAGACGACGAGACAGACGAGACAGGGCATCGACCATTGCAACGGCGAGCCTTTGACAGCGACGACGGCGACGAAGACAACCGCCACTTTCTCGAGCCCCATAGTAGCCGGCCACCACACTACCAAGTCCAAGCTATTTACCGCCAGCACATCCCGGAGTGCGACATCCCCTACCAGTCGATCGAGCCCCGGGATACTACGCCGGTGGAGACACATGTCTTCTTCATCCTGCACGAAGAGGTCTCCAATGTGGCTCGGTCATTCTCATCCCAGTCCCCGTTGCCCGCCCGTGGTGGCTCGTTGCCCGCCCGGAACGGGTACTCTCCCTTGCCGGCGCCGACGAACTGGAAAAACGGCTCCGACCTCAAGGCTTTTGCCACGCGACCATATTATTCTCCCGACTCCGCTCCGGTACACGCCCCGAAGCAGCTGCGATATGAAGACTGGCGGGACCAGAACCGGCTGTATGATGCGGCGCCGGATCAGCCAGAAGACTCGCGGTCTTTCTCTCCCTCCGCGGTGACACCGCGAGTAGCCAGTCGGGAGCAGACGCCAGACGACACAACACCACGTGTTTATACACACTCTATGGGCGACAGATGGATGGCCAGGCCAGATGCCCGAGAGGTTGAGCCGCCACACGAGTATGACCAAGACGCTACTCGTCATGAACACCACCAGCCCGGATGGCAACCCGATCAGCACATGATCCAGGCAGTCAGCTGCTCTATCCACGACCATGACGCCAATAAACCTTCAGAGATGCTCGTGACCGACGCCGAAGCGGCCGCCAGCGTCACGGCCCACCTTGCCAGTTTCAACCGCCGATATCCGTCGTCGCGCCACGAACGTATCTTGCTCGGCCTGATCCACCCCAAGTCGGTCGATGCTGAATTCGACCTCGACAACAGTGCCTTGGAGAGCATCTTCTCATCGGCCAACGAAATCTTCTTCAACGGCCGCTTGACCCAGCGCGTGCAGTGGGACTGGTCCGACGCCAGCTCCAACCCGCAGTACGACAACAAGATCATCGGCCACACCTCCCTCCGCCGTGCCCACATTGGCGGGTTTGAGACGTTTGTCCTGCTGTCGACGCCTATCCTGACGAGCGACAAGTATAGCCGCCGTCTGCTGATTTCGGCGTTCCTGCACGAGCTGATCCACTGCTATCTGTTCATCTGCTGCGGCTGGAGTGCCCGCGAGTCCGGCGGCCATACCGACGGCTTCCGGCGCATTGCCGACACCATCGACCAGTGGGCCGGGCGCGAGAACCTTTTTCTGTGCCAGGTGGAGGCGGACCTGGAACGGTTCCGCAAGCCGCCGGAGCGGAGCACGGCCGCAGACGAGAAGGCAGTCGTGGGCCACAGCGGCTACTTGCTAGCCTCTCCCATCTTCTACAACGCCCGCCTCTGCAGCCCGACCAATGCCAATACCGACTGGGAGCGCTGCGTGCACGACCGCTGGGAACATCGACAGCATCACCACAACACGCACGCCGACCACACCCATTCGTGGGCCTAGGAGTGGGTGTGTTGCTTTTTCTTCACATTTATTTCTTCACTTTTCATCCCTTCTTTCCATTTGTCTTTTCATGGCCTCCCCCCTTTACCCCAATGCATGACAGCGTCAACAACATCAGCATTTTGCACAGGCGTCTCTTGATCACCATTCTTGTTTCTCATTCTGTTTGCACTTCTTGGACTTGCATCATTTAGATATCCTTGTTACTAGACTCATCGCTTCTACGACATATACCCCATATATTGAAATTTAAATATTTATCAAAGCTGCACGAATTTTCTAAACTGCATTTTTTTTGTTTCAAAAAACCATACAAATTTAAAATAAAATAATTAAAAACATAAAATCACTGCATAATTTATTATTTTATTCAAAAAAAATCATCATCTCGTCATTGAATTTGCTCTCTATGTGGGCGCTAAAATCACAAAAAGATACAAGAGTATTATGTTGGCTCATGGCCCTCGTTGTCACCGCCTTGCTAGCCAACCTGCTCCGACGAGTCATGCTGCGGCATATGCTATATGCTGTTAGCGTCTTCGTCGTCGGGCGAGTAGACGGCTTCGTTGCAGAGTTGCGCCATCTTCTTGAAGAAACGGCGCCACTCCAGCGGATCACCCTTGACCTTGACAAACCGCACATCGAGCAGCTGCGCCGCGCCCGACCCGTCGTCCTCGCCATAGCCGCCGGGCTGCAGCCGGCACTTCTCGACAAGAATCTCGCCGTGTAGTGTCTGCTTGCGCCCGTCGGTGACCCGTACCTTCAAGTACGCGACACGCTCGTTGTCTTGGTCGCTGCTGTTGGCCAGCATGACCGAGGCCGCAGGAGGGATGGGCACATTGAGCTGGTGCAGGGCGGCACACAGCATTTGGACCAAGTGCAGGGGCGGCACGTGTGAGAAGAAGCGCGTGAGCGAGTATGACGGCACAATGTCCTGGAACCGGCGGGCGTGCTGCGTCAGCGTTACAGGCACACCACGCACCTGCGAGAATTGGCTCATCGCGGGCTCCTCTGCCAGTGCCTCGCGCAGGCCGTAGCCAAAGCCAGCCCCGCCGCGTGGGCCGCCAGTCGCATGGCCGTCGATCCGGTCGGTCCGCGAGATGTCTGCGAGGGATGTAGGCTGCGTGGACGACGTGGCAAACCGCCGCACCGCCCGAAGGCCTGGCCGCTCCCAGTCGTATGCGGCGTCAAAGAGCGGTGCCTCGGGTTGTGTCGACGCAAGAGCAGCCGCCGAGGTAGATTTTGGGTTGGAGCTGTCGAGATCCATGGCGTCGCCACCGCCGAGTCTGGCCGTAGCCGGATTCTTCAAGTCGATCCGCAGGTTGCCAAGCATCTGTGTGGCCAGCTCGAGCGGGTCGGACACGCGGTCGTCGGCCGTCAACAAGCTGTTGGCCCGTGTGAACCACGGGTGCTGGCGGATCTGTGCAAAGCTGAAGCGCTGCTTGGTGTCGATGCTCATCATGCCGCGCAGCAGCGACAGGGCAGCCGGCGGTACCCGTCCCCAGAGCGCGTCGGTGCTGTGTCCGTTCTTAGTGGCGTATTCGTAAAACTCCCAGCTTGTGATCACGGGCTCGTCCCACGGCGTGTTGCCGACGAGGAGCACAAAGAGGATGACGCCGCAGGACCAGATGTCGACGAGATCCGGGCTGTATTTTTTCGGGGCGGTCCCCGGCGGCGCGTTGGGCGGTGGCCGGCCGCAGGCGAGCACTTCGGGTGCAATGTATGGTGGGCTACCACAGACCGTTGCGCTCGTCTTGCGGCTGCCCTTGTACTCGTACATGGTGGCCATGCCAAAGTCGGCCAGTTTCAGGTTGCCCGTGTCGGAGAGCAGGATGTTTTCAGGCTTCAGGTCACGATGGGCCACGCCCTTGGAGTGGAGGAAGCTCGTGCCGCTGACGAGCTGCCGGAAGTACACATGGGCAATGTCCTCGGGCACGCCCACGTCGGCCTCGATCTTGTCAAAGAGGTCGCCGCCTTGGGCAAACTCCATGGCGATCCACCGCCATACTGTGTCCTCGCCGGTAGCAAACCACTCAATGACGTTGGGATGCTGGCCGATGTGTGAGTGAAGAGAGCATTCGGTGGCGATCTGTTTTGGCGATATGCGGCCGTGCTTGACGGCGTACTGCTTGTGGATGAGCTTGACGGCAAAGACGGGGTTGTTGGCTTCGAGTGGAACGGCCTTTTTTATGCTGCGAGGTGTCAGTGCCATATGCCTTGGTGACAGTGCAGTTGGGCAGTGCCGAAGTCCTGTCTGACTACGAAAACGGTGAGCAAACTCACGATGCAAAGGCTCCTCTGCCGATCGTGTTGGAGATGAACCGGAAGGGCAGGTCGTCGGGAAGAGGGGCGAGCTGGGACTGTTGCATGGTTAGCCTTGTAGTCGCCGGGGGACAGGCAGCTGGCCGTGAAGCTTCTGCTCTCCTTTTGCTCTTCTTTTCCTGTTCTTTTTTCTTGATCTTTTCCCGCGATCTTTTTTTGTTGACTTTGGCCGGCTTGGGATGAAAGTAAATATAAGACGAAAACACGCCGATACTTACCATCTTGGATATGCAGCACGTCCTGAACCCTTGCTGTGTGTCTTGGTCAGACCAGAACCCAACTATGATTGCTCGCGTGAGGTCCTATCGATACGCGCTTTTGACGTGGCGGTCGCGTCTTGGGGTCGCGTCTGGCCGCTGTAATAGTGGCGAACGGATGTCGATGGTTTTAATGGGCAAGCGCTGGCCTCGTCTGAAATACAGCGCTGGGAGTGGGGTTCGATTGGCAGAGAGACGCTGTTTCCCCTCTGGGAAGGGTTCATTCCACCGTTGGGACCTCCTATCGCTGCCCAAAAGCGGGTCCTTATCGGCTGTTGCTGGGTGCAGGGAGGGGCCACTTTTGGGGTCAACTGCTGGCCGCTGGAGAAGGACCCGCCAACGAGAGCCAGAGAATGTAAACAACAAGGGAGGAAAGACCGCAGACGCCGGCCAAAAGACCCCGAAAGCCCCTCCGCGGCGACTACAGAGTGACAACTGCCAACGAGACCTGTCCACCGCTCTTTCCTCGCGCATTCGTCACAAACGTGGCAGGCACGATCCGTTCACATTCGCGGCACTGTCTTTCCCTCTGACAACGAGCTTGGATATTTTTTGAGATTTTCTTGCCCTAGCCAGTGACACCAGTGGCCATTGCCTTCCCGAGTAGCTCCTTCCATCCTGACCAACCATTCTTTGGACTTCGATCCCTGACCCTCTCAGCCTCTTTCTGCCATTTGTCTCAGATCCCAACTTGGAAGCTGCCGCCTCTCCTGTCCATTGGGTCGTTCTTGCCTTTTTCTATCTCCTCATCCCCTCCTGCTTCTTGCTGCTTTGGACGCATATTGCCCACCTGGGTAAAGTTGAAACAGAAAAGAAGCTTATTTCCCTTTTGCATCTTTCGTTTTCTCGGTTCTCTGTTGTCTTTTTTCTTTTCGTCTTCAGTTGCGCTCGCTCGTCTGCCTCTCCCACCTCGCATCTCCCGCACCGTCTGCCTCGCTGCCGCGACTCTTTCTTCACGACGCTCCCTTCTCCGCCCCTCTCACACACGATCTCTCTTCACAGACGGCCCTTGGTTGCTTCTGTGATTCTTCTCGACTACGTCCTCTTCTTCTCCCCACCCTCACAACTCTCGCACATAATGGCGGACGCACAGAGCGCATCAGACATGCAGGCGACCCAGCTCGGCGGCGCAAAGAAGGGCCCCGACTCGCACAGCGTGACCAAGAGGTGAGAGCTTGTCTTGCTTGCTTTTGTTCGTGCTCGATCGTCTACTAACCTGTCTTGCTCCAGATTGCAAACTGAGTTGATGCAACTGATGACGTCTCCAGCACCCGGTGTCTCCGCGTTTCCCTCGGCCGACGGCAACCTCATGTCCTGGCGGGCGACCATTGAGGGCCCCGACGACACCCCGTACGCCGGCCTCACATTCAAGCTTTCGTTTGCCTTCCCCGCCAACTACCCCTATGCGCCGCCGACGGTGCTGTTCAAGACGCCCATCTACCACCCCAATGTCGACTTCTCCGGCCGCATCTGCCTCGACATCCTCAAGGACAAGTGGACGCCAGCCTACAACACCCAGACCGTGCTGTTGAGTTTGCAGAGTCTGCTCGGCGAGCCGAACAAGTACGTGCCTCTTGTACCTTTGTGACGTGCCCTCTGGGACCTCTGTACTAACCATACTACAGCGCTTCTCCCCTCAACGGCGAGGCTGCCGAGCTGTGGGACACCAATGCCGAAGAGTTCAAGCGCAAGGTGCTGGGCCGTCACCGCGACGTCGACGACGAGTAGATGGAGGCCACAGGCCTTCAACAGCCATTGGCTTGGAGTGTAGAGACGAGGTCGGAGCAAGAGAGGCCTAGAGAGGATCTAGGGACGACATCACTTGCGATCATGCAACGCATGCGAGTGGCGGGCGACTGAACGAGACGCATACTACATGACGACACGAAGACGCGATTGGATATGGACGAGAGCTAGAGGCTGGCTGGGCATTGCTTCCTCATTTTATTTATTTCCCTTTATTTTCTAGCACAGCGGCCGGGTACATCGGGGGTCCTGGTATCAAGGACCGAAGCAAGCATCAATTTCACTTCATTTCATCATACTCAGGCAGCTGGTGTCCGTACAGTGGTGAAGATCGTCGTGAGCACGTGTCAAGAGTGACGAGGTGTCGTAGCGTGTTGGATTGGCATAACAATAGGTTAAATCAAGATAAATTCGACGTAACTCCAGGCTGGTCTCCCTTTGTCACCATTCGCCTGAACATTGACAGAAGCACACAGAAGCACACGCCCCAAACACAGGGCAACATGGAGAGAAAAGTAATGTAAGTTTTCCACTTTTTTTGTTTGCTTGTTTTGGTTCGATCGCCTCTGGCTGATGCGGCTGTTTGTTGTCGATTTTTTGATTTCCTTTTTTGTTTTTGGTTGGTAAAAATCGAGTCGCCCAAAAAATCAAAGACTACCCATTTCCGAGGTTTCCCTACCCATGCAAATCCTTTTACATAGACAACTCCAACGATCCATCCCCCCTTGTCGGTATTTTTCGCTTTTTGTAAGTTTTCCAGTTTCGACAAGCAGCGTTTTGTTTACTCCTCAACCACGACGGTGTGCAGGCCCTTGGGGTTCTTGACGTTGACGGCCTGGACGAAGCTGTACAGCTTCTCCTTGGCGTCCTCCTCGTCGTTTCTTCTCCGAGAGATGCGGACGCGGAGTCTGTAGGCAACGCCCTTGACACCGGCCTCCCACACCTTCTTGTTCAGCTGGGGGTCCAGGCGGACATCGGTGGTGCCCTAAGAATGTCATGTCAGCATTTCTGTCCCGGTATGAAATCTCTTCAACGTTCGGATAGTCGGTTCGTGTCGTTGATGTGTCGTCGAGAGAGTCGGGGGTGGAAGTGGAAGGTTCCGTACCATAGCCTGCTGGGCGAACTTCTTGATCTCCTTCACGGCGCGGGGAGCCCGCTTCTTGAAGCTGACACCGTGCAGCTAGATTGCCATCAACGTTAGCATATGTCCTTCAGCATTCGCGCATTCTCGAATTCAGACGCGGTCCTCCATCCAGTTTCCAGATTGCCCTCACGGCACCGTGCTTTCCTCCGTGGTGACACTCTGTCCAGCGATTCGTGCCCGTCACCTCGCCTGGCCTAATGTCACCTCCATCCGTACTTCGGTCCTCCTCTTTCCTGGATTGCTGGTCTTCGTCGTCTCCGGTCCGTCCTTGATCTCAAAACGTACTCTCTTGTGCATGTGGATGGTGTACTCGCGGGAAACGACATCGGCAATGGCGGAGCGGCCAGCCTTGCCGGAGGCCTTGGTCTTCGACGACATTTTAGGATGATTGCTGTTGGCGACAAAGAGGAGATGTTAGAGGACTGGGCGCTTGACGAGAAAGGGCGACAATGAAGATGCTTCGTAAATGGGATTGCGTCAAGCGAAAGAGACGTCGTCGGTGTGCATACCTCGAAAAAAATCGGTTTCGTTGGTCGTCGGTAAGGAGTGGTGATGGCAAGTCGAGAATGGGAGGGAGGGGGGAGCAAAGAAAAAAGACAGCCAACGGAAAAAAAGCGAGAGGGCTAAAAGTAGGGCCTGGTACGGGAAAAAAAAATTGTTGTGTGCACTGCAAAATTGCGAAAAAGAAGGCGCTCTAGCCAATCAGAGACAGAGACCAGACTCACTTGTCCCCACCCATCCTAGCGCGGCTTGGGCCCGGCCAGGAAGCAAAATCACGTGAAGTTTGTCACTGCATAAATCACGTGATTCGGAAGGTGGACTTTATGGCCCCAGTTTTTCGACTTCTTTCTGTATTTATTTTCGCATTTAATTTTATATGCGTGCCCCTGGCATGAAGCACGGGAGCGATACGAAACTGGCCTGGCTTCAGGCCCCATTCTCCTCCCAACAGCGACAACCCCTAAATTAAAGTACCGCGACGCGCTAAACAGTATGCGGCAGTGACCTTGAGCCCTGGGCACGAGCCGATCACATCAACAAAAGAGGCCCGTAACCTGCAGTCCGCCCGTCGCTCCTGCCTCTTTGGCGCCTTTGCTGGCAGTGTCGTGTTTCCAGTGAATCCCCCTTCCAACCACGCATTCGGCCTCACCCTCGCCTTCACTCTCACCACTCACCACCACTCCTCTCTCCACCCGCAGGATTTGAGGCAGCGCCCTGAGCCACGGACCCAGGATTTTCGCAGTTGGTCGTTTCTGTTTCTCTTTCGCCGTCGCTGTTTCTCGCCTTCTCCACGCTCTCCCCCATTTACGATCGCCCTTCGCGTCCGGACCAGCTGTTCTCCGCGCCTCCTCGCAACCCAAAGATTGCATCTTTCTGGATCTCACCGTCTCGTGTTGTCTTTGACTCTCGAGCAGCACCAGACACTGTGCACAGCCAGCGGACGTGCTGTACGACGGCGTGTCTGGGTACCACTGGCCCTGTGCTTTAATTGCCCTGTCCTCCCTTCGTTTCGCCCACTTCTTTTGTGGTCTGTTTCCAGCCACCTGCCAACTCAGACTTCTCTTCACGTCGGCGACAACGATTGAATTGAGAAAACAACGACCGTCGAGAGTTTCGACGATTTTACCCGTTTTTGCGTTCGCCTTACTTTCAATTCACGACCGAGGACACTTCAGCCAGGAAGCCGACCGAAGAAAAGAACATCGAGTCGATCAGCATTTAACCGACAACCCGACAAGGCTCGTCTAGGTTCAGCCTCATCCGACGACACGACCAAGTGAAAACGTCACCGTTCGATCCTTTCTCCTACACACCAAACGCTGCCATGGCCGACGTTCCTGGTGGCCACACGCCGTCGCCGCAGCCCGACCTCAATCGGAACCGGCTGCCCTCACTCTTCGAGGTGTTGAGCCGGCGGACGCTGCCCCCAGTCGACCTTTACTCGTTCTACATCTACATGCGCGACCAGCAGCGCTCAGTCGACTACCTTGACTTTTGGTATGTTTCGGACCCTCCCTTCGCGTTTTACTGTCTCGTACGTGCACAGGGCTAACACGGTTGCCAGGCTGGATGTCGCTCAGCACATGACCCTTTGCCGGCACTATGTCCGTGAACTACGCCGCTCCGTCCTCGTCGTCACACCCGACGGCGAGAAGTCAGCGTCAAAGCGCTCGTCTGCCATTCTGGACAACATGGGCGACATGGCGTACCCTGTGGCCGGCCCGTCCAAGTATCAGTCGGACAAGGAGAAGGACCAAGATGCGCAGATGTCGGCGTTCCTGCGGGAGGACTTGCACCCTCAGGATTCACCCGTTAGTGGACCGGGTGACTCTCGCCGCAGCCCGAACCCAGCGAGCACGCCGCGCGACATTACCGACTCCAACTCGCCAGCACACGCCGTGGCGCGCCAGGACATCCGCGCATCGGCCGAGAAGATCCTGTACACGTTTCTGCTGCCGGGTGCCGAACGCGAGATCATCCTGCCGGGCAACATCACGACCGACATTACGACCGCCATTGAGGAGTACGGCCGCGACGACCCCGAGGTCTTTGACGTTGCTAAGGACTACGTCTTCCAGGCTATGGAGCGCGACGCCTTCCCCGGTTTCCTGCGGATGAAGGCGCTTGGCAACCTGATCCCACCGACGCTAATTCTGCGCCTCATCATTGGGATGATCTCCATGTTCGGCGCCTTCTGGACGGCCTTTGTGCTCATCTTCCTCGACGAGTCGCGGAGGACACGCCTGTTCCTCATCCTGCCTTTTACGTTTGGCGTGTACTTTCTGGCCTCGTTCCAGTATGCGCTCGACCCTGTGCTGGCCCTGCTCGGGTTCAGCGAGTACACGCCCTTCCACTTCTCGCGCGTGCGTGAGCCGTTTGTGCGGCGGCTACTGGCCAAGCGGGCACTTGTGGTCCTGGCCGTGACGGTGCTCATCGATGCAGCACTGCTGGTGCTGTTTATCTTTGTCCCTGGCCGGCGGCTGTGAGTACACCGCGGTGTATGACGTACCACTGGCATGGTAGGGCTGCAGTTTGAAGTCTCGACACTCGGGCGTTTTTATCTTGGAATTTTGTTACGAATATCACGAAGGCGTATTGCGGAGCAACTGATGTTTTTGCCTTTCCTGTTTTACCATTTTCGATTTGTTTTTGATCCATTTGCTTTTCGGTTGCTTTTCGGTTGCTTTTCGATTTGTTTGAGTTTAGGATACCAGTTGTCATTTCACGCTGCCATTTCACATCAGACGCCTACAATGCTGGGCAGTCGTATGCGGGAGGAGCCATAAAGGGCAACACTGGGGACAAGGGTCAATGGTTAGGGACTATGGTGAAAGGGAGCATTCGTCCCGGAAACAGCGTTTATGTAGTTCTTATGTAGTTTATTATTTATCGAGGAACATTGTTCTGTTATAGATATTTTCCACTCCTGCCTGTGATATAAGCGTCCACGTAATCAATCAGCATATGCTTTAACGATTCATGTTCGTATTTATATTCGTAACTACCCGTGGCTGCATTGCCTACAGTACAATCAATGCTCGTGATTTCTGGACGTGTTGAGTAAAGGCACGGTGCCCTCCCTCTCCCTTCCGAACCCCTTAACTTGCTTGAAGCCTTAAGCATTCCGGTTCCGCTTGTTTCCATCTCCCTCATCGTCATCCAGATCCATAGCGCCTCCATCGTCGTCATCTTCCTCGGCAATTGAAGCCGAACCCTGGGGCCCGGGCACTGCGTGCGAGCTCGGTGCAGCACTGTTCGAGCTGGCCATCAGGTTGCTGCCCCGCTTGTTGAACCGCGGGTTGCCGATCCCCTTGCCGCCGCTCGACACGTTCAGCGTCATCGGCCGCTTGCCGTGCGACCATCCGCCGCCGCCGCTGCCGACACTGCTGCCGTCATCACCACCGGAACTGCCATCCTTATTGAGCATCGCCCGCTTCTCGTTCTCGACGGCCCGCTTGAACTGGCTGTCCCACTTCTGCCCCTCTTCGGCACGCGCGGCCGCCGTCCGCCGGATGCCGGCAATCTGTGCGTCGAGCGCGGCCAGCGTCGTCTCGCAGCGCTGCGACCAGCCGTGCAGGGCGGCGTGCAGCTTCGGGATGGCGTCGGGGGCGGGGTCCCGTATGGGCGCGACAGAACTGATGCGCACGACCTGGTGAGCCGGGTCGAGGGTGCCAGTCACAAGCCCGGCGTAGACGGCGGCCATGACGAGCGTCTCGAGCTGGCGGGCATCGGCGAGGCGCAGTTCGCGGACGAGATGGTCGTAGCCGAGGCTGGCGCGGTCGGTGGCGAGGGAGATGAGGGACAGGTGGCGGAGCTTGGTGGCCTGGACCTCGGTGAGTGGAGGGAGCGGTGATGATGGTGTTCCGTCTGCTCCTGCTGGTGGTGGTGCGGCTCGTGCTTGTGATTGTGACTGGGATTGTGTGGATTGTGTGGATTGTGTGGACGGCGAGGGCGCAGTGCCCCGCTCGTAGTCGGCGTAGGTGCCGTAGCTAAAGATCTGCAGGACGGTCAGATAGGCCGCATACTCCGGGTCGGCGGTGGCCAGGGCCTGGACCTGGGGCGTCTGGAGCAGCTCGGCGAAGCAGTAGGTGCTGGGGTGGGAGGTGGCGCGGACGACGAGGTCGGCGACCTGGCGGGGCGAGTTGGCAGACTTGGAGAGGGCGACAAATGGCTGTAGGCAGTAAGGTTAGAGGACAGTCATGTCAGAGTAAAAGACGCGGCACCTTTAGTGCAGCTGTAAACAGATCGCGAGGGGGCCAAGACCTACCTCCAAGGCGTCCATCGCCTTGAGCTGTGCCATCTTGCTGGTCTGACGGGTGTGAACGATTGTGTGTGTTTTCTGTGTGCACTATCCGCTCGGAGCTTAGGTTGACTTGGTTTCGAAGCTTTATTGGCGGGGGCAATCGATGGGCTGTCGCGATGTCAAGCTCGAGAGCTTTCGTGATATTGCTGGCAGCCTTGGACGTCAGCGGGGTGATGAGGCTGGAGGGCTGTGGCTCAAGATGACTAAGCAGGCGAGTAGGACCACCGAAAGCCCTGTCACGGCACGACCTACCTTTACAAGGGACGACTCTGCGTGGAGCAATGTTTCTTCAATCGATTTGTTTCTTTGCATTTTTTTCTATTCTATGCAGTAATACCTCCGTACAACTCTAACACCCCTTGACTCCTTTCTCAACATTCGCCTGTTTGTACTTAGTTGGTTTGCTCCGTACCTGGCGATCTTGTGAGTTTGAAGAAGTGTGTCAGGACGGTTTGAGCGCCCTGACAGAATTCAGGGGCGCCCCAGAATGGCACCAAACGGCCCCTGTAGCGAGTTCCAGAGCGCTACGCGATAGGCGTCCCCAGTAAGGCAGGAAAAGTGGAACCAACAGCACTAAGCTTTGGCCAAGTCCACTGTAAACAGGCGCCACAGCGATCTCGCTTGAATAGCCCACAGAATTATCAGATGGGACTTGATACTCTGGCATTTCACTTTCCCCATTTCTCTGTGTATTCCGGAAGAGTACGTTTTTACGGCGAGGAACTGAAACTCTTCTAGACGCCTCTAGCGAAACAAAAAACGAGTAAAAAGAAGCAGACGTGATGTCCCCAAAAGGGAACAATACCGGAGCCAATATTGGCGTTCTATTGGCGTTCTGTGTCTCCCTCGTTCACTTGGATGCAAGAGTCAGTGTCCTCTTCTCTTCAAGACTCTGGAAATTGCGCATACGCAACACAGCTGCGAGTCACTGTCACGCTGCATCCGTCAACGTTCGTGGCCCTTCTCCACAGAATGGGACTCTGGACGGCAGAAGCCCCTATTGTGAGCATGCGCACCTGCCGTTCGGTTTGTGCATCGTGCTGCCTTCTCTCCCGCAGCTCTTTCCTTTTCTGTCCCGAGTCCCATGGTTCTCCATCTCCAAGTGGCCTTTTTGTCTTTTAGACTTCTCGGCCAGGCCAAGCCAAGCCCTGAGCGTTCCGTGCGTGGAGCGGCAGGATGGAAGGCGGGTGGGGCGTGGTCGAGAATAGGAGGAGAAATAAGAGTAGAAAAAGAAAGAAAAAGAAGAGGATGGGGAAAAAAAAAAGACGCGGGACGGCTGGCGATGCTCAGCTCGTGTCCGCCTTCATGCTCACACCCTCATCGTGGCCTCACGCGCTGCTCCTCGCCTCAGCTTACCTCTTTTGCCTGCTCATGGATCTTCGTATGGGATGGAGATGAGACTCTGGGCCGGTGATCTCTGTCGAGTCGTCGGCACATTTGCCGATTTTCTTCTTTTTTTAAGTGTCCTTTTGGTGTTGTCCTCGCTCCTTCCTTACGAGAAATTATCTCAAGCTTTCCCCTTCTACGCCTAGACCCTTCCCTTCCTGCCCTGTCCGCTTGTCCTCTGTTGCTCCTTCCCAAGGATGCCACTGATCGCACTATGCGATGCATTGCCGCTGTTAGTGCCTTCTACTGATTATCTTTGCTTCATCGCCTGCAGTCTTTTCCGCCATAGCGCCGCCGGTAACGGGCGGTAGTGGCAGCAGGTGGTTTGGAGCTCGGGAAGGAAAGGAACGAAAGAGAAGAAAGAGAAAAGAAAGACAATAGCAAAAAAAGGGTCACCCAAAAAGAACGGCAAAAGGTAGACAAAATTAGGCACTCGAAAATATAGCGCGAGTATCTCGGAGTTGCGCAGGGAAAATGGGAAGGCACGAGGCCAGCCAAGGCCCGGCAAGTGCGGAAGCGACGACAAACACAAAAGTTGGGTGGCGCCTTCCGTCTGCCGATGAAGAAGGACGTGGAAATGGAAGTTTTGCTGCAATTAATTTGCAGTTAATAACGACGTCCAGAATGTCCCGAGAGAAACTCAAAAAGACACGAAGAACGAAAACACGCAATATTAAAGAACGCCCTTACCGCGGCAGAGGAATAATAAGGGCGGTGGAATGACTAAGTAAGGGAAAAACTTCAAACGGGAATGAAGCTTGGGAATGAAGTGGTATGAAGTTCAAAGGAACTTCATACAGGTGAAGTTCAAAGGAACTTCATACAGGAATGAAGCTTAGGAATGAGGTGGTATAAAGTTGGAACTTCATACAGGAATGAAGCTTGGGAATGAAGTGGTATAAAGTTGGAACGTCATACAGGAATGAAGCTTGCGAATGAAGCCGCATGAAGTTCGCTGGATATAAGACTGAGTACAATCACCATCCCTTACTTACTACACGTGTTGACTTGTTCAGCCGTTACACCTTCTCACTGTTCTTATTCGAACAAGACCCCTCCCTAGCCTGATCAACTAGCAGAGACTCTATCCCTTGGGAAGTGCCTTTGTAACATCTGGCCATTGGGGTGATGAGCACCTACTTGTAAGATAGGTGCGAGGATGCGAGGGGGGGCGTGGCACGAGTAAGAACACAAAGCAATCACCGTTGGCGAGACAAGTAGATTAGCAAGCAGCGCCAGCGTCAACTCCCGCCAGCCCACCGCAACGTGGCACACCAACAAAAGCAATCACCGTTGGCGAGACAAGTGGAATAGCAAGCAGCGCCTGTCGAAGAGTACAAAAAGCAGGGTGGATCCACTATTCCTGGATTTGTCTCTTATTCTTGGTTAAGTAGGTCGTACCTTCCGACAGCGCCAGCGTCAACTCCCGCCAGCCCACCGCAATTTTTGAGAGGACATCGTGCGATTCTCGCATCTTGACCGTCCTCTGCTCCTTTTGGCCCTTTTCTGTGTTCTCGTCACTTTCCGCCAGTTTTGCCATTTCGCAGACGCTTCTGGCCTCGACCGCACCTCCCAGAGCCTCCCGGCACCCCCCTGTCGCTCGATCGTTGGCATCTCGCACCAGCCTTTACCCCTGGTTCCATCCCGCACAGGCCGCGCATCGCAGAAAAAAAAGAGACAACTTTAGCCCCCCAGCACAGCGTCACCTCCAGTAAGGTTACAGGCGCGCCCCAGCGACCGGAAATCAGGAGTCGTCACTGGCGTCGTGGCCGCCGTCGTTGTCGTCGCTTTTGTCGCTTTCGCTGCACGCGTCGACCTCGATCTCGTCGTCGTAAGTCAGGATTTCCAGGATCGCCAGCAGGTCACGCCAAGCACACTTCTCGTGCTCTCGCCTTCTGCGCCTCCTTTTGCCTCTCTGCCTCTGCCCCTCTGCCCTACGTCCTTCCCAAAATCTCACGTCCACGGTCTGCGCTGGTGCGGTCTGCAGCCTGCGCCGAACAATAAGCTGACGCAACGGCTGGCTGTACAAGTATCTTACAGTCTCCAAGAAAAGATCCAAGAAAAGAATAGAACTGCGGAGTAGCATCGAACACGATTCGAAATCACGCCCCAGCGCCCCCAAACACCGCGCAGAAACACACCCCCGACCAACCCTACCCTACCAACGAAACGCTGCGGCACGGCCTACCGACCCCAGCCAATCCTGGCCCGCCCCAGACGACCCAGACGACCCACGCCGAACCATCCCTCGAAACACCATAGAGCTCAGGAAACACAGCGCCCACCTGAGCTTTGTGTCTCCGGAAGACCACTTGTGAAACGCAGTTGCAGTTTTCGTCGTTTCCCGACGCCCGCGGACGACAGGCTCTACAGCGTACTCCGTACGACGTACAATAATCAATAATCAATAATAGCACACTGCACACTACACCTGCGGCACACTCTGCGACCTCACCCCCTTCTCGCGTGCAGGCGCTGGCCTTCCCGCAGCAATAAGAATAAGCTTCTTCGCTCGTCGTGCCGTTGCGCCCTAGCCTTCCTCTTCTTCTGCTTCTTCTCCTTCTCCTTCTCCCTTCATCTCTTCTTCTTCTCCGTCGATCTCCGAACGCCCCGATGTCTCTGGAACTGCCGGCCCGCTCCTAGAAGACGACGACGACCACCAGCACTCTTCCTCAACTGGTGTCCACGATAGCCAGCATTCTCCCTATCTCCGCTTGTTGTTGACGACACCTTCACACACATTCACAATGGCGCCAGCGTACATAAAGGTCCCGCCGAGGGATCCGGACGCCGGACAAGCAACGCTAGGCGTCCCAACACCACACATGGCTACGACCACCCTCAAAGTCGGTGGCATGACGTGAGTTCCAGATCCTCCCTTGCGCACCTGCAACGCGGCTACCTTCATGATCCGAGACGAGACCAAGAACTAACCAGACTCTACCCTTAGATGCGGCGCATGCACTTCTGCCGTTGAAGCGGGCTTCAAGGGCGTGGACGGCGTCGGCAACGTGTCTGTGAGCCTCGTCATGGAACGCGCGGTCGTTATGCACGACCCCACACGCATCACTGCGGAGAAAATCCGCGACATCATCGAAGACCGTGGCTTCGACGCCGAGATCCTCGCCACCGACCTTCCCTCCCCCCGCATCCGCGAATCCGACGACGACGACGACCTGTTCAGCCTTGAGGGCGAGAGCTCCGGCGCCAACATGCAGCAAACCACCGTGGCCGTCGAGGGCATGACCTGCGGCGCCTGCACATCCGCCATCGAGGGCGGCTTCAAGGACGTCGCCGGCGTCAAGAACTTCAACATCTCTCTCATGTCCGAACGTGCCGTCATCGAGCACGACCCGGCCGTGCTGAGCGCCGACAAGATCATCGAGCTCATCGAAGACCGCGGCTTTGGCGCGTCCTTGGTCGAGACCAAGGAGCTGAAGCCCGAGCGGCGGCGCGGCG
The DNA here is from genome assembly GCA_021396225.1 of Sporothrix inflata. Taxonomy (NCBI): domain Eukaryota; kingdom Fungi; phylum Ascomycota; class Sordariomycetes; order Ophiostomatales; family Ophiostomataceae; genus Sporothrix; species Sporothrix inflata. Next base: position 32,098 of record WNYF01000095.1, on the reverse strand, counting down.
AAAGCAGCCGGTCAGGCGGTGGCCGCCGCGGCCCAGAACACATGACGACCACAGTGGCCATCGAGGGCATGACCTGCGGCGCCTGCACGTCGGCCGTGGACGGTCTCTTCAAGAACGCCGACGGTGTTCTGCGCTTCAACATCAGCCTGCTGGCCGAGCGCGCCGTCATCACACACGACCCGGCCAAGCTGTCCACAGAAAAGATTGTAGAAAAGATCGAGGACGGCGGCTTTGGCGCGACCATTGTCTCGTCCGTCGCCGAGGGATCCGACAACAGCCACGGCTACACCAGCTCGCAGTTCAAGGTCTTTGGCAGCCCCGATGCCGCCCAAGCCCAGGCCCTCGAGGAGACGCTCTCTGCGCTCCCCGGTGTGCAGTCGGCCCGCCTCAACGTCGGTACATCGCGGCTTACCGTGTCCCACCAGTCGGCCGCCACCGGCCTTCGCGCCATCGTGGAGGCGGTGGAGGAGGCTGGGTACAATGCGCTCGTGGCGGACAACGACGACAACAACGCGCAGCTCGAGTCGCTCGCCAAGACCCGCGAGATCAACGAGTGGCGCCGCGCCTTCAAAGTGTCCATCACCTTTGCGATCCCCGTTCTTATTATTGGCATGATCCTGCCCATGTGCGCCCCTGCCATCGACTTTGGCGCGTTCAAGATCCTGCCCGGTCTCTTCCTCGGCGACATCATCTGCCTGGTCCTGACCATCCCGGTGCAGTTTGGCATCGGCAAGCGCTTCTACATCTCGGCCTGGAAATCGGTCAAGCACGGCTCGCCCACGATGGACGTTCTCGTCGTGCTGGGCACCTCCTGCGCCTTCCTTTTTAGTATTGTCGCCATGCTCGTGTCCTTCTTCACTGAGCCGCACAGCCGCCCGAGCACCATCTTCGACACGAGCACCATGCTCATCACGTTCATCACCTTCGGCCGCTTCCTCGAGAACCGCGCCAAGGGCCAGACCTCCAAGGCCCTGTCACGGCTCATGTCACTAGCGCCGTCCATGGCCACTATCTACGCCGACCCCATTGCCGCCGAAAAGGCCGCCGAAGGCTGGGAGACGGTCGCCGGCTCGGGCGAGCCTAAGACGCCGCTCGTCGACGGTAACGCGGCCGAGGAGAAGTGCATCCCCACCGAGCTCATCCAGGTCGGCGACGTCGTCATTCTGCGCCCCGGTGACAAGATCCCTGCCGATGGTGTCATGGTCCGAGGCGAGACGTACATTGACGAGAGCATGGTCACGGGCGAGGCGATGCCCGTGCAGAAGCGCAAGGGCAGTTTCCTCATTGGCGGCACCGTCAACGGCCACGGCCGCGTCGACTTCCGCGTCACGCGCGCCGGCCGCGACACGCAGCTCAGCCAGATTGTCAAGCTCGTGCAGGACGCGCAGACCACACGCGCGCCCATCCAGCGCCTGGCCGACACACTCGCCGGCTACTTTGTGCCCACGATCCTGGTGCTCGGCTTCATGACCTTTGTTATCTGGATGATTCTGAGCCACGTGCTGCCCAACCCGCCCAAGATCTTTTTGAAGGAGGAGAGCGGCGGCAAGATTTTCGTTTGTGTCAAGCTCTGTATCTCGGTCATTGTCTTTGCCTGCCCCTGCGCGCTGGGTCTTGCGACCCCGACGGCGGTCATGGTCGGCACGGGCATTGGCGCCGAGAACGGCATCCTCGTCAAGGGCGGCGCTGCCCTCGAGATGTCCACCAAGGTCACGCAGGTTGTCCTCGACAAGACGGGCACCATCACCTACGGCAAGATGAGCGTCGCGAGCGTTACACTGGCGTCCCTGTGGCAGGACAGCGAGTGGCGTCGCCGCCTCTGGTGGACGATTGTCGGCCTCTCCGAGATGGGCAGCGAGCACCCGATTGGCCGTGCCGTGCTGGGTGCTGCGCGCACGGAGCTAGGCCTGGACGCCGAGGGCGCCATTGACGGCAGCGTGGGTGACTTCAAGGCGTCGGTCGGCCGCGGTATCAGCGCCACGATCGAGCCGGCGACGTCGGCCGAGCGCACGCGCTACCGCATCCTGGTCGGCAACGTCAAGTTCTTGCGCGAGAACGACGTCTCTGTGCCCGAGTCGGCTGTCACGGCCTCGGAGGAGCTCAACACGCGCGCTGCGTCGGTCGACAAGTCGTCGTCGTCCAAGTCGGCCGGCACGACCAACATCTTTATCGCCATTGACGGCCAGTTTGCCGGCCACCTGTGCCTGGCGGACACGATCAAGGAGGGCGCTGCGGCGGCCATCTCGGTGTTGCACCGCATGGGCGTCAAGACGGCGATCGTGACAGGCGACCAGTGGTCGACGGCCGTGGCCGTCGCCAAGGCGGTCGGCATCTCGCCCGACAACGTGTACGCCGGCGTGTCGCCCGACCAGAAGCAGGCGATCGTCACGCAGCTGCAGGCGGCCGGCGAGGTCGTGGCCATGGTGGGCGACGGCATCAACGACTCGCCCGCACTCGCCACGGCCGACGTGGGCATTGCCATGTCCTCGGGCACGGACGTCGCCATGGAGGCCGCCGACGTCGTGCTGATGCGGCCTAACAACCTGATGGACATCCCCGCGTCGCTCAACCTGGCACGCTCCATCTTTGGCCGCATCAAGCTCAACCTGGCCTGGGCCTGTCTCTACAACATTGTGGGCCTGCCGTTCGCCATGGGTATTTTCCTGCCGCTCGGCCTGCACCTGCACCCGCTCGCGGCCGGTGCGGCCATGGCGGCGTCAAGCGTCAGCGTTGTGGTCAGCAGCCTGCTGCTCAAGTTCTGGAAGCGGCCCGCGTACATGGACGAGGCGCTGTACGACGAGCGCGGCGTGCTCCGGCGCAGCACGGGCTGGCGCTGGCGCCTCGAGAGCCTGGTATCGCGCGTGCGCGACGGGCTCGAAGACGGCTACCACGCGGTCACAGGCAAGCGGTGGTCCAACAGCGAGTCCGAGGGCTACGTCCCGCTGGCGAACCTGGACGCCGCGGAGGTGTAAACGCCTTGTCACGGTTCGTTTTTGTTTATAGTTTCTTTTGTTTCTTTTGGCATAGCTTCGGGCGTCCCGTCTTTACATTATCACATATCCTTTGCTTGGGGGAGTTGAGTCATTGGCTCTTAGTCCTCCGTATATAGTCTGCAGCAAGTAGCGTGTTGCGCAATAAAAGTTCGATTCGGTTTTTAACTCATGAATTGTCTTTTGATTTTGAAAGTAAACACATCGTGATATCTTCATAATTATTCGTGTCCAAGTCCTAATTCTGCCGGCAAAATGACCTGCAACTGTTTTTTTTTGGCGGGGAAGTACAGGCCGAGTGCGTGGATGACGTCGCCTAGAACCAGCACGTGGGGACAGCAGCTCCGCGGCGACTGGCTGCCATTGGACGGATCGACCGTCCGTTATCCCTTCTGGGAACGTCTGAGGGAGCGAGACATTTTTTCACTGGGTCGCACCTGCTGTTTCTCTCTTTTGTTCTGCAAACGTCGTTGCATCGCGCCTGCCAACAGCCTTTTTATTCGACGCTAGCGACAACGGCTTAGCAGGCACAGGAGCAAGGAAGGAGCACTCGAGGCACTGAACGGCCTGACTGCATCACCAGACTTTCTCCGCCCTGCAGCCTTTCTTTCTGGCGTCCTTTTGGCCTTTTGCCTTTTGCCTTTCCCACGCACAACACTCTCTTCCCACGCACCACAACCAACTCCCGCGATTCGTCGACCCACGTGGGGAAGCATTGGCTGCAGCATTGATATCACTGTTCCGTGCGCATACCCGTCTTGTTCTTATTCTTTTGCATCGCATCGCCAGCATCTTCTAGTCGCCATCCTCTCTCAGCATCCACTGCTTCAACCTCGATTCTCGAATCCACCGAGTCATTCAACAAGACTTTGGTTGGATACGTTGCTGACACCATGTCGTCCAAACGTGGGCCGTCGGTCCTGGTATGTCTATCCGCAAACGACTACTCAATTGGCCATCACTGACTTTCTATCCCTCAGGTTACCGATTCCCGCGAACGACCACCGAACCGAGGCGCTCCCGGCAACCGACGCGCTGGCGCTTCCTCCTCCTCTTCCTCCTCACAAGATGCCGCCTCTGGATCAAGTTCCGGCGGTGCTTCCGGCTCGCCCTCGTCCTCATCGAGCCAGCGAAGCCGACTAGCGATGCGCCACATCTCGGTCGACAACATCCTGCAGAACAACTCGGAAATTCCCTCCGGCCAACCACGGGGTCCGCCTGGTCCGCTTCGCATCCTCCCCTCGGCGGCTTTATCGGCAGCCGCCTCTGTCGCGCGGCGGCGCGGCCTCACACGACGCAGCAGCAGCTCGTTTGGCATCAACGCGGGCGGCGCGAGTGGTAGCGCCGGCGCTTCGGGCTCGGGGATGAGCTCGGGTGTCTTGGTTCCGGGCAGCGCGAGCGGCGGCGTGGGGGGCGTCGGCGGTGGCATTGGCCCGGGTGGTGGGCCGCCGTTGCCGCGTGCTGGCCTGCCCGGTGTGCCATCACGGACAACCAAGATCTCTGAGAAGCTTGTGCTGCTGCCAGAAACGGCTGACGAGAAGGCCAAGAGTGACGAGGATGACGAGGACGAGGACGGCAACGAGATCAGCGACGCGGTGTGGGCGTCATCAGTTACTGGCGACGAGAACGCAGAGGCAGCGCGGCGGGCGCTGCAGCGGGCGCGTATTGCACTCGAGGAAGCCGCCGACAGCGGCGAGGTCCCGCCGACAGGCGGCAGTCTGTACGATGGCGTCCGGCCGCCGCGCGACGAGGAGCTTGACGTGCTGCGCAAGCGCGGCGGCATCCGCGGCAAGAGCTACGCCGAGCGCCTACCCAAGGGCCAGCGCACCGAGAAGGTGGCGCGGCTGACGGCGTACTGCACGGCGCAGGCGTTCAAGATGCGGGCGACGGCCGAGTTCCTGCGCACACACCACGCGGCCAAGACGAAGCTATACGACGACTGCCTGTACACGGTGTACCACCTGCCGCTGCTGCCGGGCCACGACGGGTTCCGCGTGCGCAGCCGGCCGATGCTCAAGACACCCGGAACAGGCAAGACGGTGTTGGACCTGGAGATTGAGCGCAGCGAGCGGCGGGACGAGCACATGGGCTACTTTGACGAGTACGCATCGCAGCGGGGCGACCGCGGCGGCGAGGGCGGCGACAACAACAACGGCAACGGGCACGACCACGACAACGGCGACCGCCACCGACAAATGAACGGCACGGGCGGCCACGATGATGCCAACCACGAGCGCCAGGGCCAACAGTCGCCAAACGAGCAATCACAATCAGACCAGCAGCAGCAGCAGCAGCAACAACACCAAACGCTCTACTCGATGTCGACGTCGCCCGGCGGACCCGAGAGCCCCCTAGCCGCGATTGCGTCGCCTGTCAACCGGCTGGCGCCCGAGGCCAAGCACTTTTCCGAAATGTTTGTGTTCTCGTACGGCGTGGTGGTGTTTTGGAACTTTACAGAGCACCAGGAAAAGGACATATTGGCCGACCTGGCTTTTGCGGAGGACGAAGCATCGACGTCGACGTCGCCAGCGGCGCGGTCGCTGGTGACGCGCCCATTGGACGAAGCGGACTTTGAGACGGAAGAGTTCCACTTCGAGTACAGCGCCAGCGTGCAGCGGCCGCGCGTGTTCAACGACATGATTACGCTGCTGCCGCGGTCGGACCACATGGTCAAGCTAACCATCAGCCACGCGATTGCGCAGAGCACCAAGCTGTGTTTCTTTGAGGAGAAAATGTCCGAGACGATGCAGAACGCGCAGCACGTGCCCAAACAGCTGGCGCTGACGGGCGAGCTCAACATGTCGCGGACGGAGATTGTCAAGATTCTTGGAAGGCTCTTCAAAAACCGCGTCGACATCAACCTGTCGTCCAACATTCTGGACGTGCCCAACTTTTTCTGGGACGCCGAGCCGACGTTGCACCCGCTGTACGTGGCGATCCGCGAGTACCTCGAGATTGACCCGCGCATCCAGGTGCTCAACGAGCGGTGCCGTGTCTTCCTCGACCTGGCGGAGATTCTGGCGGACAGCGTGGCGGACGCCAAGATGAGCTACATTACGTGGATCATTATCATCCTGATTGTGATCAGCATCCTGGTGACGGTGACGGAAGTGACGCTGCGGTTTGGCATTTTGGAGAAGGAAAAGGGCAAGTACAACAACGGGACCCGTCTTGCGGGCGGGCAGTATTTATTGTCCTCGTCTGCGTCGTCGTCGTCGACGCCGCCCGTGGCCCAGATCCACCGACCAGCCAGCGACGGCAACGACCTCACACTCGACGAGCTGCGGGCGTGGGCAGCGCAGTTGGATGCACGGGAGCGGGCGGCCGTCTGCGGCAGCGATATGATCGGGCAGACGTTTGCCGGTGTGTAGTGGGACGAGAGTGTGTTTTGGTATAATTTTTGAGTTTCTTTCCCCTTTTGCATAGCGATACGGCTTTGACCGTTTATTCTTTTCTCAGCATCATCTACTTTGGGATCACAGCGGCGTCTAGGAACGGCCGCCACCTTACATATATCACACTGGCATTTCTGTTTTCGTCTCTTTTGTTCTCTTGGATAGCAGTATTCACATTGGATATCGGTTTGATTCTCTCTTCAGCTAATGTGCTTCATTCATTGCATCATGTCTATGTGGTTCTTTACAGATGACCTTTTCTTTTGATTCTAACCCCTTTTCTTTGATTTCTTTTGCTCGTCGTCCGGTTTACGCCTCTTTTGGTGCCTCCTCCTTGGCTGGCGCATCCTTGGCAGCCGCATCGCCCTTTGGCCGCACCGGGTAGTGCGAGCCCTTGTCCTTGACCTTCTTCTCCTTCTTCTTGGGCGGCGGGTAGGCCTGGGCGGCAATGTTCTGCCACTCGGCGGACGCGGCGTAGGAGTCGCGGATGTGCGCCGTCAGGTCGACAATGGCCTGCGCCACGGCCGGCTTGAGCAGCTGCGGCGTCAGCACGTCGCTCTGGTAGTCGGCGTGCAAGGCCTTGACGTCGCTGTACACCAACGGCTCGAGCGAATCGCGCGACCGGTCGACGGTAAACGTGCGCGCGCCCGTCTTGAGCTCCGCGGCCGGCAGCAGGACGTACTCGATAAACGCCAGGATGCCGTTGCCCTCGACGACCTTGGGCGCGGCCTCGGCCTTGCGGATTTTCTTGGTAATGGTCTCGGGCGTGTCCAGCAGGTCAATCTTGCTGTCCTCCTCGCTCGAGCTCATCTTGCCGCCGTGCAGACCGGGGATCATGGGGTTCATAATGTGGGCGCGCTGCTTGTAGCCGAGCTTGGGCAGCCACTCCTTGGCGGCCGTGAACAGCTTGCGCTGGTCGACGCCGCCAAACTGCACGTCCACTCCCAAATGCTCCTCGTCCAGAATCTGGAGGATCGGGTACAGCAGGCCCGACAGCGGCGCGTTGGTGGACTGCTTGACGACCTCGGCGCCGGCCTTTTTCGCGTCGTGTTCGGAGGTGACGGAGCACAGGCGGTAGACGTCCATGATGTAGTCGGGGGATTTCTGGTAGGACGAGCCCTTGACGAACTTGAGCAGGGATGTGTCCACCCCAACGGCCTCGAGCATGGCGCGGATGGTCCACTGGTAGTAGTTGGAGCGGTGCTCGACGAGCTCGAGCGGCGCCTTTAAGTTGTCGAGGAAGCCGTGGATGTCGGCGAGCAGGATGGTGACCTCGCAGCCGGCGTGCAGCAGCTGGGCGATCTTGATGGCAGGGACAAAGTAACCGGTGTGGGGCTTGCCGGTGGTGGCGGTGCCCCAGTAGACCTTGACGGCGCGGCCCTCGTCGAGGACGCCCTCGATGATCTCCGGGTTGATGGTCTCGGCGAGGTTCTCGTAGATGAGGGCGAGCTTCTCCTCCTTGGTCTCGGGAGCCTTGGGGGGCGCCATGTTGGGGGTGGGGTGGGGGTAGTCAAAGAAAGTAGAGTCGAGGAAAAGAGGACGTCAAAAGTGAGGCAATTCGTTTGTTGCCAAAGTCGTGAGAATCGCAAAAGGGATCGATGCACCGACAGCGGGGTCGTGTCAGTCACTGCGCTAGGACCAAGAGCAGACTGCCAGGAGGAGAAAGCGGCTGAAATGAAGAAAAACAAGAGAAAAGCGTGCCCTTGTTGATCTAGCAGACTTGTCAAGACGAGGCTGTGAAAAAAGCCGTGGTGTGCGTTCGTACCTGAAGTGACTCAGAGAGACTGGCAGGGGAAATTGTTGGCAGGCACTCTGGGGAAAGGCACAAAATCCTGTCGTTAGTGGGGTCGGTTGTCGCTTCCCCAATGCCTGTTGTGCCTGTTGCACTGTTTCAGAGGGGTTGTCGCAATCGGATTAAGCGAAGATAGAGCCCCGTTTGTTGCACCTACATCGTATTACGCGATTTCAATATGTACTCTTTGATGCATACTCACGTCTCGGTTAAGCTCCCTTCCCCATTCGGCTAGCGCTGGCAGTTGCGCGCTCTGTACTTGCGGCTTGACGTACTCAGCTCCAGAGGCGACGCCCGTTGGTGGCGATCGCTAACAGTAACAAGGCAGGAGCAGGGCGGGTTCCAGGCCCCAAGACCAGGCCCTGATCCCAGTATATTTGCGGAAGCTACGACTCTCCGTCTCCTCGCATCATATTCTTCTCTCTTCTCCTCCTCTTCTGCCAAGACAGTCGTGCGCGCCAAGGTCGGGCAACTCGTGTTCATTTCGGCTTCTCTTCTTTTGATCTTTTAACCTTTTTCTCTTCTTCTCTTCTATTTATTTTTGTCGTCGTCCTCCACCCTCGTCAATTCTCACCCACAACCAGCGACGTCATCGCATCGCCTCCAAATCTCACGATCGTCCTTCTCGATTTCGACGAACCTCACCATTCCCGACGACCTCCCGCTCCGCTTTTACACATCTCACATCTTCTCACCTCCCACCACCATGTGTATCGTCTTCACGTGCGGCGAGCACACGTTCCGCAAGGAAATCGAGGGCTACGAGGGCGTCGTCTGCCGCTGCTACAACTGCGGCAACTACAGCGGCCGCGTCATCAAGACGCATCCGTGGTTTACCCTGTGCTTTGTGGTATGTTTTCCCTTGCGTTTCCTTCTCACTGCGCTCACTTTGTCGTCGCTCGTCTCTCGTCGCTCGCTTCGCTCGCTTCTCGCTAACAGTACAGCCCGTCATCCCCCTCTCGATCCACGGCTACGAAGACATCACCTGCCACATCTGCAACCACTCGCAGCCGCTCGAGCACCGCCAGGACGTGCAGGCCATGCGACACAACGGCGGCCAGATACCGATGCAACCACAAGGCTACAAACCGCCGCCGCAAGGACAAGGACAACCGCAAGGGCAACCACCACCGCAACAGCAACAACCAGGGCAAAACGGAGCCATGCGGTACGGCTAACCGGAGGAGAGCGACATGGTGAATAGCTGGTGGTCGGCGGGTGTCGTTATGTTTAGCTGTGCGTTTTATTCTTATACTTTTTGTATCTATTCTTCACCTTCGTTCACTCTTCTTTTCATATATCACGGCGCAGGTTTCTTTTTCAAATACGCTTTTTGCTTCGTAGCCTTGGCAGCCATTGCATGCTATAAAATAGACGCAGTTGGCATAAACAGACCTAGTCAAGCAGTCTTGCAAAAACATGAGAATACCGTGCGACATATCTTGCTTGAATTGCTTCTCGAAATCGGCAGGCCTCCCACATGCAGCTTGCTCGAAGCGCATGACGTCTTGGCTTCTCGACTTGTAGGTTACATACTTGTATCTTACAGCGTGCTCTAGCGGGCTCCAGTGGAGTCAACGAGTCAACGTCTCCAACGCATCCCAGTGGTCGCTCGCCGTCAGCTAGCGGGTTGTTAGCGCGTGCGCCTGACGCGCCCCGCTGCGAGTACCGAGCACCTAAAACGTGCACCTAAAACACAGGTCGCGGTTGCTGCTGGCGCGATAAACTTTTTTCGAGCTTATCGCTAAATTTTGCAGGAGACATCCACCACAAACATCAACACCACCACCACACGACACATCATGCTCCACGACCTCAGCCTCGTGTGGACGCCCGCCACGTCGCCGGCCGAGCTCGCCAGCACGCTCGCCATGAGCGCCGAGCTCGGCTACGATGTTGTGGCTCTCGATCACGTCTACCACGGACCCGTGCCGTCGACCATTGCGAGTCCTCTCGGCGATGCCGTGGCGGCAGCCACGTCCTCTGGGTCCTCGTCTGGGTCCGCGCCGTCCTTGACACGTCGTCCACGCATCCTCCACCGCGCCACCGTCGTCATCTCCGACATGGCCGTCAACCACCGCCTCGCCGCCGTCGCCGCCGTCTACGACCTCGTCGCCGTTCGGCCCACCAACGAAAAGGCCTTTCAGGCCGCCTGCCTCAGTATGGCCGAGCCCGCCCTTATCAGTCTAGACCTGACGTCCTACTTTCCCTTTTACTTCAAGCACCGCGCCTGCATGGCCGCCGTGCGCCGCGGCGTGCACTTTGAGGTGTGCTATGCGCAGGCACTACGGGGCGGCGGGGGTGACTCGTCCGACAAATCGGGAAGTGCCGCCCGCGCCCGCGCGCTGTTCGTGGCCAACCTGACGGGCCTGATCCGGGCGACGCGCGGCCGGGGCATTGTCGTGAGCTCGGGTGCGCTCATGAAGGGCAGTGGGGGTGGCGCGTTTGAGCTGCGTGGCCCGGCGGACGTGGTCAACCTGCTAGCCGTCTGGGGCCTGCCGCCGGACCGCGGTACCGAAGCCATGGCGGCGCTGCCGCGCAGCATTGTGGCCAACGAGGGCCTGCGGCGGCGGGGGTTCCGGGGCGTGGTCGACATTGTGCAGACAGCAGGCGGTGCGGGGGGCGCGGAGAAAGCAGACAAGCAGGAGAAGCAAGAGAAGCAGAAGCAGCCGAAGCAACAGCAGCAGCAGCAACAACAGAAGCAACAAAAGCAACAAAAGCAACAACAACAAAAGCAGCAACCACAAAAGACACAGCAGAAGCCAAACGGCCAGAAGAACAACGACCAGAAGAAACGCAAAGCAGACGACGGCCTAGCCAGCGGACCACCACAGGCACGGCAGCAGCAGCAGTCCAAGAAGCAGAAGAAGGGGACGTTATAGGGGAGAAGGGTGGTAGGAAACGCAAAGGCTACGAGCGTGTACATGTACAGATAGTAACGATACCCAGGACGCATGGCGAATCATCAATATTAATCAAACGTTTTTTTTTTCAATTCGGCAAAAGAGACTCGCTCTTTTGTCCTGTCCATTTATATTTTCAAAAATAAAGTAAAAAGGTAAAGTTAACTGAGGCCCGCAGGCACGGACGCACCTCTTCCCTTTTTTGTGTTTCTCCTCTTGTTCCTCTCGAAAAGGGGCGGATTATATACAACGAAAAAAAGGAAAGAAAAGAGAAGAGAGAAGAGAAGACAGAAGAAAAAGTTATGAGGACAAAAAAAAGGAAATAAATGTAAAGACAGAATAGGTCCAGAGGACAAACGAAGCGAAGTACTAGTTCTTGTAGTCTACTACTCCCAGCCACTTCAAGCGGGCACCACCGTCTGGGCCACCAGGTTGCCCAGGGTCAGCACGCTGTTCAACGACAGGCCGCTCAGGTTGATCGACAGCTCCTGCGGGTTGTTGGCCACGGCCGCCGGCGCAGCAGCGACAGCGGGGGCGGCCGTCGTCTGCACGGAGCCCAGGGCGACGGTTGTCTGCAGCGAGTTGATAGACGTCACAGCCGTCAGCGCGGGCAGACCCGCAGCCGCAGCCACGGAGCCGCCGAGCGGGACGAGCGTGTTGGCGGACGAGACAGCGGTAGCCACAGCAGCGGGCTGCACAGCGAGCGAGGTGACAGACGAGGAGGACGACAGAGGCGGCAGGGCAGCCAGAGCGGCCGAGGTGGACGATGACAGGGGCTGGAGCGTGGCGACCGAAGCGGCGGCGGCGGCGCCGGCCACGTTGGAGGTGGCCACGACGGCCGGGGGCGTAGCGGCCACAGCCGACGCCGCAGGCGCAACGACCTTAGTGGAGGTGTGCGCAGAGCCGGGGACGGCAATCACAGTAACGCCGACACCGCCCGTCGGCACGCCGTCGACGGCACCACCCGCCGCAGCAGGAGGAGCGGCCGCGGCAGTGGCCACCGTCGCGACCGAGGCAGCCGTGGCAGCCACGGCGACAGGAGACGACACAGCAGCCGCTGCACCTGCCACAGCGGCCGATGACACCGCTGACACGGGCGCAGGCGCAGCGGCGGCCGCACCAGCTGCCGTCACGGTCACGCTGACAGTCTCGGTCACGGTCGTGGCATCGGCCGAGACAGTGACCGTTACAGTGGCGGGGGCGGCCGACACAGCAGCGGCACCGAGTGCCACGGCAGCCGAAGAAGACACCGCAGCAGGTGCAGCAGCGGCCGAAACAGCCGCGACAGTCGCGTTGGCGGTGTCAGCGGGTTGGGCGCCGACGGTGATGGTCTGGCGGGCGGTCACGGTGCTGACGGCGGGGCAGTTGCCGGCGTTTGCGCTGTTGGTATTGTTGTTGGCATTGTTGTTGTTGTTGCCGTCCCCCCTGTCCTTGCCGTTGTTGTTGTTTCCGTTTCCATTGCCATTTCCATTGCCGTTTCCGTTCCCGTTGTTGGCGTCGTTGTTGGCGTCGTTGTTGCCTCCGCCAATGCCCAAGCTGTTGAGGAAGCCCGAGATAAAGTCCCGCTTCTGGGCGCCTGGCCGGTCGACCGCCGCGGCCTACACTGCGTTAGAATGTATTCAAAAAGATGCTATGTCATGAACGATGAACGCACCTGGGCTAATGTGAGCGACGCCACTACCAATAATGTCGAGGGCTTCATGGTGAAGGAGAACGGAGTTGAATAAATATAGTAATAAATCGAAAGAAAAATAGATCGTGTCCAATAAATCGAGAAAAGACTGGATACCCAACAGGACCGGCCTTGCGAGTGAATGTAAGACGAGGGACGAGGTGATTGATGTTGTCAGTTGTCGTCGAGTGTCGTCGATATCGAGATGGTGATGCTTCGATTCGATTCGATGTCGGTCGAAGATCGTGGGTTTTTGAAATAAGGAATGGCTCCAGAAGCGTCCAGCTGCGTCGGATAGAGAATATACAAAAAAAAAATAGAAAAATAGAAACAAGAAGAGAAGACAAAGAAAACAAAACGAGCTTGTTGTCGACGATAAGGAACGATGGTCGACAAGTCAGACTCTTGAAGTTGATTTGTTTCTTCGAACGGAAGAGAAGAGAAGGCGTGAGAGGAAAGGAGAGAAAAAGGTAGAGAGAGAAGAGGAGGGCGGGGACAAGAAGAAAAAGGCCAAGACCAGAGAAAAGAAAGAGAGGGACACGAAGAGACGACAAGAAGAAAAGACAGGGAGACAGGAAGACGAGGAGAAGGGAGGCCCAGCAAAAAGACGAGAAAAAAGCTTGGCCTCAGAAAAGACAGGGCAGAACGACAGGAGGCTCAAACGACTTACACCGTCTTCCTAGTAAAAGGGGACACCCCGGCTATCCCCAGCAAGAGGTAAAGAGGCTCACTCGTAGAGTACAGTACGACGTACTCTGTGCTGCACAGGACAAAGCATGTCCTACAGTGTCGTCGGCCGGCGTGTTCCAGCAAAAGTCGATGCATTGAACGATGCATTGCGGTCCTCTCAGGGCCTGTCGGAGATGGGTGGGTCGAGCATCCCAGTCTTCTCCTGTCCAAGTCCCTGTCGAGGCTCCAATGGAGTAGACGAAGACCCTGTCGAGGTCTGGGCCTTTGCGTTTTGGGTGGGAACTGAGCGTCGTAGGGGCAAGAAGAACAGACTAATACGACCTAATAGGCCCCGGTGAGACTCACAGAGGGTCACAGAAGGAGAAATCTCTTGCAAAACGGCAGGCCGACAAAACGAAACAGAGTCTATTCTTAGGGCTTGCGCGTCCTCGTTGGGAGTCGAAGACATGAAAAGGGGCACTCCGAGGGCCACGGAGTGCTGAGCTCTGGCATGGGCGGTTGCGTGCTGGGACAGACGTCTTACTGCCCATGTTATTGACGCTGCCGCTGTCTTTGGTTGTATTTTCATTTCAAAAAGGGGTGCAAAGGTACATTGCGAACCAGGCGGCTGCACATTTCAGGGGATGTCGATGTAAAAGACAGAGACGGACGCCCTGGCAGGCCCGGGGTGCACTGGACGTGAGGCCTGGCGAGCCTGGGTCTCGACATTGTCGGGGGGAAACAAGCTTTCCGTCAAAAATGGTCGTCTGGGAGAACAGGGACGAGGAACAAGAACGTTGTAGTCGAAAAGTTGAGGATGAATGTCGAGGGTGGACCCAGATAGGAGGTTTTGGGTTTCTGAGACAAGGACCGTGACGGCTTGCGTTTGAGGTTGGCGGCTTAGCATTGCTGGGGTGGGAAGGCAGGGGTGGGGCCGCTGGTAGTGCCTTCCTTGGGTCTGGCCGGTTGAATAGGAAGTCACGACCAACGTCTGTCTTTCCTTCTTTCTTTCTTGCTCTTTCCTCAAAATCAGACCATGATGTGCCATGATGGGCCATGATGTGCTGGAAGAATATGAAGAGACCGGCTGCAACGCGATTGGCAGCTTGGGAAGGCGCGATTGGCAACGGCGCCAGCCTTGGCCAGCGATTGGCGCAGAACGTCGAGGATGTGAAAGTTTTGGGTCTCTGTTTTGTATCGCAGGGCACAGCGGCGATTGCAACAAGTCGTGTATCAAAATACAGCGCGAGGAAAAGAAAAAAGAAAAGCAAGGAAAATACAGTGAAAGTACTGCAAAACCATGCAGTGCGATTTGTGCGTTGGAGAGAGCCTGGCGATACGATGTAAAGGGTTGCGTGCTATATTCAGGGAGTTGTTTGGGCAAGCGCTGAAGAAGGAAAAAGCGATGGAATTGTCGGAACCGCGGTTATGAATATAAAACAAAATAAAAGAAAATGGGCATAACCCTTTCACTTTCATAAATGTGACGATGCTTGCATATTTCTTTGGGCCTGGGATATTTAAGGGGCAGTCTACTGCGATGAGGTGCCATTTTGCAGGAGACGGGACCCTTGTCAGGGCCATTGCGACCTTTCCTCCTTTCTTAGTCTTCAGAAGCTATTTCGAGATCGAAACGAAAAGGAAGAAAAAGCGAAGAAAAAGAGGAGCGTCTAAAATATTACAGAATAATTCACGTTTGCCGTACGTTTTCAACGGCTTGCAAATAAACATGTTTGCGATCGAGATATTGGATTAAAGTTAAAGTTGCGGTAGTTGTAGTAAATAGTGGATGCTGATTCTCTCTCAAGGAATGACTGAAATCAATGGTAATGCATTCAAAAGAAGTTTATTGACTTGCAGCATATTGCTTTAAATTTTATTATTTTGAAAGAAGAAAAACCAACAACAAAATCGATGGCACATAATAAAATGATGAGAAACTAAAGTCGGGTGTAAGTAAGATACTAACATATATGATGCGCATCTCAGTATACTTATCTCATGAGCATAATAAATGCCCGGCGATACACAATAGGAACAACAGAGACACAAATTGGAAGAAAGCCACCCTTTTTTCTACGTTGTCCGTGTTTAACCACGAGCATTTTTTATTTTATTTTCCCCCTCAGCCGTCCCAGAGTCTCAGACAATTTTGTGGCTTGCAGCTGGTACTCCGTGCTCACTTCCCTCGTTTTCGTAGTCTGGTAGACAATTGGCCACGCCCGATCGGTAGGTAACCCCTCCAGGGCCTAGATCGTATTATCGTCCATGCGTCACCTGAACGCGATCGACCCCTGAGCATCGCCATCATTGCAATCGCCGTCGACATCATCACAACTTGTCCTTACCATCGCCAAAATGCATTTCGTGTAGACATCGTAGGCCTGGGTACCTTTGAAAAGGCCTGGACTATTACGACACGGCGGTTGCCGTCTTTACGCGTTCGACCATCTACACTATCTCATCAACACCTGCCCATCACCATGCCGATCCACGTCCTCGACAAGTACTACCTGGGCCTCACGGCCATCATCACCGTGGGCTACCAGCTGGCGTTTTTCGCCGTCGCCTTTTACCTTCACTTTGACAAACTGACGGGTAACCCTCACCAGGTCCCTTTTTAGTACAGCCTTGAAGCCCTTACTGACCTGACATACAGACTTCGCCGGCGGTAGCAATTTTGTCGTGCTCGCCGTCATCACGCTCGTCCTTGGCAGCCGCGACCCGCCCTTTGACACCGTGACGACCATCCCGCCACCGCGCCAGCTCGTCGTGACCATTTTGTTGTCGGTCTGGGCCGCCCGCCTCGCCAGCTTTTTGTTGGTCCGCATCCTGCGCACCGGCCACGACAGCCGCTTCGACGACAAGCGCGACCGCTTTTTTCCGTTCCTCGGGTTCTGGGTCGCTCAGATGGTCTGGGTCTGGACCGTGTCGCTGCCCGTGACCGTGCTCAACTCGCCGGCCGTGCAGAGCGCGGCGCTGGCCGGGCGGCTGCCGAAATTTGGCACGGGGGCCGACATTGCGGGCGTTGTGCTGTTTGGCGTTGGCTTTTTATGTGAGGCCATCGCCGACGTCCAGCGGTTCCGCTTCCGGGAGCGCAATTCGTCCGACAACAAGCTCGCCTTCTGCCACACGGGCCTCTTTGCGTGGTCGCGGCACCCCAACTACTTTGGCGAGATTTTGCTGCAGTTTGGCATCTTTGTCATTGCCACATCCGACACCCGGTTCGGCTCCGGCGGCCGCCCTGCGTCTGCCTCGGCCATCTATGCCACCGTCGTCGGCCCTCTCCTGTTGACGATCTTGCTGCTGTTTGTCTCGGGCCTGCCGCTGTCCGAGCGCTCAGCCGCCGCCAAGCGGTATGTGGCCGGCGGGGCCATCTGGGATGCGTACCGCGTGTATCTGCACCGCACCAGCATCCTCATCCCGCTGCCGCCGTTCCTGTATGCGCCGCTGCCCGTCTGGCTGAAGCGCACGCTGCTGCTCGAGTTTCCTCTGTACGTATTCGACCCAGCTAAGCATGCCCAGGGTCAAGCGCCGGGCGATGCCCGGGTTGGTGCACAGAATGGTGCTTTCCCTGCTCCTCCCAGGAACAACGGGCAACCCGACCGCGACCACGGCGACGATCCGGATGCCGTTCCCAACGACCATCACGCACCTCCGCACTCCGCGTCCACCATCTCGTCGGCGGCCAAGTAAACGTCACCCGCTGTTCGGTGCAGCACAGTGCAAAATACAGTATACATCCGAAGTCGCGCTGTGTTTGGGGGTGTCGGTCAGGCTGTGAGGTCAGCGGGCAAGATGTCGTGCCGGTTGACGTCTTGTGTCATTGTGAATTCTGGAAGGAGTTTGGGGTTCGCATGTTCACGTAATCTCTTTCTGTTCTTTCTTGTCTGTTGTCTTTCTCTGTTAGCAAAAGTCATCTCGCATGACTCTTATTGATACCCTTTTTTGGCTCTCTTGACCCTCTTCACATCCTTGTTTCTGTTTCGGAGCAAATAAACTGTCGGACTCCGCCCGCTTTCGTATTTCTGCAACAGGGTCGTGTTCGTACGAGGAATAGTCCGTAGACCGAGTCGCAGGCCCAATCGTAGACCGTCGTCACAGGGTCGTCGCAGCGCAATCGCAGCGCAGTCGCAAGTTGGAGTCGCAAAGTCGCAACTTTGCACGCCGACCACCAGGTCGTCTCGTCCTCTTAAATAACGCCAACCTTACCCTTGGAAGCAGTCTGCGCCGGTCGCTGCCTGGCTGCCTGGCTTGTCTCACCCTCTGTGACGACGAGGACCCAGAAAAAAGAACAAAACGAAGCCGAAAGCACAGAAAGGCCCAGCCGGCACTGTCCTAGCGCCGCAACCGGCAAGGCTTTGGCGGGGCCTGACAGGAAAAAGAGGGGACACGACCTGTGCGTCACGGCAAGGGCGCGCCCGCCAACGCGGGTAATGCAGCCTCCAAAGGTAACCGCCTCCGCGAAGGAAGACGCAAAGAAGACAAGGAAGGATTCGAAAGAACGACCGTCTGCGTCTTCCATCTTATCCGTGTTCGCAAATCAAGATAGAGTCAAGAAACCACGGAAAGCTATCCGGCGCTCCTTCCTCTGGCGACTAGACTTCCGGTGCTCCTTCCCTTGGAGACGAAACCCCCGACACTCTTTCCCTTGGAGAACAAACCTCCGAGTCCACCGAATCGCAAAAGGTAAGAGCAGGCGACAGGCGAGCAGCAAGGAAAGAGCAGACAGTCGCCGGCCGCGACTTCCTCTCCAATCCAGCGCCAACCCAGCATGTGACCACGCGACAGGATGGTGCCCCTTCTCGACGACCAACCACAACGCATCCCGCCCGTCTTCTTTGATTCCATTGTTCAGACGCTTCTCGTTCTCTCTCTTCTCTCCCACTCTCTTTTCCTCAACACTTTCTTTCCCGTCTACCCCCCCATCTACCCCAATTTCTCCAGCTCGCGTCCGACATCTCCAAGGAATTACGACGACGACGTCTGCCTTTTCTCCGCTGCCGCCATGGATTGACGCAAATTCACAAGAAACGCAAAATACTAACGAAACACACAAAAGACAAGGCATCCCCATGAATGCGCAAATCCACAATTCGCGAGTCATCACGGCAGCCCCCGAAACGAGAAACGATAGAAAAGAAAGAATCTAGGATCTTATATCCAAAACGACCAGCATCCGAGCGTCTGGTGCATCGAATCTCCATTTGTGCTCCACCGCCTACGCTGCGTTCCTCCGTCCACAGAACACGACTTCTGTGAGTCACGGTCAACTTCACCACGCTTGCAGAGGACAATCTTGAAATCGTTTCTCCGTCGTTGCAATCCCTTTCCATTTTATTTTTCACCATCCTTTTATTCATCCCTTTTATTTACACCGCTGTTCTGACCCCTTTCACTCCCTCCCTTTTCATCTCATCTCCCCAATGACTCGTCGATGACTACATCGCGCTTCTGGCCGGTGACCAGTTTTTGTATTTGAACCACGAGGCCGCGTCCTTTTTTCCTCTTTTGTTTGTATCCAACCACCCATCTCAATCAATTCGTTCCAAATCAACCTGACATCCATTGATTGATACCACCTCGACATCGCCACCGTCAGTCATCGATCTCACTTTTTGACTCTTCGGCCTCACCTTCCATCTTTTCTTCTCACCCCTTCTCCCCTATCTCACCTCACCCCCTCCCACCCCATGGATGCCCGCTGTCAGTGTGGTGCCGTCTGCTTCAAGACGCCCACCGCCCGTCCACTCGCCCTCTACATCTGCCACTGCCACGACTGTCGCCGCCAGTCGAGCTCTGCCTTTGGCACCAGCGCCATCTTCCCGCGGTTTCCCCTGCCCGACGATGCTCTCATAAGCTGTTATACGTCAGTCTTCCTGCCCTTTGTGTCCAGTCTCTTTAGTATGCCCATGCATCTGTCTAACCGTCTTGCAGACGTCCGACGTCGTCTGGTCACACACTCTATTGGTAAATACACTTCCACCATCCTCCTGCTATCCTTTTATCATCCTTCCATCTCCCCTAGGCGGCTTCTCCCGTTCTATAATAAGAAATGGGGGGACCTGCCAAATCAATTGACGAACGGGAACACGTTCTAATCTTTCCTTATTACGTTACCATCAGCTACTTTTGCAAAAACTGTGGCACCCGTCTACTCCACACTACGCCGGTAAGATAATCTTGCATATTCCCCAGGTTCCCCTGGGCATCAATCCCACATGGATTACTCATATTTCCCCTGCATATTGACTTGTGACTCACTCTCCCCTCGTCCAGGGCAAAAACGTCGTCTCCGTCAAGGGCGGTTGTCTCGAGGGTCTCGACTGGCGCAGCGCCATCCACATCTGGACCAAGACCGCCATGGTCCCCATCCCCGAGGGCAGCGAGAGCCACTCGGAAGAAGCCGACTACACCGAGTACGGCTCGAGTCAGGAGGAGCTGGACCAGCCGGAGTTGCTCCGTGGCAATGGCGGTGACGAGTCGACGGATATGCCGTAGGCGTGCCCTTCAAGTGAGCATGCCGACAGGCATGCCATATAGTTCATCCGTTCTTTCCTTTTTTCTTTGTCTTTCTCCTTGCTTACATTCTTCCTCAACGAACAAAACATGCATGGCGGCGATGTGGTAATGACGAAGGTTGTGTCGGTTCTGTCGGTATTGGGTTTGTTTACTAAAAGGTGTTTTGTTAGGCATGGACTGCCGGTTGTTGGTGGTTGGTTGGCTCATATCTGTTTGGAATATTTAACATACACATCTCATAGGTTCCGGGTACCGTTTTGTTTAGTCCTTTTCTCATTTTTAGTTGGTCTAGTCGGATATACCTGCTCAGTACAATGCAAAATTTTCTCTCATGCACTTGTCATATTCAAACATCGTGAAGAGGTACATCAGCACTCTTGATTGTTAACCAACAACAGCAAAGACATCCTCTTCCCGGAATACTTTTGACCCTTGAAAAAATCGCGACTTTTTGCCTTCATTCTTTCGCAAACACGCCTGCTCGACCGCCCGCCCCAGCGCCACAATCGGCGCGTCCACCAGCCGCCAGAAAAGGTCCGCCAGCCAGACCACCAAGCCGCCAAGGACAAGGAGACCGACGACCCATGTCGCTGTACGCTGTGCCGCCGTCTCCATCCTGATGGGCCTGGCGAGCCCATCCGCCAAATTCTTCCAGTAGTCCAGCGCCGGCCCGTGCACGAGGTATACGGCGTAGCTGATGCGTCCGCAGTACTGTGCCAGGGGACGCTCGAACTGGCGCCGTACCGCTGGGAGCTCTCCGCAGGACCACACAAAAAGCACGCCGGCGATGCCGAACCAGAACTTTTGCTCCAGAAGGGCCTCACCCCAATCTTCGCTGCCTGCCAACGCTTCCTCTCGTCCATGCGCAATAAACCTTGACGGCGTGTTCGCCAGCAACATCCGGGTCCCGGGCGTCTGGTCGGCGTCCACGTGGGGCCAACCGGCCACAAAGAGGCAGGCAGCGAGGACGGAGTTGTGAAACACCACGGTGGCGGCGTGGTATACGACAGAAAATCGGCGGCCAGCCACGTCGGAGAAAGTCGATCTACCTTGCGCCGCCGCCCGCAGGACGTGCACCTCCGCCAGAAAGAGCCCCGCCAGAAACTCAAACGCCGCCCACCGCCCGTATGCCAGACAATACACTGCCAGCAACACCGTCGCTGCTTGTCGCAGCCGTGTGCGCAGAGGCGCCAGCGCCAGCAGCACCAGGAACAGCAGCATGGCGTGTGCAAACTCGATGGGGATCGTCCACAGGTGGATGTCGTAGCTGGGCCGCAAGTCCCGATCCCAGGCCCACGGCCACGCGATGCGGCCCGCGTACATATGCGCCCAACTGCGTAGTTGCCCGGCCCAAGTGGCGTCGGCGGCGTATAGCTGACCGGTCTGGGCAAGGACGGCGACGGCGAGTGTTGACACAGCGCACGGGAAAAACAGGCGGATGGGCCGGCGGAACGCCGAAGACGCCAGGGCGGCGTAGCATGCGTCGATCCCTTCGGGACCGTGGAGCAGGCGCAGCGGCTTGTACGCCAGCACGAAGCCGGAGATGACAAAAAAGACGTGCACCATGGGACGGCCAGAATACAGCACGCGGATAAAGGGTAGTTGCAGGAAAGATGAGGTGAGAATGATGTCAATGTCGCCGCTCTCGGTACAAGGTACCCGGTGGAGACCGTAGGTGGGTAGCAGGTAGCTGTGGCGTTTCTCGGTGTAGTGGCAGATGAACACGAGGACCGAGGCGATGCCGCGGAGGCCATCCAAGTAAGACGTGGGGTGAAATCTTTGATGGCGGCGGGGAGGGTACATGTGCTGGTAGTCCTCCTTGGGCCACACGGCGTCGGCGACGAAACTGGGGAGTAGGGCCCGAAGGAAGCCAAATGCGCCATGGACATGCCACGTCCTGCGTAGAGGCGTCATCGTGAGAGGTAGGTCGAGTCTTGTGTTGATATGGGAAGAGTATTGTGATAGGTACTCGGTGAATAGATGTGCTTCTCGGGGAAATGCCATGAGATGACAGAGAACAGTCGGCGGTATTTCTAGAAAGGAAAGAGAATGCCGCCGTGGTTTTAAGTAACTGCCAGTCGAGTCGAGTCGTTGTCGAAGATGCATTTGTCGGAGACTTGTGGTCGACCGTTGGATGTCTCACTGCTCTATCATGTCTCGCCTCGTTCTGGTCTCCGTGTTTGTGCTTTCTTGTTTGTGTATCTGTCCGCATCTGTTTGGATCATGTTTGTCCTACTTGAAGAGGCAGGCGACGAAACAAGGCGAGTGAGACACGCGTCTGTCGTACCGTATCTATTCGAGTCTGCTTAGCACATCGTCTAAAAGGTCGAGATACGTAGGACAAGTGACGGTTAGAAGACAGATGGAGGACGGAGAATGGGAAATGTGAATGAAGGAGATGCGTGTGAAGGTGAGGGGGGAGAGTAGAAAGAAGGCAGGTGTCTCATCAGACGGAAGGAGAAGGACGTTAATAGTCAAAAATGGAAAGAATTGACGACCGACGGAAGGGAAGGAACGGACGACTCGAACCTGGCGTCGGGAGGATCGTTCATTTCCTGATCGGGAAGGAACAATGAAGTTAGCGGGGTTGGCTGTCGAAGAGTGAAGAAAAGGTAAGAGCGACTAACACACCAAGGGCGAAGTAAACAAATCCAATACTATCCTCGAAATGATATAGATACTTTGGAAAAAAAGATTGGGAATAGGTATTGACACACTGAAAGTACTAGCAACTTTGAGCTTAATAAAGAGCCAAATCAGTTAGATTTTTGCATATTAGACAGAAAAATGCCATTTGACTTGGGGCTCTAATGGAATACCTCATCGTGCGTTGATCAATTTACCAATGATATCTGATCTACTTAGAATCTAGTACTAATTATCCAGTATAAATTCCCACAAACATCCTCTTTAACTCTGCTACTCCCCCTTAGCCACCTTATTCGACTCCTGACGCTTTTCGTCGGACACATACGTAGGCACGCCGTGCAGGACGCCGACCTTGTTGACGAAGCCGACATAGCAGAGGCCGATGGCGACAATGTAGTCGATTCCAGGTATTACGACACACAACGGCAGACAGCACTAACAGGACTAACACAACGGTGGCTGTGAACAGTGGATCTGCTCTGGCCAATGGCCTAACACGTTGGCCGACGAGTAAGAAGAGATAGATCAAAACAAGAGGGTGAAAATAAAGAAAATAAACAAAACAGCAGCTACAAACAAGTCCCTGCTCCGCAGACGCCATGTTCTGGGAATATATTAAAAATCAAGAGAAGAGTCATGTCCCAGCTGCCCGGACCCCCCCCCCCCCCCCCCTTTTTCTTCCCGGACACCCGCTCCCTACCGGTAGAGCTAAGCCTGCAGCCATGGGTCTTTGAGCAGCTGCTTCGGCGTGCTGCGGTCCTCGGGGTGCCACTGTAGAATTTTGCGCAGCAACTGCAAAAATTGGGCACGGTCTTCGGCGCCGGCCAGGGTGGTCTCAAGGTCTTCAAAGGAAGTAGACGGGAGCTGTAGAGTGCCAGCGTCGAACGCACCATCCTCCGAAAAGAACTGGTTTTTGTTGCTGCTGCGCTCGAGCAGATCATTGGGCGGCAGGCCCAGCAGAGAAATGATGCTGGCCAGATGGGCGCGGCTGCTGTATTTGTCGTGCTCAGGGTCGGAGCCGGGAAAGAGGCGGCTCTCTTCAAAGACGTCCCACAACTGCGCGATGCGTTAGGAGACATTAGGAGGCACAAAAGAGAAGACAAACATATCATATGGCGGTACCTACCAAACAGCCCACATTCCATATGTCAATCTCGTAGCTCTACGGAACGCCGAGAATGACTTCTGGGGCGCGGCGGCCGTCGATCTCTTTGCGTGCACTCGGGTGCTCGAGCTCGTCTTTCTCAAACGCTTCGAAGACGGAGGCATCATCAATACCAAACATGATATTGTCTGACTTGATGTCTGTTGTGAGTGCACCCGTCAGCAACGCGAACAACCCACGACTCATCCCCATCCCGGGGTGT
Organism: Sporothrix inflata; assembly: GCA_021396225.1. Classification (NCBI taxonomy): domain Eukaryota; kingdom Fungi; phylum Ascomycota; class Sordariomycetes; order Ophiostomatales; family Ophiostomataceae; genus Sporothrix; species Sporothrix inflata. The sequence continues at coordinate 8,139 of WNYF01000095.1, read as the reverse complement.
CCTAGGATCCCAGTACACCAAGCACGCACCTGTATGGATTTTGTGGCATTCGCTATGCAGAAAGTCGAGAGCCAGGAACAGGTTGTTGAACACCACGCGCACCAGGTGGGGCGAACACAGGCCCGTCTGGGTGCGCTGCACCAGACTGCGAAGGCTCTCCCACGTCGGTGGATGCACGAGGTAGAGGTGCTCGCCGTCCGGGCCTGTGACTGTAAGGTGGTCGAGGAGCGTCCGCACGGCATGGCGTCCAGGCTTCTTGGATTCGGCCGCAACGGCGGCCATGTGCTGGTACGTGTCCAGTTCCTGCCTCACCAAGTTCCCCAGTGACTGCGACTGGATAAACACCTTGAGAGCGACATGACCATGCTGTCTATTTCTGAGTTAACCCTTGTGGTTCTGCGTCCTGCTGTGCCCGATGTCGGCAGTCGCCTACATGAGATCGCGAGCCAGCCAGACGGGCGAAATCGTGCCAAATCCGAGCTTGCCCACAACTTGGTACCGCGAGGCAAAGACCTCGCCGATGCGGACGGGGTAGTAGTGCGCGGCACGATAGTCGGAGCATGTCTCCTCCTCGATCTTGCAGTCAGCGTCGACGCGCTGGTAGTTCTGGTTGGCAAAGACGCGCGGCGAAAAAGGGCAGGCACTAGCCGCCTGAACAGCGACATCACGCTCTCTGTAGTCGTACGGAAGTTGAAAGGCGTGTAACAAGTGCCTTTGAAATTTATGATTACGAAATACTATTTTCTTTTCTTTTCTTCGTCTTTTCTTCAGATCAATTTTCGTGGCAGATAACAAATCACATATCAAGAAGACTGAGCAACAACCCTCACGAATAACTATCATCACTCACCATATTTTCAATGGACAGCTCTGCTTCCAATAAGAAATCCTACGTAATAAAAATCAACCGTCATCAATGGACGATGAAATTCAAAAGAAGCGAAAAAGGAGAAACAGTAAGACGATGAAAGTCACATGACTAGTCACGCGACCACGCATCGGGAAACTAAAGGCGACGCCAAGGAATGCAGCTCGACGCGACAGGGTGTCCCCAACTCCTGGGCGCGCCGTTCGGCAGCAATTTACAGCATTTGCAGCAATTTGCGACGTAGCAATACGCAATCTGCAGCACCCCGGTATCCCAGCTTTCATCCTCAGCCCATCCACAGCTCTCCTTTGCGACTCGGAAATCTTTTCCTTTTCTCGGTAGAGTGTCACCCTTTTCTGTTCTCGAACGTCGAACATCCCGTCTTCTACGACATCTCCTCGACCACTCTCTCTACGACATACTACTACCTCTCTTCTCAACCACCACCACCCTCACAATGGACACTGTTCGCTCCCTCCTCCAGCCGGTGACGCACAACCTGCCGCCGCCGATCCGCGACATTGGCGTCGGCCTGCTGGGCGACACGTGCTACCAGGCGCTCGTGCTCGACGTCGACGAGACCAATGTCGATTGCATCAAGCTGGCCGTGTCCAAGGGCCTGGGCGTCGGCATCGTGGCCGCGTCCGCCGTTGTCAAGGTGCCCCAGATTCTGAACCTGGTGCGCTCGCGCTCGGCCGCCGGCGTCAGCTTTTTGTCGTACCTGCTCGAGACCACGAGCTACCTCGTGTCGCTGGCCTACAACGTGCGCAACGGGTTCCCTTTTAGTACCTACGGCGAGACGGCGTTTATTCTCGTGCAGAACATTGTGATTACGCTGCTCGTGCTGCACTACAGCGGCCGCGGCGCCGTGGCAGCGCTGCTGGCGGGTGTGCTCGCGGTGGCGGCGACGGCCCTCTTCGGCCTGGCCGACGGCACCGCTTTGAGCATCGACTCGACCCAGCTCGGCTACCTCCAGGCCGGCGCCGGCGCGCTCGGCGTGGCCAGCAAGATCCCGCAGATCCTCGCCATCTGGCAAGAGGGCGGCACAGGCCAGCTGAGCGCCTTCACGGTGTTCAACTACCTGGTGGGCTCGCTGTCGCGCATCTTCACGACGCTGCAGGAGGTCGACGACAAGCTGATCCTGTACAGCTTCGTGGCCGGCTTTGCGCTGAACGCGGTGCTGGCCGCGCAGATGGTGTACTACTGGAACGCGCCGGCGAAGAAGGTGGGTGGCAAGAAGGTCGGCAACAAGACGTCGCCGGCCTCGGCCACGTCCACGCCCTCCAAGAAGAACAAGGGCAAGAAGTCGTCGAAGAAGTGAGTGAGGTGTGTGTGAGGCGGTCGACGGTGGTTGAAGGCGAGAGGCGGGAGGGGAGTTAAGACGGGACGAGAAATCAAGATTGATACATGTCCGAGGACACGGAAAAGGGATAGACACCGGGTACTGGACATTGGACACTGGACTGGCCATTCATTCGTCATTGGCGGCCGACGACACGGGCTCGCTCATCTTTCCTATGTTATTCATATTTGCTGTAATTGTCGTAATCTATAATTGCCGTTTCGGCTTCAATTCAATTCATTTGCCGTTATTCGTCGGTGGTCGTCTTTGCCCCGACGCCGTCTGTTGTCTGACATTCAGGGTGCATTTCGTCAAGTCGTCGTGGTGTGGAAACGTCGATTGGATGCAAGCCGAGGACGATACGGCGTCCAACAGCGTCAGCTGCTCTTATCTACCACGAGGGGACGAGGGAAAGTGGCTGGCTGCACATCCATATTCGTCCACCGACGGTGTGACCGATGCCAACGTCCGCGACGACCACGCCGACTCGACGTCAACGACCGGGATCGACGAGAGGATGTTGTGAAATCTTTTTGTCTTCCCCCCCACATGGATGCACCCACCTTGTCCACATCCGACGGCTGTTATGTCAAACAAATCCGTCCGTGATGAGGGGAGGGAGACGAGGGACGTCGAGTGAGATAAAAGAGATGAAGGGCCACCAGAAGGGACTCCGACCGGAGAATGGACCCTGAATCATTCCTAGACGAGTCTAGTCTGGCGACGTCGTGCACACCGCCAGATACTCTCCCGAGGACAGCATGTGGTTGCGATTATGTTGGGAGGAATACTCCGTAGTTTCGTGGTTGTCTCGGTTTAGAACGGCGTTCATTTTGGGTGCGTTGTGTGCTCTGCGTCTTGTGTGCGTTCTGCCCTTGCCTTGGTGAGAGATAGCGACGGGCCCATCCAGACCAGACCAGACCCGACGAGGAAATTGCTCACGGGCTAGTTTGTGTGGTCGCGTGTTCGCTTTTTCGTCCTTCGCTCTTTCCTGGTGCCTATTTGAATGCTGCCTGTCCGTTCTTGCCATTCTTTGTTCTGTCACCGACGCCGTTTTGGGCAGTTTACATTGTGCAGTTTGCATTTTGCGCACATCCACGTGAGCTCTTTCCCTCGGTGGACGATCTCTTCACCGTTCTTTCTGTCGGCGGCGACTGTGATCTCGTGCACTTGTGTTGGCCTGTTCCTTCTGTTTGCGTTGGACTATCGCACTTTCCGTTTTCGCAGTCTCCCTGGTTATCTCCTTCCTCGTATCTGATCGTGCCCCTCGTTCCCCACGCCGTTCTTGCCCGATGCAGAAACCCTAACCGGCCAAGACAAGACCCATGCATCTCGCAAGCCCATAATCCTCACCCCCCAAATCACGACCACACAAAAAGGGGACAAAAAAACCACGCTACACTGACTCGACACTTTTTTGCCCGCCACTTGCGTCCCCTCGCTCCCGACAACCACGCAGTGGCTGCCACCCAATGCTCCCCTCTCCGAACCTAAACGCGCTGCCGGCCAATCGTCGGGCATTCCGCGCGAGCCTAGCGTTCCAGCGTTCCTCGAGAGAGCCTCCAGTGGGCGCTGTGGGACCCCGACAATCGGTCTTTGCCCCTTCTTTGTCGCCGTCTAGCCGCTGTTTGGCGTGCCTTTGGTGTGTCCTTTGGCGTGCCCCATGTTGGCGTGTCAGATCAAAGTACGTATTTATATCCATCCGCGCCGCTTTCTTTTTAAGCCGTTTCCTTTTCTCTCTCTCTTCCTCCTGCTAGTGTCGATTGCACCATCGCCATAGCTAGGATCTTGACGACGATTGCGTGCTTGGGATTACTTGTGGTGCAAGCTGCACTGAATTGCGAATTTCGGATTTCTTGGACTATACGCAGCTTTCAACAGCTTTCTGTTCGACGTCGTCGATAGATCGTTCGAGGTTTCGACGTCTATTACGAGTTCTTTTTGTGTATCTGGGGTTGATTTGAAAAAGGACGAAAAAAGGGATTTGTGGTTGTGGCCAAAACGGGAAAAAGGAAAGGTCTTAGACATCTTTTTGTACAGATTACTTTTCTTTTCTACTCTTCATCTTTTCATCTTCTCTTCTGTTTCTTTTCTTCTTTCTCTTTTTGGACATTCTCTCTTTCTATCCCTTACCCGCGTTCTTCACCACGACACGACTCTTTGTCTCCGACGCCGGCTGACTCGCACCTCACGTTCTTCTTTCACGACACGTCACTCACCTTTCACCGCTATCATCCCTCTCATTGTCTTTTCATTGTTCTCTTTTCTATCTCTTCCTGTCTTTTGTCTTGTTCACGTGTGGCTCAGTTCATACACTCAAAAAAAAGAAAAGATATATTTTTTCCTGTCTTCGTGACAGCTTCGCCTTTTTATTATCGTTCTCGTCTACAGTAGACAACGAGACAAGACTTTGTTACTCACACAGGACACACACACTCACACTCACACACAACCCTCGGGGGAACACCATGGCCCCCGATCTCAACTCGATGCCCGCGTCGCCGGCCGTCGGCGCCGCCGCGCCCGTCGCCTCGTCCACGGGCCCCTCGGTGCCGCCCACGCCCACGCGCAAGCAGCCCAACATTCTCTACGTCATGGCCGACCAGCTGGCCGCGCCCCAGCTCAAGATGTACAACCCGGACTCGCAGATCATCACGCCCAACCTCGACGCGCTCGCCGCCAAGTCCGTGCAGTTCGACTCGGCCTACTGCCCCTCGCCCCTGTGCGCACCCTCGCGCATGAGCATGATCACGGGCCGCCTGCCCATGGGCATTGGCGCGTACGACAACGGCGCACAGATCGGCAGCGACATTCCCACGTACGCGCACTACTTGCGCTTGCAGGGGTACCACACCGTGCTCGCCGGCAAGATGCACTTTATCGGCGACCAGCTGCACGGCTACGAGACGCGGCTGACGAGCGATATCTATCCTGGCGATTTCGGCTGGGTCGTCAACTGGGACAAGCCGGAAACGCGGCTCGAGTGGTACCACAACGCGAGCTCCATTGAGCAGGCGGGCGTGTGCGTGCGCAGCAACCAGCTGGACTACGACAACGAGGTCATGTTCCGGTCGGAGCAGTACCTGTACGACTATGTGCGCGCAGACCCGGCGACGCGCCGGCCGTTTTGTTTAACCGTCTCCTTGACGCACCCGCACGACCCCTACACGATCCACCGCAAGTACTGGGACATGTACGAGGACGTCGACATTGCCATGCCCAAGATCAACATCCCCAAGGAGGAGCAGGACCCGCACAGCAAGCGCCTGCTCAAAGTGTGCGATCTGTGGGACAAGGAGTTCACAGACGAGCAGGTCAAGCGCGCTAAGCGCGCCTACTATGGCGCCGTCAGCTACGTCGACGACTGCCTGGGCCGCCTGCTGGGCATCCTAAAAGACTGCGACCTGGCCGACGACACGATTGTCATTTTCAGCGGCGACCACGGCGACATGCTGGGCGAGCGCGGCTTGTGGTACAAGATGTCGTACTTTGAGTCGTCGGTGCGCGTCCCTTTTTTGATTCACCACCCGCCGGGCATCGGCGTCAACGGCGGCGAGGGCCAAGAGGCCAACGCCGACTCGATCACGCCGCACCGCGTCTCCCAGAACGTGTCGACGCTCGACATCCTGCCCACCATGTGCAGTCTCACGGGTGCCACGCCGCACCCGGACCTGCCCATGGACGGCCAGTCGCTGCTGCCGCACCTGCAGAACCGCGAGGGCGGGCACGACACAGTTATTGCCGAGTACACGGGCGAGGGCACCGTGGCGCCGCTCATGATGATCCGCCGTGGCGCCTACAAGTTTGTCATCTGCCCGTCGGACGGCGTGCAGCTGTTCAACCTGCAAGCCGACCCAGACGAGGTGGTCGACCTCGCCAAGGCCCTGTACAAGAAGAAGGAGCTGGGTGCTACTCTCACAGCCGAAGACGAGGTCGCCCAAACCGTGCTGACCGCGTTCAAGGCCGAGGCCGCCGAGCGCTGGGACATGGACGCCATCACCAAGGCGGTGCACCTCTCGCAGCGGCAGCGGCAGTTGGTGTGGCCCGCGCTCAAGACGGGCAAGTTCACCAGCTGGGACCACGACCCGCACGACGACGGCCGCGAAAAGTACATTCGCTCGCACATGGATCTGGACGATTTGGAGCGCATGGCGCGCTTCCCGCCGGTCGATCGGTGGGGGAAGGATGCCCGTTGAGGTCGAGGCCCAAAGGGCCGAAGCCCAAGGCCGTAAGGCCTTTTATTTCTTTTCTTTGGCGATGATTTTTTCTCATCTTTTCTTTTCTTTCTTGTTATTTTCTTCCCGGCATGGCCTTTGCTTTCTTGTTTCCACATCTTTTATTCAACGCGACACATGATGAATGATTCGTTTAAACTACCAAAAAGTCAATCAAACAATTAATAAATGCATATCATAAACTGAAAACAACGTGAATGCATTGTGAAGGTATTGACTGTAAATTAGAAGTTATGACGTGCCATAAGGTTGTTAGTTGTGATGTTAGTGGAACGTTGGTCGTTGGTCGTCGGTCGTTGGTCGTTTCTGGTTCTTGACTGTTGGTCGTTGTGGTTGTGCCCCACAATTCTTGTGCCTTCCCCACTCAGCGATCAATTGGCAATTCAGTTGTTGCGTAGCTCCTTCTTTCGGCGTTGCACGAGCTGCTCTCTCTTCACCTCTCTTCCACCTCACCTCTTCGACCTCCTTTTCCACAACCTTCTCACCTCCACCTTCATACCCCCACCCACGTCCCAACCATTATGGACTCCGACGACACGGCCCTCGGCCTCACCCAGGAGGACCTCAAGGCCATTGACACGGTCCGCGCGCGCCTTTACCAGCTGACCAACAGCGTGCAGCGCCTCAAGGGGGATGTCATGATGGGGGGCGGAAGCGGACACGGGGTTGACACCAGTCTGCTGCCCACCCCCGAGTCCATTCAGGCCTCCTCGTTTGTCCTCCAGCAGAACCTGGCGTCGCTCAACGAGGTCATGGCCCAGCACGCCGAGCTGTTCCGGCGCATCGTCGTGCACCCGGACCCCATGTACCCGGGGCGCACGGAAGAGCAGATCCTCACGTCTTTGTTGCGCAAAAAGTTGGAACCCGACGTCGAGCAGGTGGCGGAGCGGGCGCGCGAGACGGCGGCGGCGCGGGGGATTGGACGGTCGAGTTTTGCAGAGTCGCTGGGGGCCAAAGGCCGGCGGAACCGGCACGGCGGCGACAACGACGACAATGACGACGACGACGACGAAGACGAAGAGGAGGAAGAAGACGAAGACGAGGACGGCGACGACTCGGACAACGACGACGGCCCGCGTGAGCCCTTTGGCCTGGGCGACGTCTGGTACGAGACGCGGGCGTGGTGCATGGACCGCTTGGGGCGCTTCATCCGCGAAGAGGCGGCGGATGTCTACACAAAGCAGGAACGGGAGCTGGGCGTGGAGCACGTGCGGACGGGTCTGCGGCGGTCGCTGGAAGAGGACGACGAGGACGACGAGGATGATGAAGACGACGAAGACGAGGACGACGAGGACAAGCCAAACGGCGTCGACGACGATGTGATTATGATTGACGACGGGGCACCAAAAGCACAACCATCACAAACAACATCACAGACTGCACAACCAACACAACCACCCGTCGGGCCGGCCGTCGAGCCCGAGGTGCTGCTGTGGCTGGCGGCGCGCGGCGACACGGACCTGCCGCGGTACGTCGACATTGAGTCGCAGCGGGCAGCGGCGGCGGCGGCGGCCCGACGACGAATGTGAGGGACGGGAGGAGGGGAGACGGAAGGAAAGCGGCTGCGGGCTGTACGAAGAATACCCAAATGACGAGAATGTACGAGTTGAATACAAATACGTATATTTAAGAAATATCTTAAGGTGAGCTTCGTACTTATATGCTTTCAGTACTTATCTCTGGCTAACTTAGCT
>WNYF01000094.1:0-152906 GCA_021396225.1 Sporothrix inflata | reverse complement strand
GGGAGGATGCCACTCAGGGGCAGAGCCAGAGATCTAGTGGCCCATCACGTGACGTGTGGGTCGTGTGGGTCCAACATGTAATGAGACGTCTGCTTCGAAAAGGATAGGGTTAACAACCCGTCATTTACGAGACACTTGGGTGGTTTGGAGGAAGCGCTCTCCAGGGAGGCCTTTCCAGAGATAGCAATAAATGGACAACAGAATCATCGACGAGGTACGGGATACAGACGGCAGAATACAGGCGCCAAGGCGGTGGAAGCGGTCTTCAATCTTTCCTTCGATCTGAAAAACAAACATTGCACATCGAATCACACTTGAAGAGGGAGCAGTTGGTTTTTGATAACAAAGTGGTATATATTATGACCCGAAGTAGGAAGAGTGGTTAGTCCACTCTACCAACAACGAACCGACAAATTAAATTTTGGAAATAAAAAGCCAGCCCACAAAAAAGAAGAAAGAAGAGAAGAAGTCCAAAAAGACTTCCCAGCCAGCGAGAGCCGCAGTAATTATAGCTCAGCCACTGGAGCGGGGAGCAGTTTGTCACTGCTCTCCTCTTCCTCCTTCCTTCTGACAATGTTGGGTCTGCACTAAAGTGACAAGGTGGTATAAGCACGAAGAAACGTGGGAGAACGTGACATGAGTGGCAAGTGGCAGTGACAAGGTATTTGGTTAAGACATCCAGAAGAAGACTTAAGCAAGGTTGTCGTTCTTGACACCGAGCAGGCCGCCGTCGGCCAGGTCGGCGGCAAAGGTGGTGGAGGGCTTCCACTTGCCCGACGTGCGGGGGGTGGTCTCCTCCATCATCTTGTCGACCTGCTCGAGGGTCAGGCCCTTGGTCTCGGGCACGAGGAAGTAGGCGTAGACGAACGCAGCCGTGCACAGACCGCCCCAGATGAAGAAGACGCTCGACTTGAGGTTGCCCTTGTCCTCGCCGACCATGTAGGGGGTGATTACGGAAATGATGGTGTTCCACAGCCAGTTGGAGGCGGTCGACAGAGCGACACCGCGCGAGCGGACGGGCAGGGGGAAGATCTCGCCAATGACGACCCAAGCGGCCGGGCCCCACGTGGACGCGAACGAGAAGATGTAGATGCAGATGAATGCAATCTGGGCGTTGACGGCCGAGATGTTGTTGGCCAGGGTGTTGGTAGGGTCGGCCGCGGTCGGGGCCGGGTGGGTCTTGTTGAAGCCGACGGTGACACCGATGATGCCAACAATGAACTCGCAGATCAGCATGGACAGGGCACCGTACACAAGAATGGGGCGGCGACCGAAGCGCTCAATGGTCCAGAAGGACAGCGGGGTGGACACAACGTTGATCAGGTTGAAGATGAGCGAGATCAGGAACGTGTTGGCGATGGCGCCGGTGGACTTGAGGAAGGGGGTCGAGTAGTAAAAGATAAAGTTGATGCCGGTCCACTGCTGCATCATCTGCAGCGAGGTACCGAGAATGGTGCGGCGCAGGTTGGACTTGCCGGTCCACAGACCGCCCTTGAAGCAGTTGGCCCAGCTCTGGAACCACGAGGACGAGGGGATCAGGGCGCGCTCGTACTCCTCGTTGGCGACGATCTCAGCGAGCTCCATCTGGATGTACTCGGACTCGCGGGGCTGGCCTCGGAGGCGGGACAGCGACTTGGCGGCGTCCTCGAGCTTGCCCTTCTTGACAAAGTAGCGGGGCGAGTCGGGCAGCAGCATCAGACCGGTGGCCAGGATAATGGCCCAGGCGAACTGGATGGCGATGGGGATGCGGTAGGCGCCGGTGTTGGTGCGGTTCTGGACGGCGTAGCAGACGACGGACGCGAGCAGCAGACCAATGGTGATGCAGAACTGGTAGCCGGACACGAGGGCACCGCGGACCTTGCGGGGGGCAATCTCGGACATGTACAGAATGACAATGGCCGACTCGAAGCCGACACCGATACCAGCGATCAGACGGCCGGCGACGAAGACGCCCAGGGGGTTGCTGGTCTCGGGGCCGGGGATCATCTGGATAATCACACCGATGAGGTAGATCAAGCAGCCCAGGACGACAATCCACTTGCGGCCGTACCAGTCCGCCAGATCACCGGAGACGATGGAACCGAAGAAGGTACCGCAGGACAGAATGGAGACGATCAGGGACTGGTGGCTGGAGGAGATGGCCTTGGCGCCGGGGCTCTCCATGATGTTGATGAACTCTTGGATGCCGGTGGTGCCGTTGATGTAACCGGAGTCGTAGCCGAAGAAGATACCGCCAAAGGAGGCAAACGCGCAAATGGCGTAGGCCTTCCAGGTGACGGGGGCCTCGACGAGCTCGACATCGCGGGTGGTGGCGAGGCCGGCCACGGAGTTGTGGTGCTGGACCTGAGGCTGCGCGGCAACCTCAGCCTCCTTCTCAATGCCAGACATTGTGAATGCTGTGGGAGGATGAAAGAGAAAGAAAGAGAAAGGAGAAAAGGGTGAAGATGTGCTTGAAGAGAAAAGAGAAACAAGAAAGGGGACGATCCAGAAGAGGGGGGAGGAGGCAGTCCTTATATGTCGAGACAGGGAAGAGGGCCTGTTGATCGACTGAGGGGTGGAGGGGATGAGGAGACAAGAAAAAAAAGAAGGGGTTCGAGATATGGTCGGGGGTGGCACGTCAGTTATTTAAACTTTTTTTCTTTTTCTTTCTTGTCCCCGGTTCTTTGGATGGTGACTGGGGTGGATGGGGTGGATGGGGGAGAAAGGAGGAGGGAGGAGGAGAGAGGGCAAACCTGTGGAAAGGCAAGAGAAAAGCGAGCGCGCAAGGGGACAGGGGGACGGAAGGAGCTTTCTCTGGGGATGGGTTCCACAAACAAATGTCGTGTGCGGGTGGTGTGTGTGTGTACGGAGTACATGTGGACGTGTACAACTCCAGAGCAGGGGCGAGCGTGAGCGCGTGCCTTCCCTGAATGTACAAAATTCATACAACAATGCCGTTGACTAGCCAGGCCGCCCCTTCTCCTTCTGGGGGACCACGAGAAAAGTAGAAAGTGCCACCGGCCTAAGGAGGGGACCAATGTGGAGAGGCCGAGCCTAGGAGGCCAAGCCGTGGAGAAGGAGGGCAGAATGTGCCATAGTATGGCCGAGGCCAGGCGACGCCAACGATGGGGAGACCCAAGCATGAAAGGAAAAAGAGAAAAAAGAAGAAAAAGAAAAAAAAAAAAGAAAAAAAAGAAAACGGGCAGGCAAGACTAACGTCAAACTGCAATGCTTCGCATCTCGCCGAGAGCTGGGGCAGTGGCTCCGTCCGGCGACGAGTCTGGAACGGGGGTGGCGTGGACCCCAGGCGAGAAGAAAGAAAGGTAGAAGGAAGAAAGAAAGAAGGCCCAAAGAAAACGCTTGCTAGGAATCGCCCCATGGAGAAGCTGTACGCGGGTTTGCCTCCATTTCTTTTTTTGGGGTCTGTTGTTACCATTGATGCTTCCTTCGATCTGATCTTTGCCTCCGATGCTTGCCTTCCATGCTTTGTTGATCCTGTCCAGCGGTGGCCGTGTCACGATCGTCTTCGCCTCCCCCTGCCCCAGGATGGCTCTTTCCCTGGACGGAAAGAAAGTCCATGAAGAGCGTCCACATGCAAGACAGGACAGGGAAAGAGCAAAGACGAAGAGCACAGCCAAAGCAAAACGGAACAGCTACCCCAATTTTCCCCCTACCCCCTTCCCAATTTTCTATTTTTCTTTGCATTAAAATTATTTCGTCTTCCGCCGAAGAACGACCATGGTGCATCTGGGCCCGACCATGCTGGTTTCCCTTTTTCCTCTTTTTCCCTTCATTTTCCCCCTTCCCTTTTCGTTTCTTCACCCCACCCTCCACACGGCCTCTCCACAATGTCGCACACCCTCTTCCGCACCCACCCACACGCACACCCCCCCCCCTGCCTGCTTTCTCCACGATGTCGAGGCAAGCGGGCAAAACAGACAAAAATACAAAGTACGGAGTAAGATACTTTCGACGACCAAATGAGCATGCCCTCTGCACGCCCGCACGTAAATTGCAGTACAGCACCCTCCCCATCCAACGGCTGGCCCGCGGGAACGGGCACGTTTAGCCATTGTTTCCAGCAAGTTAATTGGGCAAGGGGTAAGTGCAAGCAAGAGACGGCAAAAAAGGTAGGAGAAAGAAAAGCAGCCGCAAGGAAGGAGCGATCTGTTGGCTGCTCTGGCGGAAGGAACGTCCTTAGCCGGGGAAGGACGCCAAAAAAGGCAGAAACATGCACTGGCGTCTCTCTCGGCCTTTTTTTTGTTGGCATCGTTTTGCATCGTTTTTGCATCCTTTCCGTGGGTAGGCCGGTCAGTGCACTGATAGGCAGTCGAAAGGCTCTGCAGGGCTCGTGCCGGATTGCAGTCACGATGTTTTGCAGACGCGACTCGGATGAGGTGAGCAGAACTGCGAATACGGCGTGTTGCAAATCATGCGCCGGCCAGAAAAGACTGGGGAGGAACAGGCAATACGGGGAGGTTGAGGCGACTTCTTGCGCCTTTGCGCCTTTGCGATTTTGCGACGAGGACCGGTGGTCGTCGTCCGGGGTGGGCGTAAAGAGGCGTCGGCGCTAGCACGAGCGGCTCTTAGCGGCGCTAGGCGAGGCCATCGAAGGGCGCCCTGGGGGCCAAACAAAAGGCACTCGAGTGTACTTGTACGGCAAGCCCGCCTTACTCAGCTAAGACGGCGCTGGGGGCACGCGCTGAAGGTCACGAGGACAGCAACGAAGGAAGAAAGGACGAAAGAACGGCGCGCCACTAAGACTAGGGATGGAAGGAATAAAAGAGAAAGAAAAAAAGAAGGAAAAAAAGAGAGGAAAAAAAAGAAGAAAAAAAAAGGAAAAAGGAAAAGGGAAAAAGGCAGCCAGGAGAGGGCCAGAGAAACCACGCGGGAGAGGCGCGGAAGAGAGACGCAGCATGCCTGGCAGGCGGCGCCTCGTCCCCTGTCAAGGGAGGACGACATGAAAAAAGAAAGAAAATTCTTGTCAACAAAGAGCACTGCAAAAACCAACGACGGCGGCCGGTCCGAGCGAGAATGGCCACGACAACCGTACGATACGAGTGTACGGCGTTTTTGTTCTCCCTCGTTTCGTTCCGACGGCATGCACTGTTGAAACGGTGGTGGTCAACTCGACGCAAGGACGCGATCACGCTCCTGCATCCGGACGTCCTTTTTTGTTCTTCGTTCGTTTTCCCTCGCTACGGAGTACGGCCGGGGTCGAATGCTGGTCGGGCGGTCTGTGGTTCGACGGGCTCGGCCAATCCCCCCAGTTTGGAGATGCACGCTAGGTGTGCAGTGCGGAACGAAAGGAGAGACACCTTTTCTGTCGAGGGAGAAAGAGGGGGGGCCGGTTTTCGCTTTTGCAGAACAAGCTTAAATGCTGTTGACAGGAGACGTTGCGGCACTTGGTTGTTATTGGTCGATCATGAACGTATTCGTAAGTACAAAGTACGAATGTGTGCACATGGCATCGGACAGGCGAGACATGACGTCGGGAAACAGTCATGATGATTTTTTGGCGACTGAGGCGCTGAGCATAGACAGCCGCCACCCCGTTGCCTGTTGCCTGTCCATTCCACCGTTATGTCCATCGTGTTATGTCCCTCCTGGGCGCTGTTCGCACCTGTTGCCAAGGAGGAACACAGGTCAGACCCAAGGGCACGACCAAAGGCCCAGAACGAGAGGCAACAACAAAGCAGGCAAGAACAGGGCGTCGTGAGGGGTGCCACCCTCTCGAAGAAAATGACCAAATAAAGAATCAATAACCAAGAGGCTACAAACGAACAAAAAAGACGACAAAAGCTACGAAGTACGACCGACTCTCCCCTCCTTTTTCCTCCATGTCTGGTCGTCTGGAGAGGCTCTGACAGGTTCGTTGGTGCGGGGGAAGCCAAGGGCCAAGACAATGCGTGTGGTGCTTTCTCCCTTTTGCCCTTTTGCCCTTTACTCTTCACACTCTCCCATCTCCCCCAAAATGCGGGATGTCCCACGGGGTCTGTAGCGTGCCCTGCCTGCAGTGAGGCGTGAGGAGCAAGGCGTGAGGTGAGCGATGCATCACAAAAAACAGGCCCGACAGGATGCACATATGGAGAGAGAGGACGACGTCGACGTGAGGGCGTGTACAAGTAAGACCACACCAATCCACGCCCTACCGCAAGTGGCCGTCCCCCCCGCGCGCGCGGCACTCGACCGTCGTCGACCTCCCAGTACGAGCACCTTCTCATTGCAAGCGGAGCCTATTCGACGGAGCGCAACCACCCCTGTTCGATCCACTCCTACCCCCTTGTCCCTGTCATGTCCGTCCTCCGTCTCTCTGTTCTTTCGTCTCTGTCACTTGACGAGGGGCGCCCTCTGGAGCCTCTCCTTTGGCCGACGTCCGCCAGGTGGCGTTCCGCACGGTGGCATCGCGTGTCCGAGGTGCCAACAATGGAGGAAACTCCCATCGGAGGAGGGATGGCTCGATGGCTTTTGGGAGGGATGGGCAGCCACATCTCTTGGTCGTCTTGGTCCTCTTGGCCGCCACCCCCCCAGTCGCCTCCCTTCCCCAGACAGGCCTCAGAGGCCCTGCCAAGGCGCTGAAAACCAAGGACGGCGGAAGGCGCGATGGGGAGCCCAGAAAGAAAAAAAAGAAGCGCCGGCCGCTGCACCGCTGCAAGCCGCCGGTAAGTCACGCTGTCCCAATTGCCCCATGGCTGACTGACGGGGCCTTTTCCCTCCCTTTTACTGGGGGAGACGGAGGGCAGGTGGCCTCGGGGATACACCCAAATGGGCCAACGCTCGGCGGTATTCCTCGACGCTAGCGTTCGGCGGCGATGCTTTTTTTGTCCTTTCTTTTTTTTGTGTTGCCTTTCTTTCTTTCGTTTCTTCACTGGCCTTTTCTTTTCTCCGTTTCCAAATCGACCTTGCCGTTTGTGTCGAAAATGGAGGACCTCGACGTCACCATGAAGCCCTCTGCACCTCAAACGTGTCACGTAACATGAGAACATGAGAACATGAGATTGTTTTCTTTTTTCTTTTTTTTTCTTTCTCTCTTTCCGTCCGTCTCTCCCCTCTTGTTGTTTTCATGCCGAGGCTTGGCAAGAACATTGTGCAAGTAAACGCGAAACGAAAAGAAAGCAGCTCAGCAGTTGATGCTTGTGGGCAGTCCTCTTAGACGAGCCTCCGACAACGCCGGCCCTGTTGTCCTTTTTTACCGCCCAATTTTTTCTTCTTGTTCGGTCCTTTTCTGGACGCTGGCTTTGTTTTAGCACGGCTGCGCTGCTTGTGGTCCAGGCCTCATCGGCCCCCCTCGGCCCCTTTTTGAGTTTTTAGTGCACACTTCTCTCCTTTTTTAACTCGGATCGTACAGCAGGGTGGAGCCGCCCCTGGCCCCGGCAGTTCAGGCCTGTCCCCTCCTGTATTTTCCCTGCGTTCAGCGCATTTTCATCACGGTTTTGTACCTTTGTACCCATCTCTACGGCACTTTTACCGCATGTTACTGCATGTTACGGTATTTTAGGCCTTTTACGGCGCGTCTAGACCGCTGTGGTCCAGGCCTTGGTCCCAGCGATACGAGTATGCTTCTTTTTCGGAGATGCCTTTGTGTGGCCGGTCCTCGTATTTTCGCACTTTTACCTTTATGCTTTTTTTTCTGTCGCTGCCCTTAAAATTTACTGCCGGTCGGGTCGGTCCAGCCAATCAGCGTGACCGGTGGACGACTGGCCAAACTGGCCGTCAGGGGCGCCAACTGCAATTTTGCCTCTGACCTCTCTCTGGTGGACGGTGTCTGTTTGCTCGCAACTGCAAAATGTACTTTGTACAGCCTCTGTGTACGTCGTACGACGCTGTCAATACGGCCTCAGCAACGACAGCCATTGCAGTCCCGTGTCTGTCGAAACGACAACTACTGTACGGCCTCTTCGATTCTCTGATCCTTCACTCGTCTCCCCCGCCTCTTCCAGACTTGCATCGACCTTTGGCTCCCTAGATGGTGCACGGAGCAGACAGTAGCCGAGCAAGGGCATTGGTCAGAGAGCAGAGAAGGGGCACTCTCCAAAGAAGCACAGGATGGCTTGTTGTATCTTGATGTTGTAGCTGGTCATCTTGACGCGTATAGCCGGCGACTGCCAGTGCTGTCTTTCGGTTGGCAGCACGCGTGGTAGAGGGTCTCCTTTTTTCGCCAAAGATTACTGGTTTGGGCACGGATCGGCTTCTTTTCTTCTTTTCTTCTTTTTCGTCTTCTCCCTCATCTCTCCATTGCTCGACGAGACCCCACGAGGGACAAGCCTCGACAAGCAAACTCGCCAAATTCGCTTCGAGTCTTTTGTGTCTTGCGTGCTCGTGGCTTGCAGGCGCGGATCGCTGATCGCTCGACTTGGTTACCTGAAAACCGGGTCGCGTTGACTTTGTGTGTCTCCATCAAGAGAAGGAGGAAGGGCCCTTTCATTTCCAAGGACCGCTGATCCGTCCTGATCAACCTGGGACCCGGTCAACAAGGAAGAAAACGGGGCACGACAAAACAGAAACAAGAAAAGAAAAAAAAGGCAAAACGGTGAAGATTGGAGGACCGCCATGCGGACAGTGCAGACGGCTTTCTTCATTCCGATCACTGCACAACAGCTGTTGACGAGAATGCCTGAATGCCAACAACACGGCCGTCCGTCTCCGCATCGAGCATTCCCACAAATAAAATAGCCTAGCTTTGAGAAGGGACACCCGCCTGCGGGCAGCCGCAGGTGCATGCAGATGCAGATGAAGGTGCAGGGAAAATACTTGTCTCCGTATGCGTATGCAAGTATCGTACAGCAGAGCTCACAGCATGGCGTCCGTATTGGGCTCAAGGGCGATTGTATTGCTTGGCTGCAGCCGACATTGCGCCGGGGGGGCATGTCATGACGCGGAGAGCATATGCTACTTGGTAAGATGCTGCTGCAGGTCTGCCGAGTAATCGCCCATTTCCCGAGCATGTCGAACCCGAACCCGAGCTCGTGAGCTCTTGCGACCTGGAATGGACGTGAAGAAGGGCCTCGTGCGTTTCTCGTGTTGTCTCGTGCTATCTCGTGCTGTCTTGTCTCGTGAGGGTCTGTTTGAGACCTGTCGTCACGCAATGTTTGACTCTCCCTGCCTCTCGTCTCTCCTCCTGTCTCTCCTTACGTCGCCTTGCCTCCTTTCCGTTCTACCTGCACTTCTGCAATGATTCCAGAGACGACACACTCACACTCTCCGAGCGGTACAAGTCAACATTGCCGTTGCTGTTACTGTTGTTGATGCCATTTTTGGCCATTTTTCGTACCCCGTCGTACCCCGTCGTTACGTCGCATGGCTGTCGTGCGGCCTTGTCTCGTGCGGTTGGCGCCCTGCTGTCTGTGCATCGCTGGCCACGACAATGGCAGTATTCCACGGCCATCCCATGCAAATCTGTCAAACACCAAACACCAAGTACGACAAACGTGGTTGTGTGCCGTGGTAGTGTACTTGCTAGAGCACATCGACAATCGGCCCGGAAGCCACACCTGCAGGGGGGTGGTGCGTCTTGGCGAACCTCGACCCCCCGGAGGCGACGTCCGCATTGGGGCGTTTTCGTTTGGTGGGCCTTGGTTTTTGCGTGGACGACTTTCTCCCTGTGACAGACACCACCGTCGTCTTCGCTCAGGCGCTTTCTGTTGTTGACGCCCGTTCTGGGCTGCCCCGTGATTGTGTCTGACCGCCTTTCATTTTCGTGTTGTCTTTTCTTGTTTGCTCCCGTCTTTTGTTGTCTTCCTTTTTCGACTGGACACGGTTAGTCATCTTTTCCTTTTGGTGTTTCGTTTTGGTGTTTCTTTTTCATCGTTCTTTTGTTCTTCTGTTCTGCTCCGGTCTCATGTGATCTCTTTTTTTCGTCGGTTGCAACTTCCTTCCCCTCTTGTTTTGTTTTTCTTGTTTTACATGTGTTGGTTCACTCGGCCCCTTTTCCAACAGCCTTCTCATTCGCTCCTTCCTTGTTTTCACCCTCTCCTACCTCTCTCCCTTCCCTCCCCGTCTAATCGCATGACTCTCTTTCTTCTGTGCTGTTGTTTGCTCTTTCCCTTTTCATTGTTCTTCATGCTCAACCTCCTTCCGCGCCTTCAATCACCTTGTTTCCCTTTTAGGAAAGACTGATTTTCCCCATCCCCATGTCTCGGTCCAGTCTGGGCTAAACCAGATCGAGCACCTCGTCCGATTGCCTTTCTCTCTCTCTCTCTCTCTCTCTCTCTCTGTGCCAGTGGGGAAACGGGAGAAGCGTGTGGCCCAGCCACTAGAACAGCCCCGCCGAATTTTTTATTCTTCCATTCAGGGAGCCCAGGTGACTCGACTTACAGCGACGACCGGCCACTGAGACGACCCCGGTCCTACCCGGAGGCGTGGCCAGTCTTGGCCCCAGCCCACTTACCCCGTTAAAAGGGCCGTCTCTGACGACGTGCCCCGTCGTAGTGTATTGTTCTTTTTTTTTACGAGGCCGTCCAGAACGCCGGTGTCTGGTGTTCACGTGGTAAGAAACCACTTTTTACGGCGCCATCCCTCGTACACACCAGGTCAGCTCGTGCGCTTGTGAGATCGTGAGACGAAAGCTGGTCCACCCGTCCACCTCGATACCGCCGTTTTCTCTTCTTCGTCGTCTTCTCGTCTGGCCGAGGATATCCAATACGGAGCAATGCTCCCAGACGCTGTCAGCTCCGTCGTTCGTCCACGACCAGCCGTCGCCACGCCGTTGACAACCGCACACGAGATCGACAGAGGCTTTCAAAAAGAAAAATTGTGTGTGTCACATTCAACAGAAGATATCGTGACTGTGGGCTTTCCTCCGTCTCGCCAGCAGAGGTGGTTTGCCCGAGTATTCGGACCACCTTGGCTCGTTCTCTCGTTTAGGGTCTTCATGTGACAAAGACATTGAGGGTTGTTTATTATGCCAGCAGCACGTAAACAGATCCCGACGCCATGGTACACCATCGTGAGGTGCGCGCCGGGCACGGGAAAACCGTCCTATTCCGCCCTGCCTATATTGATTTAATCTTTTCTGCCCGCCCTCTGTGACATCGAAAAGGTCAGAAGAGAAACAATGATTCCATGTTGTTGGACAGCTGCAGACCAGCGCTCTGTCTGCAGCGGACCGACTCAAGCAGACGTATCCTGCATGACACAAGCTTGTCCTGTTGCGGCAGCAGGAGCTCCATCCAATATCAAACGGCCGTTTGGCGGATGGCATCAAAGCTATTCCTTTGGCATACAAATACTTGTGACTTATCTTACAAAATCCCGGTACGGCGCCTTTTGCAGAAGCACCAGCCAATCCTTCAAGGGAAGGGACGACCAAAAGCGCCGGTGCTATTTTCTGCCCGGATCTGGCCCGTAGCTTGCAGTTAAGCACAGAAATTCAGGAAAAACTACAATAGCAAGGGGAGGGCGTGGATAAAACGTTCGCCAAGACAGACCAGTGTGCATTGGGTTCGCTTGGCATGGGTTGTGTACGCAAGATGCGTGCGTCTTACAAGCACAACGACTTGGGATGGAGGAGCACACTCGCACTCGCCTGGGCCCGCGTAACGGAGTGTGTCGTGCTCTCCGCTACGCACAGGACGCACGAGACACAGGAGACGCATTCGCCTGACGCTTCGTGTGTAAGAGACCCCGAAGAAAATACCACCCCACATGCTTATATTGGTTCTTCTTCCATACGCTCTGTCTACTTTTTATATTGGCCCCCTCCCTGCCAAAAGAGCGTGCCACCGAGAAACGGCCGTGGCGCCATGGCTCTAAAACGCACGAGGGAAAACGGGATGAAGCTTTTCCCAGAGTGGACAGGACTACGAGCAATAGGGAAAACATGTTGTCTGCCAACCCAGAACGGTCCGATCAAAACGGGACGCAGAGCTACGGCCAAATGCAGAAATATTCCGTAAGGGATACCGCTCGTACGTTCGTCACGTCCAGAGGCCAAAAAGTGTTGCATGTTTTGACCCCTTTGTGGGGTGCGGTGCGTGGCGAGAAACAGTATCACGACCCCATGGAGTTGAGACCTGGGGGAGACGAGCGCGAGGAAGCCAAGACAAGAAGAAGAAAAAGGCAAATCAGCTTGTCCGAACAGTCAGCTCGTCCGAAGTGTGCCCGCCGTAGTAGCCAACCTCATGAGAACTGCTGTGATTGTGTGTGTGTGTGTGTAGCAGGGCGCGTATGAGATGAGATTTCCTAAACTGGAAGTATCCCAACCGAGAGATGCTGTCCTCCGTAAAGACGCAAATAGTAACTCATACCAGCCTTCAAGTAAGCGCCGTGTACGCTTTAGGTATTCCAAGGAAAACGTGCCCGATACTGGATGCTAGCCGTCCATCTCCCGAAACCTATGGTGGCCGGTAAGCTGCAAATCATATTTCTGCATCTTTTTGCCGCCCAGGACAAGTATATCTCAGGCCTTTCTCTTGGGACGGATAGTGATCTGCGTCACAGTTGATCGTGATAGCGGATGTCTGCCGCAGCCTAATATACTTCAATTCCGTGTCATATACAATACGTAGGATACGTTCATGTATTGTTATTCGTGACATGTAGACCGCCAGGGCGGGAGCATGTCACGAGAGTCCACTTTGCAGTTATTTTTGTGCCAATCGAGAGAGTGCAGTATCGTTTCCTGCTATTTCACCGGTAATCAATATAATCACGGTGAGCATCGCGCTGTGTTGTCTACCATGCGCTCCTTCATTCTCCCTTTATTCTTCGTCGTGAATATAGTCAACGGCCATCGGACCGTAGTCATACACTATGACCACCTATACCAAGGCGAAGAAAAGTCGCTCGCAATAGCTCCAACATGGCTTATGAATACAGCCGCGTGGTTTAAATGCTGATTTTGGAGATAAGATGAGGTGTGTGAGAGAGAAACGTCAATATCAACCTTTGTTCAGGATTCGACAAATCATCCACGTCTCTGGATATAGTGACTTCTTCCCGTACGCCACAACTTTTTCTTAAACGGTAGCGAACGGCCACTATGTGGCTTGGCAAGCTGTTAGAGAAAACGGAGTAAGCAATAACGGAGGGTGGGCTTTTGTTTCTTTCTTTTCGGCCCTTTGCTAGTCCTTTTGGCTGTCCACTATTATTTCTTTCTTCATGCTCACCATGCTTCATGCAGGGCACCTCGTATGGCACCCCCCACCGTCCCAGGTGAGTGTGTGTGCCAATGTCCCGCCAGATGGGGAAGACGGAAATGGGATATGGGGACATCAAATAGGAAGTGAAAGGGGTGTGTCCTTATGTAGCCAAGCCGCCGAAGAGGGCCAGTATTCGGCCAGAATCACGGATGCAGGCAGGGGAGGGGGTGTATCAAAAGATGAAAAAAAAGACACAAAGAAAGAGAATGAGGGGACAGTGCATGAAGTTGGGGAAATGGGGAGAAGAAGAAACGTGGAATTGGGGCCGTTCTTTCTTGGCCCTGGGGATATCACGGCCCTATTATTATGCCTGTTTACTTTGGGATGCATTTTTGTTTTCAGTTGAAAAATTATGTGCTCTGCAACTACAGGACCTTTTAAACGCTCGCATCCAAAGCTAGTTCTCGAGAGATTGCAGATTTTACTCGTCACTTGTGAGGCTTTAATTTTCTCGTTGGCTGCCCGAGAAATCCAACGACGGGGGCTTGGCCAGAGACAACCGCTCTAGGTGCCAGCCATCTTCTGCGACAGTCTCGGCCAAATTCTGCCACCAACGACCCTTCGCCGTAACCGACGAGCCCTAGGAAAGGACGAAACTGCATGTGTTGCAACGCTATTACCGCCGTGGACCTGTCCTAGGAGCCTCCGAGCCACGGAAGCCACCGCATGGATGTGTGATTGGCGCTGTGCGTCGTATGCAAGGTACGGCTACGAGGCCAGACAGAAGGAGCAGGGAGTGCCGCCGAAGAAGAGGCATGGATCCATGGAAACGGAATCATACAGGGCCGAATCGTCGGGCAGTAGGGCCGTGCCGATTTGGTTCAACGTTCTAGATGTGGCCATATCCGTAGGCTATTCATTGTGCAGCATGCATCCCAACGAGACAGCGACAAGTCCAAAAAAGAAAAAAAAGAACAAAAAAAAGAGCCAGTGCAACCATGACACGTTGGCTACGCTCTGCGTTGTACTTGCTTTCTAAATACAGAAACTGCAGGCCATGCTTGCTCTTTTGCGATTCCGGCGGTCTCGGGTCACACAGAGCACACAGTCTCGCAGACGGACATGCAATATCTCGGCCAATGCAGATTGCAGAACACGTAGGGCGCATGTCTAAAACAAAAAAGGGAAACAAAAAATAGACAACCGACGCCACACACCCTCGATAAGCTTTGCACAGTCTGACACAATCAGGGACATGCTCATGCGGTGCATCCTTCCGAAATAAGACAGGCAGTTTCTGTGACGACAATGTGCTACACAGATGTGTACAAGATGTGCTGCGGAATTCAAAGGCGAAAGAAGTCTTCTGGAAGTAAGGCAAAATATTACATTATTATTTACCACAGTACACAACACTATCACAGCTACTATTATGATATTCCGGCTTCTCGTTTGGCCGCGGATTTTCTTTTCAATATGGCTTCATCTATGACTGCATCAAGGGGCCAAAAGTTGATATTGGTATTACAAGTGACGTTAAAAACAATAAAAGAATACTATGCATTAGTTATTTGTAAAGCGGAAACTCTGAATACATACAGTTTACAATACAAATACGAAATATTTTGTGTCGCTAATTTATTATTTCATTTGTCAAATTATTTTCGCAGTAGAATTGAATATATTGACTACTTTTTCTAAACATTGTATTTTAAAGTGTAAAAAAAAACACTTCCGGAGTTCAAGCAACAACATAAAAAGTAGAAAATATAGGATATGATGAAATAGTTGTTTATTCTTTACAACGACCTGTCGTTCCATTCTGTTGACATTTTCTGTGCTTCTGCTTCCTGTTGTGATGTTAAACCAGCACGCAACACGTGACACATAATCTGCGCCACTGCAGAGCGCAGCCTTGCTCGCGCCTAAGTGGCTGGCATAAGTGGGGCGCGGCTCTGTTCCTGGGCACTTTGCGCCTTCCCCTCAGAAAAGACCCACAATTTCTCTCAAATCATGTGCCCGCATTGTGGTCGCTGCTGCTGCACCAGAGCGGAAGGACCAGCTCTCACCTTACGACCGCGCCACACGAAACACCAACCACATCAAACACAGCAAGCGCAGCAACACAGCAGACACAACAAACCACCGCCGCTGTTCATGCACGACCGCCGCCATCCAATTGTCCGTCGTCTTGTTGCACATCGCCCGCCGATGCCGTGACGGCCGACACAAAGCCACAGAGCAGCCGGCGTCAACCCCCGCCCTTCGGACATTCGAGCATTGGAGCACTGGAATCACTGTCTCGGCTCTCGCTGCGCATAGCCCGACCCTGGCTGGTTGCCGACATCGCTTCTTTCTTTCTCCCTCCTGGCCGTTTGGTGCTCCTTCGCAATCGCCAACGGCCAGCGGCCAAACGCAGGCCTCCCTTCGCCTCCCTTCCACATCGTCCCTCCTGGGCTCGACCTCTGTCCCCCCCTCACACTCCTCTCACCCCCATGCCGACATGCCCATGACGACCGCAGCCAGTCTCGCCCTGCCGTCATAGCTTCCCCTAGCTTCTCGGAGCTAAATAACGACCGCAGCTACCCTTGTTCATCGACTCTCCACCCCCGCATAGCAGACAGCAGCCGACCTCGGCGGGAAGCGACACTGCTCGTATTGTCCCACTGCACGCGCGATCGGACCGGCTGAGGGCTGAGGCAAACTGAGGCCAGCCTCGCGCCAATTCTAATGGCGGCAACGACAACCACCCGGCGCCACCAGCCGTGGCATGGCGGGCCCACTGCGAAGGCAACTTCCCGGACGGCAACAACCACCACGACCACGACCACCTCTTCATCCAAGACGTCCTCTTCCAAGACGTCCTCTTCCAAGTCCTCCACGACGACCAACGGCAACGTCAACGGCGGCATCCGGCCACACGACCCGCGTCTCGAGCTGTCTCTGCGCGCATTCCACCAGATCCTACCCAAGAAGCGCCCACGGCAGGAAGCCTTTCCGCACGGCGATATCTTCACTCTGTTGGCGGCGGCCGCTGCCACAGCGCAACCAGTACACACGACCGACACAACCCCATATGCCTCCCATCCACCACAACCACAACCGCCGACGACTGCCTCCAGAGTCTCATCCTCCTGCCTTTACGACCCGGTCTCGCCATGGGGCGTCCGCGGCATTGCCTATGACCCAGCACTGCCGCAATGGGCGCTGCCGGACGGCGTGGCGGCGCCGGCGTGCGCGCCCTTTGCCTATGAGTTCTTGGCCGGCAAGCCGACGTTACAGGCGGCTGCCAACGTGCCACCACGGCCGCAACAGCAGCTACAAAAAAAGAACCCATGGCAGCCCAAAAAGAGCCGGTTCTTTGGCCCCGGCCTGCGGGAAGTCTTGAGCATGATCCCGTCGCCGCCTCCACCACCACCACAACTACTGCTACCACCATCAAGACCGGCTGCCGAGCGCAACGGCTATCTGACGGACAAGCGGTTTGTGCTGACCGA
Organism: Sporothrix inflata; assembly: GCA_021396225.1. NCBI lineage: Eukaryota > Fungi > Ascomycota > Sordariomycetes > Ophiostomatales > Ophiostomataceae > Sporothrix > Sporothrix inflata. Next base: position 136,351 of record WNYF01000094.1, on the reverse strand, counting down.
TGTTGTCCCAGAAGGAGGCCAGCAGACACTGAAGCAGGCACCAGCAACACCGATTACACCCGGCACACCGGATTCAGCCTCAGCAGCGACGGCAACAAACGGCAAACGGCGTAGGAAGCCGTCAATGAAGGCTCAGTTATTGTCCAACGCCAACACCAAGCCGGTCGTGGTCCCGCCAGTCACGCCGCATGCCACGCCCATTCCGCCTCCTGTCACACCTGTCTTGGCTCCCGTCGGCAAGGCGCCCACCACCAATGGACATGCATCACGGTGCTGCCCTATGGAGGTACCGACCATCCTCCACATGATCCTCGACCAGACGAGCGACAGCCTCAAGCCGCAGATGGTCGACTCGTACGTCAGCTACGTCCCTCGTCTCTGTCATCACCACAAAGACAAGTACGAGCGCCTCAAGGCGTCGATGCAGCACGGGCGCAGCAGCATTCCCACCTATATCGCACCGGCTACGTCGTCCCTTCCACCGTCACTGCCGCCATCACTGCCGCCGAAAAAGAAGCTCAAGTCATCGAGCCATGTGGCCGCCCCACCAGCACCGTCTCAGCAGCCACATCCTCCCCCACACCAACCCCCGTACACTGTCGACCCCCACGGCACCCGCCCCGCCATCAAGGCCGCCCGTGACGACCACTACCGCCGCCAGATGCTCGCCGAGATCCAGCAGCGCTTCGCCACCAAGGAGGGCGTCGACGCCACGCACGGCGGCGTGACCAACCGCGTCATCCACGGTTTGCTGAGCGTGGCCCGGCAGCCCAACGCGGACGCCAGCAAGGGCCCACTGGACGTGCACTTTTTGACGGGCGACGAGGCGCGCGTGATGCTGGACGCCGGGTCGCCGCACGAGCCCGTGGTCACGGAAAAGGAGCAAATGTTCCAGTGGCGGCCGCACCTGCGGCCGATTGCAGAGCTGTTCCGGCGGATGGAGAATTTGGACCGGCGGGTGTCGGTGCAGGTGCCGTCGCGGCACTGCATGGAGGACTCGTTTGAGTCGCGGGAGCTGACGCAGGTGCGGGACCGGTTCTTGGGCCGGCCTTTGCCTTTGAGCGGTAGCGGGACGGCGGCGGCGGCAGCAGCAACGAGCGCCAGCGAGGACAGAAAGACGGCGACGAGCGTCAGCGAGGACAAAAAGACGGCGACGAGCGCCGGCGAGGACATAAGGACGGCGACGGACGACGACCCGTGGAACATTCTGGACCTGCGCAACCCGTTGCCGGCGGCGGTGCTGCCGCAGTTTCTGACCAACGAAAACTGCCAGCTGCTCCCGCGGCTGCGCGACGAGGTGCTCAACCCGAGCCGGGCCGAGCGCGACACGGCGGCGCGCGAGCAGTGGAACGAGTGGCGCGACGTCCTCGAGTGGGTGCTCTTGTCGCAGGGCGGGCACAATACGTCGCCGCACACCGACAGCCACGGCCTGGGCACGTGGATCACGGTGCAAGAAGGCCTGTTTGGATTCGGCTGGCTGTCGCACCCCACCCCCGACGAGCGCGCCGCCTGGATGGCCAACCCGCACGGGTTTCGCGGGGGGCACTGGTGCTACCTGGTGCTGGAACCGGGCCAAACCGTCTTTTTCAACTCCGGAACGGTCCACTTTGTCTTTCGGCTGCGCAGCGAGCCGACGCTGGCGCTGGGCGGCCACGTGCTGCAGTGGTCCGGGATCGAGCGGTGGCTGCAGGTGGTGGCGGCGCAGATGCAGAACCCGCACATTACCAACGAGGACATGGAGTGGAGCGCGCCGCGGTACGTGCGGGTGGTGGCGCGGCTGGTGGAGGCGCGGCGGCAGAGCGGGCGCGTCGAGGAGATGGGCGGCGACGCGGCCGTGCAGCGGCTGCTGGGGTTGCTCAAGGACTTTGACGACCTGTACATCAAGGAGCGGCCCAAGACGACCAAGGCGAAAACGAAAAAGACCAAGAAGAAGCCGCGGGTGCCGCAGCGGTAGGCACGGTGGCACTCGATACGTCCGCGATACGGACTGCGGTCCCGCAACAACTAAAGCCAGCATCTTACTTTCATCGTTTGTGCAACAGGCATCGATTCGACAGCACGGTACGGGTAATGGGGCTAGGAAACGGAAGCTAGGAGACATGGACATGAGAAGGTGGTCTCATTTGTATGCATTACTGTAATATTTCATCAACGGAAAAGGGGAGGGAGAAAGGGGGGCGTTATCGTTGCCTCCTGACGATCGTCGAGTCGGAGCACAGAAGGGACAATGGCTACATATTTTTCAAAGGGACGAGGCGTTTGCGAGAGTCTTGCCTTTTTTCTTTTTTTCTTTTTCTTTTTAATGTGTACGATATGAAGCGGGAGGGCTGAACATGGGAGTTTATCAAATCTGGTTTAAAGGTGGCGAAGCATCATCATATGAGCTGTGCGCCGAATTCATAATATTTTATCAAAAGGAAGAATTAATGACAGAATATCATTCCCGTTGGCCTCTGGCACCAAGATCGCCGCCATGGCCCACCAGCAGCTTCTCCTGCTGCTCCACGTCCACCGCCACCGCAGAGCGCCCCGATGTTATTGTTCTTGTTGCTGCTGCAGCCGCCGACGTCCGCGGTCGCCGCCACAATACGTGGCCAATGTACCCTTCGAGGTAAACGAGCACCACGACACCAGACACGAGGCTGAGCAGCCCAAAGAACCAGCCCATCGCCGCCCACCCCAGCACTGCCTTGCACGCGCCCGCTAGGATCGGGCCCAACAGGTTGCCCACGGCAAACGCGGCATTGTGCACGCCGTAGGCGCGTGCGGCGGCCCCGCGCGGGCCGAACGTTCCCGGTGGCGCGGCCCGCTCGGCCTCTTCGACCACGACGCCGACCTCTTTCAGTAAGGGTGGCCCTGAAAACGCCGTGCCCACGCCGATGAGTGTCAGCAGTACGCACAGCAAAATCTGTTTGCCAGTCGTGTTGTCGTCCACGCAACCGAGCAGAATGAAACTGGGCCCGCACAAGAAGAAGCCACCGGCCGCGAGAAGGCGCGGCGAGTTGCGGACGCGGTCCGTGATGTAGCCGCACAGCGGGCTCAAAACGATGCTGGGCAGGTAAAACGGCAAAAAGATGAGGCCGGCGCCGACAATGGGCCACTGGAACAGGTCCTGGACGAACAAGGGCAGCACGCTGTCAAAGGCGGTCTCAAAGATGCCGACCACCAACCAGCCCGAGACGGCGACGAGCAGCCGAGGAAGCAACAGCAGCTGGAGGAACGAGTCGGCTTTTCCAGTGTTGATACTCTTGCCTCCGCCATCGGTATGCTTGTGGGAAAGAAGGCTGCTCTCCCCGTCTTCGTCGTCGTCTTCGTCGACAAATGGCGAGTTTGGCAACGGGACGTATTCGGGTGCGCGGTCTCCCCGGACCCTTCCTGGGATGAGCAACCCCGCGCTTCTGTCGTTGTCGGTGCTGTTGCTGTCCAGGCTCTCCCTCTTGTCGATACCGCGAGCATTCTCCTCTTCGGTGTCTTGCAGAGACGACTGGTTATCGGCGACAATCACCAACAGCCCCAGTGCCGCGTCCACGGCAATGAAGCCGTACGCGAACCCGAACACGGCGTTCTCCCCGCCCACCTCGTACAGCCCCCCGGCCAGCCCGGGGCCCAGGAATCCGCCCGCGTCCAGTGCGGCCGCAACCCAGCCGAGCACGCCACCGATGCCAGCGCCACCAAACGCGTCGTACAGCATGGCGAAGCCGACACTGCACACCGCCGCAGCCGACAGGCCCTGCAAGATGCGACCAAGCACGAGCACGGCCAACGTTGGCCCCTTGTGGAGCAGAAGCGTGGAGCAGGCGAGGGACGCATAGCCGAGCAGCAATGGCCCTCGACGGGAGTGGGCATGATCGGCGAGCCAGCCGAAGATGGCTGGTGGTTGTCAGATCCTATCGTCTAGTCAGGTAAGTTCAGGTATGGGCGAGGAACCTACGTGATCCGACAAAGATGGCCGCGCCGTAGACGCCAACCAGGACCGAGTTCCAAAGCTGGACTGTTGTTTGTTGTATGAGACGCCGGTTAGCTTCACCGTGCTTCTTGTTTGCGGATATTCAAACGGCGATTGATGCCTCCAACCACGTACGGTCATCATCTGGTACGCCGGCGCGGTCGCGCAGAATGTTTGGAACGAACGGTACGATCTGCAATCCGAGTGGGTTCCACGTTAGAAGGATGGTGAAGTCTACCACAAGGCATGAGATGGGAACAATTAGGTAAGACTTACCAGACCAAAGAACATGCTGTCCTGCAAGAGAACTGTTAGTGCATTTTATATTTTCGACAAGATGCAGAGTGGCCTACCGTCAGTGCCGCCATGTTCACGACGAAGAAGACAAACCACGGCGACGACCGAATGGCGTAGAACCGAGGCTGCCCCGAGCGATGTAACGGTGCCCCAGGTACCGTGAGAGGAAAGTCGGTGCGCATTGGTGATGGCGTTGGTATCGGCAAGAATGACTAGGCGAGACGGAAGATGACGAGGCAATGCAGAGCTGGAATAAGAAAAGAAAGAGGTCACGAAAAAGGACCAGGATAATATCACTGGGCGAAGAGAAGCCTCCATCTATTAATTCCCAAAAAAACACGCTCGGGGACAGGCCATCCATTGAATGTTTTCGATACGGCACGAGCGAGGGACATGTATGGACGGCCCAGGTAAGGGGCTGAACGACATATCAGACGGCCTTGAGCAGAATACGAAAGAACAAGGCCTGGACTTTTGCTGCGAGGGGAAGAATCCAAGAACACGACATGCCACTTTCGAAGCTACCGAGATACAAAAGTACCGGAGAGAGAAAACACCTCGGAGAATAGGAGAGAAAATAGACGAGTCGAAGGGGTCTAGAAGGGCTCGGTCGTGAAATAAGCTTTGATCGTCAGAAACGGCCTGGTTTCAAGACTCGAAATTCCCGGTGAACGTCCCAGAGGTGAGAGACTAAGCTTTGTACGTGGTTGACATGAACAGAACCAACAAGAAGGGGAGCCGAGAACCTCAATCTCTTTCCTTTCCCTAGATAAAAATTACACACCATCTCCTAGGTGAAGAAACAGCCTGATTCGAGATCAACACGGACAGACAAGTTTGACAGTTCCCCGTGTTTCGGAGTGCCAAGACACAAAAGTCACGATCCTCTGCACCCTTTGGAGGTCCTCCCGACGGGAGGCCCAAACTACTAAAGACCGGCTAAACCCTACGGTGAGTAGGAGAAACGGAACGAGAAACAGAGCACACAGTTCTACGTGGGAGAGAAGGGACCGAAAGAAAAATCAAATAGAAATGGCCGGTAGATAGCAGTTCGTAAACATAATTGTACAGATGTATTAATGAGTAAGAAATGCTATGTGTAAACAGACATAAACAAATAAATCAAACCAGAAACCATAAAGTAAATCACAAATATCCTCCCGGCTCATGTACATATTACAAAATAAATAGAGACGACGTGTGTTGCCTCACGCACAAACACTCGCCACGACGGCCATAATGGCACCGTACACAGCCGCGCAGCATAACAAGTCCCGGCTGCTCTGGCTTGGCCGGCTAACCGTCGTACTGCCGTGCGGCGAGGGATCATGGTCGTGCGCCACGCGGATGGTGCCGGCTTGCACCTGCGCGCCAAAGACCGTAAACGCCACGAGGAGCACGACGGCCATACGGCCGGCGACGCCCGGGATCAACGTAAACGTCAGGACGGGCACGAGCACGGCCACGGCCATGGCAATGACGAGGTGAAGGACATCGTCCGAGACCAATGTGGTGCGGGGTGCTGCGACCGGCTCTTCTAACGGAGTTGACGTCGTGTTTTCCCCCTCGACTTCCACGGTGCCTAGAGACTTCACGGAAAAGTGAGGCCCCAAAGGCTCGGATGAATGGAGGCTGTCCACCTTGTCCATCTCTACCAGCTCCTCCTTTTCAAAGATAGCCGTGGTGGCACGAGACGAGTGGGACGAGAGCGCAGACGACTCTGAGGACTCGGACGTAGACGACGGCGCCGGCGAAGGTGGGTTGTTGTTCCGAAGGCCGTGAAACAGAGGACCCGAGTCGCCCATGGGGTTCATGGAAGCTATGGACTCTTCGGAGAGTGACTGTAGGTACGATGGTGAGGACGACAGGCACTCGTCTGACCCGGACGATAAAGACGTAGACGACGATGGCGAGCTTAGGCCCGACGATCCGTCCGCCAAACGGACTCGCTTGTGGCGTGGCGGGGCCAACGTGACAAGGTCCTCGCTCGCGTCCAAGAACCGCGTCTCAATCTCGGCAATGGGCTGCTGCGTGTCGAGGTAGGAGCGGTAGTCGCTGATGTCGGACAGCGTGGGCGAGGCCAGGTGCTGTGTCTCGGTGAACGATGATAGGACGTGATCTGTCATGTGTTAGTATGAGAAAATAACAAAAATGAAGCAGCGGTAGATAGACTCACTGTATTGCCCGAGCTTGTAGCCGATTTTGCCGAGCACGTCCGTCTTGTGCCATTGCAGCTCGCCGCCCGTCAGCACCTCGGCTCGGCGCGAGGCCGGAAGGATGCTGTTCTGTAGCCGGCGGGTCTGCGTGTCGGCCGTGTCCAGGCGGTGTAGCTGCTCCTCGAGCTCGCTGAGCTCGTCTTGGAGGTGCAGCAGGATTCGGTGGTTGAGAGCCTCGAATTTGCGGTACAGTGGCTTGATGGGAAACTGTGGCGTTTGCATGCCGGCACTGCCACCACCACTGCCCGTGCTCCCGTTGCTGCTGCCCGTACCGCTGCTTGCACTCCATACACTCTGTGAGCTCTGTGTCGATGCGGCGCCCATGCTTCCCCGGCGGAACTTCATAATGTGGGACGAGTGGGACGACAGCTGCGAGGCCAGCAACTCGTAGCCCGTGAGTGGCAGCTTTTCCGCGCGCGGCAGGTGCTTGACATGGCCGGCCGCTGGCACACGAGGATTCAGTGCACTCGGCGGTAGGTGCGGCAGGTTGGCGTTGCCCCTGGGCATTTCTGGCGTCCCATAGCGGTAGGCTCGGTACTTGCGCTGTTGAGCGGAGAGGTGAGCTTTTGTTTGGGACTGTGTCCGTGAGTGTGCGCGCGGGTACACAGTATGTTGGCGGTATTGTTGCGGCTGTGGATGTAGTGGCAGTCCAGGGTAGCCGAGCTTGGCGTCCATCGCCAGGGCCACTGACGAAAAGTCCGGCATGCGCAGTTCGAGTCCAGATGTGGGCGTCGGTTTGGGTGTCCGTTCGTCTCCGTTTTCTCCATTCTCCCCGCTCTCGCTGTATTCGCTGTTCTCGCTCGTTTCGGTATCGAAGCTGATGTCGCTGTCGTATCCACTATGGTCAAGCGACAGGGGCTTGCTATCATCGCTGCTTGCGGTTTTGATGATCGGTGGCGGTGTCTCCGCCTCGGCTACCGGTCCCGGTGTGCTTCCGCGTTGTGGTCGCCACGCAGCAGAAGCCTCGGCGACGACTCGTGTGATGCTCTCTTTGGTGACGGAGGGCGAGTCCGGGTCGAGAAAGCTCAACGCATTCGGCCGGTGCTTCTTCTTGACCGGTGGTGATGAGGCCCGCACTCTTTGCTCTGCCGTCTTTGCAGGGTTTGTCTTGCCGGCCATGAGTGAGTGACGGTTGTCACTCTCGTATGCGTCAGGCATTGCTGCGGTAACATGTCGACGAGGCGGTGATACCGATCTTGACCGTAACAACCGGTGCGTCGCCGTCTGTCCGCCTACTTTTGATCGGGTCTTTATGCCATCAGCCGACCAAGATGATCCCATAGCCGCCTCCGATGCTCGTTGCCGCGCCTGCTCGCCAGATGTGGCGCCGTAAAAGGGCATTGTGGTGGTGACGTCGGCCTCGAACGGCTTGCCCTCGAAATGGCGTAACTCTTGTGCGGACCACGCAAGGGACTCCGCACCGTCTGTCAAGAAGGACATCTGCTTGGGAGACATAGTTGCGGATGGGAGCAGATGATGCCTGTGATTGTGTTAGCGTTCGTGAAAGGGCAAAGATTGAGGTTGCGTGAGGGAAACATACAGAAGCGCGGGCGAGGACAGTCGACTCCCATGAGAATCGACAAAAGCAGTCACGAGTGCCTCGGTCTCTCAACCATGGCCTTCCACGAAATAATGGAAGTGGGAGATCGTCAAAGATGAATGTCAAGAGACTGAAGATAAAGACAAGCTTAAAGATGGAATAAGAAGGAGGAAAGAAAAAAGACGTCAGCAGAACGAGGTGGAAGCGATGCCAGGGGATAAAAAATGAAACGTCGACTCAGAGAAGGATTCGAAGAGGAGACTGGTGAGAACGCAGAAAGATGCGAATAGTGAACAGTTGTGAGATAGAGTCAGAAAGACGAGACTGACAAAAAAAACGGCAGGACGACAGGTGAGTTTGCGGGGACATGCAGTTTTGGCCAGAACGGCATGCGATTCTTTATTTTTGCCCCTGCCTGTTCCCTTTTTCGGTGGGTTTCTCAAACAAGGAACCCGACGTTCCCAGACAAGGGGGCCGGAGAAAAAGATGCGTGAAGGCGATAGGGAAAAAGAGGAGCGGGACAAAAGAAGGTCAAGGTCAACAAGGGGGGCCAAAATGCAACAGGAAATACGGTGCGGCTTCCTGGGATCTGGATGGGGAAGGAGAGGAGGACGTTGGGTGCGAAGAAAAGGAAAGAGCGAGCGCAGCCTGCGACATCGGTTCGCTCTTGCCTTTCTTCAATTTAGTTAAGTCGGTCTCTCTTTCCGTTTAGCCTCCCTTCTCTAATACAGTTTTGCTCCATACGGAGGATGCGTTTTACATACAAAGTCTGACTCGCGATTCCTCCGTATGTCAGCTTACATGGACTTTCAAAACACTGCACTGATGATAAAAGCAAAATTTTGAAGTCAACAATGACAATACCACTCGACTTGTCTTGTGTCCGTTTTCGCCATTGTTCGAAAGTAGCCCGATTTCTCCACATAGATGAAATTCTTGGCAAAAGAAGAAGGAAGGAAGGAAGCAAAGAAGAAACGGCCATCACCATCGCAGTTTCCCAACGGAGGCGAGGGACGACACAATGTGTTCCTGCTATCAAAGGAAAGGAGCAGGACCAACAACAATACCCCTGGCGCTAACACCGTCGCAATCCAGACTTTGTCCTCCGTCCCTTTCTTTTCTTTTGGTTGCTTTTCTCATGAATGCAACGATCCCCGCAAAAAGTGAGATATGGGCTGGGATCTCTATTAACAGATGCCATTTCCGCCAATGGGAAACCCAATTGATCTCATGAAAAGCCTTGATGGTTCTTTAACCTATTGTCTTCTTTCCTCTTTTTTTTTTTTCTCTCCACCGACTGGCTAGAGGACCCTGCCATAGTGGCACGTCACAGCGATATGTGATACAACCCTGTTCGTCTTTTGCTCGCGCCCTCACTCTGTAGCGTTCCATCGCGTCCCCAGTTTTTGTGCCGAAAGGGGGATATCACAGAGAAGTGGCAATGGCGAGAAGGGACAACAGGAGGCCCGTGTATCAGCCTTGTTCTGTGCGCGTTTCAGAGCGTGTGTTTTGCGCAGGTTCCCGTTTTTGCCATTTCTGCGAGAAGGTCGTATTGTGCATTCAACCTCTTTTATCCGACGACAGTCTTTCTTATCCAATCCCAAAATGCAACACCGCATTGTGCTCCAATTCCTATTCCTATTACGCATGGCGATTTGCCAATGGCAGTCGTTCGTCTCTGTCACTTCGTTTTTGTTTCGCATTTTCTTGTCGCCTTTTATATTTCGTTTTATATTCTGTATGTACTCCCTATTTTACAGCTCCTACGAACTGCTCCATAGTAAACAACATGTGAATCCCGGCCTATGCAAGGAGGAGGAGCCCGTTCGACGCTGGCGGATCGGTCCACTCTTTTTTCCCTCTTTCAGTCCCACTCCCGCCACTGTTGAGTTGTCGCTGTTTTCTGTTTCAACGCCGACTCTCCACAATTACAAAAAATCAAATAGAAAATAGTGACAAGGCCCAGTAAAAAAAAAGGATCACCATAGAAAAAAGAGCCCGGCTCGCTTGCTAGGCAAAAGCGGCCCTTCCGCACGTAAGTGGCCGTCCAGCCGTCCTCGGTTCCGAGCCAACGTCTTGCATGCATATCAACTCCAAAAAGGGAGACAACAGCAACCTAAGCACTAAATCACAGTAAGGGCGAGTTGAGTTGTGCACGTCAAACATAAGGGAGGTTATCATCGAGATCCCTTTCTTGCATTTTCATAACAGAAACAAATATTCTGCGTGACAATCAAGATAGACACTGGCACTATAAATGTCTTGCCTCCTTTTTGTTCTCCTTGTGATCTGCCACCAAAACCGTTGTTTCTGTTTCTCCCTTGCCAAACATCTGAACAGTAGCTAGGGGCAAATGAGGACAGGTAGGTCATATTCAACAACACATCAGAGACGGTAAACTCATTCAGCGCGGTATATCCTCAAAAGTTGTATATTCTGCCCCCTATGTATGCATTCCAGAACATGCCCCTTACGGTGGCCCTATGTAAACAAGACACACGTACCCAGTCGCCCCAGTGCGTAATGCAGGAAGTAAATGGCTGCAGGTATATCCCAGCCGTGAATCGTGAGTGGGTCGTTATATCGTATAAATGGCAAAGAGTTGGGCATCTGGCAAAAGAGAACAAAAAGAACAAAAAGAACAAAAAAGAACGGCCGTGACTTAATAAAATAGAGACAAAAGCGGCAAAATATGGAAACAGGAGAAAAGCAATGAGACTTTTGATGTCCGCAGCATCTCAGACAGCATGTATGATGGAAGCGCTGCGAAGGCAACATTTTCACCAGTGCGGCAGTCGTAGAGATGTAGGAAAGTGAAACAAAACAGTATGTGTAACAACGAACAAAAAAGACAAAGGAAATCCAGCCAAGAGGCAAGCCCTATCTTTCCGGGTGCGCCAGTAAAGCCAAGTAAGTCCAAAGAAGATAAAACAAAAACACGCCTGCTCTGCCATCCTCCAGGCACGGACCGTTCCGGTCGACTCCAATAAGAAAAATGAAAAAGAAAATCGTGGGAATCGAAGATATAAGGGGCTAAAAAGAAATAAAAGTGCGGAAGAGGAGGGAGGCCGTAGGCGAAGGAGAGAACACCAAAAGGGGATGAAGAGGAGATCGTATGCACATGTCCTCGAGTGAACATGTTCGACAGTGGCCGCTTGGAAGAGAGCCTTACTCACCGATCCCCTCTGCTTCCGCCCCTGGCCGTAGAGCTCTCGCCGCTGACGCTGCCGTTTCCGTCGGGACCCCAGATCATGTTTTTACCGCCGCTGTTTCCGATCGTGCGTGCCGCGTTCTGCAGGTAGTTCTGGATGTTGTTGTCACCGACGCAATGCCCATGCCTGATCAGCTCCATGCGCAAGCTCAGGACTTCATCGACAAGAACCTCTTTTTGCGCGAAGAGGTTGTTGCGCTCTTCGGTGACCGCACGCTCGTCCTCTTCGAGTTTCGAAATGGCCGCTTTGGACTTCGCACGGCACTTTGTCGCCGCCATACGGTTCCGTTCGCGCTGGACAGCGGGTGGCGGGTTCGCATCGCCGCGCGGCCGCCCTAGGGGTGCTGTGGATGTGTCTCTGCTCGCACTGCTGCCTCCGAACCGCTGGCCATAGATGTCGCTCTCGCCATCATCGTCGTCGTCGAATCCACTGCTGCCCATGCTGCCAGTGCCAATTGATGCGAGGTGCGGTGTGTGCAGACTCGGGGTATTTGGCGTATTGGGTGTGTGCGGCGCCGAAAACGCAGGGGACGAGATCGTGGTCGAGGAAGGCGTGTATTTCTGTCGACTGCTCCCTTTCTGGCTCTTCGAGGACGAAGAAGAGCTCTTTTTGGGCTTTGTTTCGCGAGATTTGCTCGGTTTGCTAGTCTTTCTTTTGCTCGACTTGCTGTCGTATCCGACACCACCGTCTGGGGGTAGTCCTTGGTCGTCCGCATAGCCGTAGGTATACTCCAAATTGGGTTTGCCTCTCTCATAGTCCTCGTCACTGATGTAGGTAGAGTGGGCGATTTGGGCATCATGGGCGTGGTATGTATACGCGCTGTTCAAAGATGTAGTAGACCGCTGGTCTGACAACACAACCGACGCAAAAGAGTTGTCCACCGGTGCGGGTGGTATGTGGGAGAGGGCGCTGTGCGATGCCATTTTGGACGAGCTGGCGCTTCCATCCATCGGGGTCGCATAATAGGGGGCTCCAATTTTCGTGCTGTCTTCGTGGTTCAACAGGGCCGATATTGTCGTCCGTGTGGGGACGGCAGCCGAACTTTGCTGGCTGTAAAGCTCCTGTTGCCACCCGTCCGCATGGGTGACCGGGTAAGGCATGGTCGCATAGTCGTCTTCATTGTGGCTCGGCTCACCGCCGTGTCGCTTCCTGCCATGGGCATGGCTTCCCGAGGACTTGAGGCCACGCATCTGGGAGCTGCGGTTCTCGTGCTTCATGTCGAGTTGTGAGGTGGCGTAGGCGTAGTCGTACTTTGTGCGTACTGGGAGGATGATGAGTCCATATCCTGGAAAACAGGCAGAGGATTGACGGCAGGCTGGATACCGGTGTATCATCAAATAGCACTCCCCCGTTTGCTCACGGCTCTTGTGTTGTGCGGTCTGGTTCCCAAGCGCTGCACATATATCGTACTACTGAGCCTCGAAGAAAAGAGAGAAAATGATGGAAGAAGAATGGGGACCAAGATACATATAAGGCCGTGGGCCGGATGTGCGCCAGGAGAGATCCGGGAAACGGTGGAACGGACAGAAAACAAGAGCCAGCCAAGGTGAACATAAGGGACGGGAGAGAGATAATAAGGTATGAGAACAAAGTGGAATGGGGTAGCCGTTGGAGACACCCGAAACGTTTGACGGTAAGGACAGGGTTTCCTAGTAAGTGGAAACACAAACCAGGATTCGGGAAACGTGCAACGAGAGACAGGGGGCACAAAACGAAGTCGAGGAAGTAAAAATGCGTATAAGTGAAAAAATGCCGAGCAAGAAATAATGAAATAAAAGAAAGGGAGGGCGTGAGCAAAAGGGAAAGAAAAGGGAGAAAGCTGAACCGGCGACAGGAGAATCGGAAAATCAGCGAGAATCGAACTCGACCAAATGTGTTGAACAGTTGCGGGCAGTCGACAAAGAATCTGGGCTTGGGCTTGGGTTGGGCAGGGCTGGGGCTGGCTTGCCGGCTGTTCTGAAAAGTGCAGATGTCTGTGCGGTCGCGGTCGTCGGGTAGGCTAGCACGAACGGCTGTGCAAAGAGAGAAAAAAAAATCCAAAAAAAACACCGAAAAGCAGTCACGAAAAAAGAAGTTCAGGGTCCTTTTCCGTTCCGAGCAGGGACGACGAATGTCTTATTCATGTGAGTACTGTTGTGTGATGGGTGGGTTGCGTCTGTGTGTCTGAGAACAAGGGCGAAGAGGAAAATGAGAGTGATGGGCGTCCTGGTAGAGAAGGATCAGCAAGAACAGCGGTACAACAGAATGGACAGAGAGGTATTACTCCGTAACTGATCGTGATTCGATGGGAATCGGTGGCGGACCTGAGCGGACGGGCCCCCTTTTCTGGTGTCTCTCGTCTGCCCGTCTGCGATTTGCTGTCTTTGGTCTGGCACTGGCCTAATGTCCTGCTATTTGACAATTTGATTTTAGTATTTGATTTAGCCATCTGGGTTGTGTCATTTTTGCGTCGTTTTTTCCAGCTTCCTCTCCCGTCAACCTCTGCAGCATGGGGGGTTCGTCACGCTTGTTTGGCTCTCACCTCTAGTTAATCCCCTCTTTTTCTTTGTGATTTTCCTTTTTGTGTCCGCTGTTGAGAACCGACAAGCGACAAGCGCGCGGGACAAGTGGCTCGACTTCGGCGAAGAAGGGGGTGGGCTTTGATGCGCAGCAAGCAGTGGAGGTCCTCAGCCGGGCCTCAAAGGGCCGGAACGGGGGTGACCAGGGTCGAAGGGGGCGTGTAGTACGAGGACGGTCAGCGAGGACGGGGTGATGGGAGGGGAGGGCACACTGGTGGCGGGTGGAGCCTAAAGGGCACGACGAGGAGGGGCTTCTTGTTGGACGAGGAAGACTAGTCTAGAAATGAGAGTGTCTAGGAGGGGGTGGGATGATACATATTCAGTCGTATGGCAGGGTGGACGAGAAAGGTGGACGACAAGGAACATCACGAAGTTGGGATAGGCTGGATGCAGGGAGGTTGGGGGCGTCTCTTTGTTTTGACGCAAAATGAAGGAGAAGGAAAGGACGTCGAAGAAGGGGAAGGAAGGAGGGGAAAGAGCAACTGGCAAAGACAAAAGAGATCGCAGATGCTCTAATGATTACCGCAAACATATTTAGGACAAGAAGGTGCAAACGGGCGAACATCCACCCCCATGGAGTGCTCTTGCTCCATACGGGGTGCATTTCGTGCTCTGCTAGAAGGGAAGGTACGATGGAGCGCTGGACAATCGCGGGAGGAAAGAAGGGCCCCAGTGTCGATCCCAATGTCACCTTTGCGTTTCCCATCGTTGAATGTATTGTACCAGAACTGGCAGGGCAGACACAAATGTCAGAATTGAGAGCAGGACCTCCAATACGACGTAAGAATGCACGCCGAATGCTCCCAATGCAACGTCAAGTGCCAGAAGTGCAGAAAGAATTGTGGGCGGCAGGCCAGCATGGGAAAGAGCGAATTGCGATGGACAGGGCTCGAATATGGCAGGCGCGACGCGCAAAAAACATGCATTTGTGCAAGAGCGACACAGTCGCATCCTCGTATGGGGCATGTTCGTCGTGCAACAGCACTAGCACCTTGTGCAGGCACGCATCGAGCCAAAAACAAAACAATCCAACGAAAATGGCCGAAAATGCAAAATGCAAAATGCAAATGCAGATGCAAAATGCAACACAAAGGCCCCCCGAAGCCAATCCACCGATTTGGTTAGGCATCAAGATACTCGGCCGCTTGCACTACCGCTGTATCGAACGGCACTGGGTGAAGCACGATCCTGCAGACCAATCCAAGCGCGTATGGCATGCACAAAAAGCAAGACACAAAATAGCCCAAGAAAGACGCGAAGACCCAAAAGCGAGCCGCTGTTTTGTGCATATCTTCCCTCGAAGGAGGCATACCTGAAAGATGCACAGCGGCGCACTACGGAGCACACCGGGGCGATCAAAAAAAACCGACGCGCAGCCAACGAGAGGAGAGCGCGAACTTGCGCCTTGGCCATCACACTTGCACTCGGCCAGCGGTCCTTCTTCTCTGGACTGTGCCTCCCCCTCTCGACCACTCCCCCCCCTCATTTTCTGTCTCGCGGCGGGCGCGCTACGAAAGATGTTTTTGCCAGGACAGGCGTCCCATAGTGGCCGCCGACGGGCGTCGGCTGCTGCGGCTGCAACGGCTACTGCAGACCCTAAAAGACGGTGCAACGGCGCCTTGGAGAGGGGTGAGGGTTGAAGAAGGGAGAGACGAGACATTCCGCGACGGGAGGTAGAGACCAAGACGGAAAAGGAAAAAGGTAAGTTGAGGGATGCAGAGAGAGTGCCAAAAAGCGACCAAAACAGAAAAGATCTAACAAACAGGAGAGCACCACAAGTGGAACCAAAAAAAGAGAGTAAAAAAGAGGAACACCCCCGCCGGTCGCAACTGCGACGCACACGGTAATAATGACGGCGGGCAGCGGTGTGGGAAAAGAATGGACGATGATCGACGGCGACCCTTGCTCTGCTGCACCTTGCTGGGAATAACGAACTCAGGACGTGGCTTGGCCAGGCCAAGCAAGTAACTCCATATCTTACTGGCTTTCTGTCTGGCTGGACTGGTCTTGTTCGTCTCGTCGGTCTTGTCGGTCTTGTCGGTCTTGTCAGCCTGGCCCATGGTCTGGGCCCCTCCTGTCAGTGCTGCACGACTAGGATGTCCACCGCCGAGGACCACCGAGATGTCCAGGCGCAATCGTTCGCAATGGCTCATGGTTGAATAGCCCAGCAAGGCCCAGGGCAGCCAAGGCTCGCAAAGATGACAGCCAACAGGCCGTTCCAGAAGAAACGATCGCCGTCGCAAGCCGTTAAATGCCTCTCGCAAGCTCCAGCCCTCGCCCCTGCTAGCACTGTTAATCCATTGCTGTTTCTGTCCACGCACGTCGTCGGTCTCTTTTTCTGACATTTTTAGCATTGCTTTTCAAGGTAGCAAGAGCACAAGTGGCGCCTCTCGCGGGATCCGTCGCGCATCTTTTCTTGCATACTCGTACGAGTTTGATGCAAATCCATTTAGACGCCGTCCAGGATGCAGAAACGACAACAGTCCTGGAGACCACATACTGACAAATCGAGGCCACGGCCTGGACGTCTACGGTCTGGGCAGCAAACTGGACTGGCAGCCAAACACCACCACATTTACTCAAAGCGGTAATAATTGGCGCCGACACCAGCAGGCACCACTACACATATCTGCACCTTTGACAGTTCTAACCTACGGCGGAGTGCAGACCACCAAGTTCGAATGGCCAAAAACAGACGACATGCCTCGAACGCAGCCAACAGACCGGAGGAGGAGAACAAGAACACCAAGGAGATCGGCTGACGGACTATACAGTGCAGTGAAGCAAGCATCAAAGAGACAGTCAAAGCCGCATCTTTGCCGAGAGATGCCTGTCCGGGTCATCTGTCCTCTTTCACCTGTCGTCGTGACACACAACAGACAAGCTGTCTCTCGACTGCTGTACTCTCGCCTCTGTCTTATCCCTCCCTTTCAGAGTGTCTTTACCCCCTTGCCGGGGCTGTCTGATATGCAGTGTCTCTATTTGTTTCCGAGACCTGGGCCGCCCCTGTACCAGTTCCTCTCTTTTTTATCTACGGAGTCTTCACTTTGTGACCTGTGTCTTGCGTCTTGCGTCTTGCGCTTGTCTCTTGTCGATCTCTTACTGGCCCACAATGAGGCTGGCATGTGGGGGATACTTTTGAGTAGTCGCCGAAAGGGGCTGCCAACTTTCCCCTACCCTCGCGGCCACGGCCAACTCCGGGTTCACCACTCTGGCCGTACAAGTACTCCGTACGAGCAGACAGGAGGTCGGCGACCAGGGCGGAAAGTGCCCCTGTCCAGACTACGGCGCTCGGAGCACATCCGACCCAGCATGTACATCCTTCGCCCGGCGGAGTACTTGTACATCCAAGTGCAGTGCAGTGCAGCAGTGTTCGGACGAATACGCTGTCCGGACAAGACTATCTGCAACCACGGGTGATGGTCTGTGAACAAATCCTTCAGGCCATGCGGCATGTTCGTCTGCTGCAGACATCCCTGTCGCACAGCACCTCTCTCGGCATTTCCTTATGATGACCGCCGGCCAGTTCACTATGTTTATCACCAACAGCCAACAACATCTGATAATCGGCTCCAACAGTCAATACCCCCTCCACCCACAGGCACGGAGCAATTTTCAAGCTTGTTCTTCGCAATCCAAGCCGTTCCAAGTCGTCTTGCCCTGCAGCCCCCAACTGGAGGCGCGACTCGGACCACCCTGCCGGATATGTATCCGGAAAAGACCATTGGCCAGCGAGCAAAAGCGGTCCATCACGAAAGGTGCTGATTGGGTCCCAGGCCTGTCCTCTCTTCCTCAGAGAGGGGCACCTCTTGGGCATCCGTTAGTTGGTGGTCTTACCATATTATGGGGCGTGCCGGCGGCGGGTGCCCCCAACCCCCTGCCTATCCCCCATCCATGGGACGACGGCACGGGCAGTTTAGCATTTCGTGGAGACTGGGGGTGCTTTTTTTATCATATTGTCCCTTTTTGCCCTCTTCATGACTACATTCTGATGGCATACAGGAGCTAATTGTTCCATTTTGTCCCCTTTGTCCCCTCTCTGTTCTCTCTGACAGCGTTTGACAGCCTTTCGCGGCATCTAATCTATTTCTACAGTTCAGACTACGACATAAACCACGGCTACAAGCAAGAAACAAAAGTCAACGGCCAAAGCACTTTTCAAAGTAGACAAACCCTTTGTTTCTTTATCACAGACGCCTCCGCTGGTCCGAGCGCCGTGAGAGGGCACAAGTGCCGGTATGGTCTCAGGTACGTCGTACCGCTACTTCAACTACGTTGACTGGCAAAGGTGGACAGTCCTTGCCAGGCATGAATATTTTTCCTGAAAACCAAGATGGGGGGTTGCAGTTGAGCGTCGAATGACACGAAAGGCGCGAAAAAGACGAGGCCTTTAACGCACAAACGGTCAAGTGTTGTACGCACACAAACCAAAAGAGTATCAGTCCGTTCAACGTCTGTACTGCATGCCGCTTGGCTCTGCCGGACGAAAAAGATGACGAAATTTGTTGGATATGCTAAAGCCCTGTAGGAGAGACAAAACAGCAAAGCGGAAAGGGGACAAAGAGGGAAAACAATCGCCAGACGACAAAAGACGAGACGACAACGGGGGAGAAAAGAAAAACCAAATGCAAAAAGCAAAAGCACAAGCATAAAACGCACGAAAAAAGAAGAAACGAAAGAAAAAAATCGAACACTGCCCTAAACCGAAAACAAACACGGCATGCACACACTGGTGCATTTTCGACTTGCATCTGCATATGCAGCTAAATAAATAGCAACACTAGGACAATGTCGGTCCAGGATCGCCGCTGCACAACTGTGGGCTCTGTGTGATTTTTCTCCTGTCCCTCTTCTGCCCGTTCATATTCTCCCTTTTTTTCCACTTCACCCTTGTGCATTTTCCCGACGAAAGAGAAATCCCTGCATAGTTCTGCACAGTTGTCCGTCTCTTGTCGCGGAAGCACATTTTTGGGTGTCCGTTTCTCTCACATTCTCTCCTTTCTGTGAGCTATTCAAGCTATCCTGTGCTTTTGCACAAGGAATGCTCCATCAGCATTTCCAAATGTGCATGCCCACTATTCAACGAACTACACCGCACTAAGACATCTGTGTTCTGTCTTTCGTCTTGATCGTTTTCAAGGAAAAAGAAACATTGCCTATCAAGTGATGGATTCACCACGGAGAAATTCTGGGTACGACATCCTTCGTCGTACGAGGTTAAGCCGACTCGGTGAGAGAATATCGCTGATAAGGAATTCTGGAGATGTGATCGGAGATATGCTCTGCAAATGCAAATACTTGCCATATTGAACCTGTGTTGCAGAGGACTTCGGGTTGCCACATCAAGTAATGCAAGTTGGCGGAGCGATGGCACTCGCACATCCAGGTTCGGGGGCTCTCCAGGGCTAATGCATTAAGCAGAACGCAGCATAGTCTCAAGCCCGCCAGACGAGGTCTTTCTATCTTTTCTTCAGTCCCTTGAGGAGCTTCGTATGTCGGGCCTTTTCCCCGCACGGGCGTGCACGGGGGCCGCGTCTTTCCCCGGTCGAGACTCGGAGTCTTCTTATGGCTTGAACGAATGGGTACCAAGTAATACGAAGAAACAACAAGGGAAACGCAAGAACAGCCATGATCGTGGCCGGGATGCAATGCAGGGGAGGGGGGGGAGCAAAGGGTCCTCTCCCCGGAAAGATGGCTCCATAAACGCACAGCACGGCCGGTGGGAATTTTCAACGGGGCTGGAAGATAGGATCAATACATCATGCGGGCTCGGCAGCCGATGAAATGGAAGAGGAGAAAAGAGCACTGCGGCAAATTCTCCTTTATATCGAAAAGGGAAACAGAAGAGGTTCCACGTGAGCGCATGAAGCCGCGAGGCTGACGGTCCCGGTGCGATGTTGCATCTGCCGTACGCCGTAGCACAGATGCGACTCTGTGCTGATACCCTCTGGAGAGAAGCACAAATAAAAATCAATTTTTGAACAACAGAAAAACATGGAATCAAGAACACAACAATGAAAGCAATACTGAGCGAAAAGACGAGATAGTAAAAGGTAGCAATAAAGGACGAGGATGAAGGACCTGGTCAAAGGAGCCGGGGACCCACAAATTTCTCCCTATTTCGGCTCCTTCCTTTTCGACAGCCCCTATGCAACAGGGGTTGTTTTTCGGTATGGCGACGGGGTGTCGATATCCAAAGGGCGGGACACCGCTTCTTGAGGCACACCGCATTATCTGCAAACTTCTCATCAAGCGGTCGTTCTATATTTTGAAGAGCTGAAAAGTCTGGACATGGTCCTATGCACGTGTAGTTTCTTTCTGGTGAATGAAGTAAAAAACAATTGTACGTTGCTGCTGCGTGTGTTGTTATTATAATATTATTGCTGTTTATTTTATTTATTTTAGTAAAAAGACGCAGCAGAACAGAGAAATAATGGGCATATAACAGTTGATTTTAGTTTACTTGTCGAATAGCGAAGGTATGAAACATGAAATAGTAGATAAAAATAAACAACCTGAAAGAGGTAGAATAAGAAGTAAAGAAATTAAAGAAAAGTAAAAAAAGAGAACAAAAAGGGTCTCAAGAAATCAAGCGCAAGACAAAACAGGTCTCACGCTTTACAAAAGAATGACGGCTGCAACCAGCGCCGGGATAAGCGCAAACATCTCCATCGATACCGCGCGGCCGGCCGCGGCCGTGACAACGGCAGGCGTGGACGACGTTGTCGTCGAGCCGCCCTCGGAGCCACCGCTGCTGGAGCCACTGCCGCCGGAGCCACTGCCCGAGCCACTGCCCGAGCCACTGCCGGAACCGCTGCCGGAACCGCTGCCGCTCCCTGAGCCGGAACCAGAACCAGAGCCGGAACCAGAGCCGGATCCAGATCCGGAGCCAGAGCCGGAACCAGAACCAGAGCCGGAACCAGAACCAGAACCAGAACCAGAACCAGAGCCGGAGCCAGAGCCGGAACCAGAACCGGAACCGGAACCAGAACCAGAACCAGAGCCGGAGCCAGAGCCGGAGCCAGAGCCGGAACCGGAGCCGGAACCAGAGCCGGAGCCGGAACCAGAACCGGAACCAGAGCCGGAACCGGAGCCACTGCCGCTACCACTACCACTACCACTGCCAGAGCTACCACCACTACCACCGGAGCCACCCCCACCGCCCGAGCCACCGCTACCGCCAGAGCCGCCGCTACCGCCAGAGCCGCCGCTGCCACCTGAGCCGCCGCTGCCACCATGACCGCCGGAGTTGCCGCCACCGCCGTAACCCGCAGGGATGGTCGTCGTGATGGGGCAGACGGTCGTGGTGTAGGAGATGGTCTGGGTCGTGGTGTGGCCGAGCGTGCAGTGGCCACCGTTGTGCGGGCACGAGGTGACCACGTAGCACGTCGTGGTGTACACGGTGGACGTGGAGAAGTACGTCGAGATGATTTCGGTTGAGCAGGGTGACGTAATTGTCGTCGTGCTGGTTGACAGCGTGGTGCAGGGGATGGTCGTTTGAGAAGGGACAGTCGGGCCGGTCGGGCCAGTAGGACCTGTGGGACCCGTAGGACCAGTCGGGCCGGTAGGGCTGGACGAGCTCAGCGAAGAGCTGGGAGAGGAGCTCGGAGAGCTACTCGGTGTAGAACTAGGCGATGAGCTAGGCGTCGAGATAGGCGTCGAGCTGGGGACGCTACTCGGCGTGCTGGAAGGCGTTGAGCTGGGAATCGAGCTAGGCGTAGAGCTGGGTGTCGAGCTGGGTGTCGAGCTGGGTGTCGAGCTAGGTGTCGAACTGGGGACGCTACTCGGCGTGCTGCTTGGCGTGCTGGAAGGCGTTGAGCTGGGAATCGAGCTAGGCGTCGAGCTGGGTGTCGAGCTGGGGACACTGCTCGGCGTGCTGCTCGGCGTGCTGCTTGGCGTGCTGGAAGGCGTTGAGCTGGGAGTCGAGCTGGGTGAGCTCGACTGGGAGCTCGAAGGGGAGCTCACATGGCTGCTGACCGATGAGCTGCTGCTGACAACAGACGACGACGACTCAGTGCAGGGGATACTGCTCGGAGTGGAGCTGGCAGAACTGCTGGGAGTGCTGCTGGGCGTCGAGCTTGGGGTCGAGCTCGGAGTAGAGCTGGAAGTGCTACTCGGTGTGCTGCTAGGGATACTGCTGGGCGAAGAGCTCGGGGAACTGCTGGGAGTGCTGCTGGGAGTGCTGCTGGGAGTGCTGCTTGGAGTGCTGCTAGGCGAGAAGCTTCCAGACGAAGACACCGACGAGGACGAGCTGATGGACGACGTTGAAGAAATCGGACTGACAGAGCTGCTCGTAGATGACTCGCTGCTGCAGGGAGTCTCGGACGATGAGCTCGCCGAAGAGCTGACGGACGAGGAGCTTCCAGAAGAGCTAGCCGACGATGAGCTGGTAGAGGAGCTCAAGGAAGGTGTCGAACTGGGCGGGACAGACGAGCTACTAGAGGAGCTCACGGAAGGCGTGGAGCTCGGCGGGACAGATGAGCTACTAGACGAGCTGACCGACGGAGTGGAGCTCGGGGGGACAATGGACGAGCTGCTAGAGGAGCTGACCGACGACGAGACCTCACTGCTGCACGGCGTCTCCGACGAGGAGCTCGCCGATGAGCTCGCCGACGAAGAGCCGACGGAAGAGCTGACGGAAGAAGAACTGACGGAAGAACTGGCCGAGCTGGCCGAGCTAGCTGACGACGAGCTGGCCGAGGAGCTCACTGACGATACACTAGCAGACGAGCTCACGGAGCTAGCAGAAGAGCTTGCGGAGGAGACAGAGCTGGCCGAAGAGCTCACCGACGGAGAAGAGCTGGGCGGCACAGAAGAGCTGCCCGAAGAGCTTGCCGAAGAAGAGCTAGAGGAGGAGCTCACCGATGGAGTAGAGCTAGGCGGCACAGAAGAACTGCCAGAGGAGCTCACCGAAGATGACACCTCACTGCTGCACGGGGTCTCGGAAGACGATCTGGCCGAAGAGCTGACGCTGGCAGACGATGAGACCGAGGACGTAGAAGACACGGGCCCGACCGAGCTGCTGATCGAGGAGCTTCTGGAAGAGCTCGCAGAGCTGGCAGACGAGCTAGCGGAGGAGCTCACGGAGCTGACAGAAGAGCTACCAGACGAGCTGGCCGACGAGCTGGCCGACGAGCTGGCCGACGAGCTGGTGGATGACGAAGCCGACGAGGAAGCAGACGAACTACTCGAAGAGCTAACAGAGGAGCTGGCGGAGGAGCTAGCAGACGAGCTCACCGAAGAAGACGAGCCGGAAGGTGTCGAGCTCGGTGGGGCTGAAGAGCTAACCGACGATGAAATTTCGCTACTGCAAGGTGTTTCGGAAGAAGAGCTGGCTGACGAGCTGATGCTAGCAGACGAGGAGGACGAAGAAGACGCCGAAATGGAGCTGCTGGTGGACGAGCTGGCCGAAGAAGAGCTACCAGACGAGCTCGCGGACGAGGAAGCTGATGAGCTGGCAGACGACGAGACCGAGGACGATGCCGAGATCGAGCTGCTGGCGGAAGAGCTTCCAGAGGAGCTAGCCGAGGAGCTAGCCGAGGAGCTCGCAGACGAAGAGCTGGCGGACGATGCAGACGAGCTGGCGGATGACGAAGCAGAGGAACTGGCCGAAGAGCTGGCAGTGGAGCTAGCGGAAGAGCTTCCAGACGATTCACTCGCAGAGGAGCTGGCCGAGGACGAGCTCACCGACGAAGACGAGCTGGCAGACGGTGTCGAGCTCACGGAAGGCGTGGAGCTGATGCTGACAGACGAAGAAATTTCGCTGCTGCAAGGCTCTTCCGACGAGGAGCTAGCAGACGAACTCTGGCTGGCCGACGATGAAGATGCGGATGTGGGGCCGGCCGAGCTGCTGACGGAGCTTGCGGATGAAGAGCTGACGGAGCTGGCAGACGAAGAGCTGGCGGAGCTGACAGACGAAGAGCTTGCGGAAGAACTGACCGAACTGGCGGAAGACGAGCTTGCCGAAGCCGAAGAAGAGCTTGCCGAAGCCGAAGAAGAGCTGACCGAAGAGCTCACGGACGAAGACGAGCTGGCGGACGGGGTGGAGCTGACAGACGCGCTTGAGCTAATCGACGAAGAGATATCGCTGCTGCAGGGCTCCTCAGACGAAGAGCTGGCGGAAGAGCTACTCTCGCTCGCCGAGGACGAAGACGCCGACGTGGGACCGGCCGAGCTGCTGACAGAGCTGGAAGAAGAGGAGCTCGCCGAGGGGCTTGCGGAAGAGCTGGCGGAAGAGCTCACCGAAGACGAACTCACTGAAGACGAGCTGGAGGACGAAGAGATCTCGGAAGACGAGATTTCGCTGCTGCAGGGCTCTTCGGAGCTGCTGCTGCTCGGCAGCAGGCTGCTGCTGCTACTGGCGCTGCTGATGCTGCTAGAAGAGGCGGAAGGGCTGCTGCTGGGCGGCAGCGACGACGATGATGAGGGCGTGCTGCTCGTGCTCGATGGGAGAGACGAACTGGGGCTGGGAGATGCCGATGACGATGCCGACGAGGACGCCGACGAGGACGCCGAAGACGAAGAAGCAGACGAGCTGACGCTAGACGAGACAGACGAACTGCTGCTTTGCGAGGAGCTCGGGCTCGAGCTCGAGATCTCGGACGACGAAATTTCGCTGCTGCAGGGCTCTTCGCTGCTGCTCGACTCCGAGGCAGACGAAGCGCTCGACGAAGCGGATGACGCGCTCGACGAGATAGATGATGCGCTCGACGAGACAGATGATGCGCTCGAGGAGGCCGAGGAAGAAGGAGTGCTCGACGGCAGAGACGAGCTGGGGCTGGGCGAGGCAGATGAGCTCTGGCTTGAAGAAGCGGAACTGCTTGTGATTGAGCTGCTGCTGGAAGCCGAAGGCGAAATACTACTTGAAGACGCCGACGAACTGCTGGAGACGCTCTCTGATGACGAGATGATGCTGCTGCTGGTGCTGCTCGCCGAGGACGACGAAGACTCACTACTGCACGGCTCCTCGTCGCTCATAATGCAGTTGCAGGCGGCGGTGATGCTGGCGACGTCCGTGGGACAGCTGCCGGCCCAGTCGGCCGGCAGGTCGACGGTCTGCTTGGTGGGCGGGCTGAGGAACGAGTCGCACCAATCCCAGGGGTCCGGCTGGTTGTTGACGTTCAACATGGCCTGGACGCAAGCAGTATCCTCCTGTGGTGTGTTAATGCGCGATCGTGAGTGTGAGAGATGGGATGCAACCCTGGACTTACACAGTTGACTGGGATAGTGGCCTGGACACCGGCCGCCGAGAGGACGGCCACGGCCACAACGGTGGAGAACCACATGGTGACGATGTGGTTTTGAAAACAGAGGACTCAATGCAGGATGAGAGGTGATTGAAACTGTTCAAACCTAAAAAGAAGGAAGAAAAAGAGACCGAGCTCTCGTGAAATCCTGGCTCGTTGATGTGAAGCGTCGAAGAGACGACAACAGGCCCCTTCAACAGCAAAACGAGTGGATGCTTGGAGGGGAAGAGCTAGCGAGGGGTTGCAGGGCTCGAGGGGGGGGGACGGGGAATGAAAGAAGGAGAGAGAGGAAAGAGAG
Organism: Sporothrix inflata; assembly: GCA_021396225.1. Taxonomy (NCBI): domain Eukaryota; kingdom Fungi; phylum Ascomycota; class Sordariomycetes; order Ophiostomatales; family Ophiostomataceae; genus Sporothrix; species Sporothrix inflata. The sequence goes on along the minus strand of WNYF01000094.1, from coordinate 111,038 downwards.
GAAAGAAAAAAAGAGAGAAGGAGAAAAAAGACGAAAGGGAAAAAGGAAAAGAAAAAAGAGAAAAGAGCCTCAAAGGGAGGGGGCCAGCCATGACATCAAAACATCTTTGAACAGCCAAGCACATAAAACTTCCAATAGCTTCACACGCCATCCAAAGGATGCTTCCTATTGCAGCGGTGCTCAGAGCCTTTGGATCTGCTAGCCTTTCTTTGATCTTAGGAAGCTATTCTTCGATGGTGTGTCGAAGTTCGTCCGAAAAGGGACACATCGGGGGACAGCTGGAGGGGAATAGGTGTGTAGGTGTGTTGTTGGTGTGCTCGACGTTCAAGGTACAGACGAAGATGTGTGCACCGTACACCGAATCTGGCCCACCCCTGATGTGCAGTGAAAGAAAAACAGCGGACGAGGGTGGTCCGAAAGCAGTAGTCCCATTCCCATTGGCGCCAGACCGTTGTAGCCATATTGAAGTTTTTTTCCTTTTGTTTTCTTTCTCCTGATGTCCCTTTGTAGCCTGGTGTTGCCGTTGGACCAAGGAAGAACAGTAAAAAGGCCTAAAGTCAATATCTGGGTGCACTTGCGGCAACGCCATGGGTTCGTTTTCAGAAAGGCGTCCCAGGAATATTGGTAGCATTGTGGAGGGAAGTGGATGTTCAGGGGGGTGTTGTTTTCTTTGTTCTTGGAAAGGTAGTCTGTAAAAAGCCGTTTCGACTATCGTGGCCCTAGACTAATAGAGGTAGACAGTAAATACATGGTGGTGTAAATACGAGGAACTTTCCTCCTCTTGGATTGTGGTCCTTTTCAAGAAGGTGGGACGTGCTGGCGCCTCCACTAGACATACCGAATAGCTCCACGACCATTCATACAGTGTGTGCTTAAGCTTAACGGTTTTCGCAGGGGGGCCTGGAACGATGTGGGAGTTAGCGAGACAAGGGTTGGCGTGGGGAAAGAGACATACAGACACGGAGACACAGACAATCTTTCTTCGGAAACCGAGACAGACTCCCGTCAACAACTGCCAGGGCACAATATAGACAGGGGTCCTTTTCTGCCGCGTGAGTGGGCATTCGCGGCCATCAGACAGGACGAAGGGATGGCTGAACATCGTAGATGAGGCCGAAGGTCAAAGGAAGTGAAAGGATGCAGGACTGTGGGCAAGCTGAAAAGGGAAGTACCTAAAGGGTCAGGGGGGGTGCACGACATGCAACAAAAAGAACCAGTCCGTGTTGAGACGCCGGATGGGCCTGGAATACGAAATGAGGCGGTCGTTTCTTTGTCTGGCAGGCCAGACTATGGTCGATGAAAACGACGAGTGTGGGCATCTCAGGTCCCTCTGTCGAGGAGCTGAAGAACTGGATGGGTAGGGCAGGCAATAGTCCCTGGCGAGCCAGGCTGTTGGCAGCAATAGCCTGCCGGGCGGATCTTCGGAGTTGCTGGAGCTATCCATCTTGTGGGTGGACGGTTCTTGAGGTGGGTGTTGAGAAGGCTGTGAAAGAGAGGGAGGTTGAAGTCACAGGAGGAAAAGGGGTGAGAGGCAAGCTGCATACACACGTGGTGTTGGCGATAAATACGGCAAGCGCGGGTGGGTCATAAACGGGAAAGAACCACTCCGGTCGAGAACGACGCATCTGGACGGGACTGCAAGCGCGACCAAGCGCCTATGACGGGAACGCCGGCAAGGTACGACGAAAATGGTAGTCACGTTTTGGAGGAAGAGTGAAAAAATGAGAAGGCGCGAGCAAAGAAGGGAAAGGTCATTCAGAGTAATAGTGCGACGTGCGACGTGCGTCGTAGGATAGGGAAAGACCGTTCTGTAATTTGCATATTATGTACGACGTACGCAAGCAGAATGAGCCGCAAAGTACGCAAACAGGCAAGCTTTTCTGTGCTCCCTATTCTTTCATTGTTCTCTGCCTGCAAACAAATCCAGAAGCGGGAGCCGGTCCAATACAAATGGGCAATAGCAGGTGAATAGAATGGAATAAACCGAGGTTCTCTTTCTTCTTTTCTCGCTGGCGTCCTTTTTTTTTCTTCCGTCATTTTTCGCCCTTCTGCCCTGACCATCGCTGCCCAGTCCGTCTTAGTGGTAGTTTCCTCTTTCGGCGAGTGCGTGGTGGAAAGGTGACGTTCCGTCGATCGTTCTTTCTCCCCTGTGTCCCGGAAATCAGTTCACGGTGGGGAACGCTTCGTCAAAGGAGCCATCCTGATTGGTCCATCTGCGTTCAGTGCCTTGCCAGGCATTTGCTAGGTAAGATACTTTAGGCACGTTAGGCGCCTTTCGGGCTCTTTTTTAAGGGGAGGTCTGGGCACTCTAGGCCCTTCAGCGCGCTACTGGGCGAGCGCCTAGGCGCGCAACGACAAGGTCACGCGGAAAGCCTGGTCTCTTCTGGCGGCCTTCGAGCAAACACTTGTTTCGGGAAACAATATTGCAGACTACGGGCCCTAGCGCACCTCAAAACGGTCACTCCTTGGCACTATTGGGAAAAAGGAGGGAAAAGACAAGGCAAAAATACCAACTGCCTCCAATAGCTCGTAGGCGAAAGGCAAAAAGGACGTAAATAAAGAAGCAAGCCGAATCCAGCTGTTCTAGCCGTTGAAAAATACGCGATCGATCGATAGGTCGGAAAAGTTGATACGATTTGAGCAAAATCAGATGCGGAGAGAAAAGAGTGTAAAGGTGAAACAAAACGGCCGTTTGAATTTCGTCTTCAAGCTGAAATTCAAAACATGTTGCAAAAACAACAATGAGACATGGTGTCAATAAGAATATGAAGTGTGGTGAATGTGAAAGAAATTGATTTTGTTGACATTATTTACACGGTTGCTCGTTTTGACCATTTGAGTTTCTTCATTTCTCTGCCGTTTTTTCAGCGACTCGTGTTGCTTTCTTTCTTCTTCTTACAGAGCTGTTAGCACGAGCGATTGTTCCTTGTTTTGCACTGCTTTAGGGAAAGACAGCAGTGAGAGCCAGGCCGAGTCGAAGAAAAAGAAAGAAAAACTTGCTTTTTCGTGCCCGGCGGTTCTTTTCGTTTTCGTTTTTCCTTTGTTTTCCTACAAGTACGCCCGCGTATCCGCCTTAAGGGTTTGTCTTTTTGTCATCGTTTTTCCTATTCTTTCTTCGATCATAATCACACAAGCTATCTACTGCAGCCCATGATGATAGCGGGGATCAAGAGTTTTAAGAAATACCGAAAACAAATGAACACAGAATTATCAGTGTATGATTTTTACCTTCCAAATGACCTTCACCAAGCACAAAAATTTCAAAGTACACCCCTGCGAGCCCTGCTCCCTACTCTTCCGGGGGAGAGCCCACTCCCCACCGGCACGCATATGTACTTGTACAGTTACGGAGCACACAGTTACACCCGGTGAGCAAGTATCGATACGAGATCGGAAGTGGGGGATGAAAGTGCAGGATTATTGCTTGTAGGGGTACGGAGTAATACTGCCCACCCTCTCGTCTGCTTGTACAGCACCCGCCCGGGCTCTGTCAGCAAAGTGCATAGTGACGAGGCACTATTGACTTCAGCTGAACAGCCACCTCAATGGCCTGTAAATGTTGTCGAGAAAGTACAAATAGGCCGGAATGAAAGACCGGAGCAGCAAAAAAACGTCAAGGATGGTCAACTTAGCTGAAGTGAGCGGAGAGCATCCGCGGGCAGAAACGTACCGGTACCAATCTTTACGTGCGTGTGTGCTCGTATTCACAAGTCGAGATACATTAATGCATGCCAAGGGGAGGTATTTAAAGAATTTCTGATAGCAACGTCCTTTTGTAGCTGTCTGCAAGGGATAGAGGTTAGGGATCTGGGATGTATCTCCTCTTGCGGCGGGTGGTGAAGACATACTTGAAAAATTCGCAGTCAGTCGAGAGCTGTCTTCGTATTTCGTCCTCTTCTCACAAAAACATTGTGCCACGACGAGATGTATCTATCGTCACGCAGCTAGCCAGACCATTGTAGTCAGCCTTTAATCGAGTTGTTGTCTAATAAAACAATCCCAGCTATTCTGTGTCTTGCTCTTTTTCTACTTTGCATCTGGGCGGCTGCCCTGTCTATCGAATTCACTAGAGCGTAACGGCGTTCTGGGAGGGCCTGTGCGCAGGCGACGCAGGCAACAAGCGCACCCGCCACAGTGGTTACAGCAGTTTATCACAAGAAAAATGCACAAATAAAGAGGGAAAAAGAGAAGAAGAAAAGATAGGGAAGACGGTGAAAACGGGTTGACCCATCCACAATCATAACCTGCAAGATCGTGGGGATGTGTGCACTGATGTTGACCATTCCCCTGGCGAGTCAAGTTAAATATGAAAGAGGAACGGTCGATGGTGAAGCAAAGTACCAAACATGTTGCAACGGAGTATTTCGATTCGATACCTGCAGCCCCAAGAAATGGATGCATCCTCGAGTTGTCTTCAGCTTCCCTTCCCTTCGCTCCGTGTCTCATTTACCGGACCAAAAACCGTTGTTCCTTTTCTCCTTGCATTTACGGCCCCCAAATGATATCTGCATGCCTTGTTGAGCTGTGAATGAAATATAGAAGAGAGTGTAAAAACAAGGAATGATAAGAGTCCAGACCGCCAAATTTCTATTTTATTTATATTTCAATAAACTGTATGGTCTCCTTTTGGTTATTACAGTGTACCATCTTCCGTCCATGTCCCGAATTTGGCTTCCATTCTGTCGGCCAAGTCGAAAAATTGTGACAGGATGCAGCCCTGTAGCTGTTATCTGTCCAGCTCAGTCTCCTACAGCTATGATTAGAGCTTCTTGAAAAAGGATCGTTAGGGCTTGGTTCATGCAGTCATGATGTCGAAAAACAACTAGGACAAGGTGAACCTGAAGCTCATATCTAGTTCACCTACCTAAGCTCGAACCTAATGGAGAAAGCAAGTGTCAACAGAGCCAAGATCCCAAAATGGAAAACGACCATGGATCGTCGTCCCTCTTGTGTCTAGATGACAGTGTACAAAAGTACATAGAGGAGGATACGAAAGACGTCAAACTTCAGTGGCGCTCTTCCAAGGACGTTTACAGACACACCACCGACACACCATCGACGCCTCGTCAACGCCTCGTCAACGCCTCCTCAGCATGGCCTGACTCCGGATTGGATGCCTCCTACCAGCCTCACACACCTTGGCTACGGCAAAAGAGAAAGAGACAAAAACGATAGTTCGTAACCAAGAAGAAGGTTATTGCCAACGCTTGTCCATATTCGTGATGTACACTGTGCGAGAGGACCAGGTCTTGACGGGATACGAGGCAATGGACACGGCCTTTGACACAGGTAGACTGCAGCCACACCAATAAATATGACTGGTGCCACACCCACCCACCTCGAGGTCTGCCGGACAGGGGTAGGCCACTTTTGACCCCTGCTCCATATTTAGGGCAGGATCGGGGGCTTTGGCGTCATCCATTCCGGAGCTTTCAAAGCGAGAATGTCCAATGTTTGTGGATCAAGAGTGAGTATGGAGATCGTGAAGTGGCATCGCGATGATGCAAAACATCGATGGTGAACATTAGTCCAATTGTTCGCAGCCAGAAGGAATCATAGATCAAGATATCGATAGTGACACAGTCACAAATCTATCAGCAGCAAAGGTTTCCTCAATGTAGGAGGGTAGCAAAGGTAGCAAAGCCAAGCGACTGGTCGAGAGGACAAAGCATCGAGAACGAGCACGAGCATGTTGTGCATTGATTGACCTTGTAAAGTACGCGATCTGATGCAGAAGGACACATGTCGGTGACTTGTAACTCGAAGATTTCAATCTGGCAGTTAACAGACAGCTTTGGGATGTGCTCTTCCGGGACTCGGCCGAGAGTGGTTGGCGAGGATGACGAGGTAACATCTGATGGGGAATGAAATAAACAACGAGATATCGCGACAAGTGATGTCGATAATGATGGGCCGTGACTGTGTCTCTTCGCCTTGTTGTAAATTATTATCGCGCGCTTCGTCGATTATCGATCTTTCCAATGCGCAGTCCTGTCTCCTTGTCACTCGTCGCGTCATTTCGTCGTGGTGTCGTTTTCTTTTTTTCGGCTTCATTTTTTTGGCCTTCGCTTCACTTTGTCGATTTGCCCTGCCATTTGGCGGTTGTCTGCACGAATGCGCGCCCCACCTGCCTGTTGTTCTGTTTGGCAGCTGCCAGGTGTCACAGGCCACATTTTCTGCAGTGGCAGGTGTGACGAGGAGGGGAAAACCTGAAGCAGCCGCACAAGGAAAGTGAGCGCGTCGCTCCTTCTCTCTTTGGACGATGGGGAGTGGCCGTCGGTAAACAGATGCGAACATCAAAACAATCTGACGAGAAAGACGCGGAAAATAAAAGGGAAAGAGCGTCACGTCACGCGGCTTCCCCCCAGCCAGCAAACGGATTCCTGTCGTGCATATCGCACATAAAACGCCCAACGCACAATATCCAGCAATCCCAACCCCCAAGTTTTCCCGGCGAGCGAATGAAAACAGATGAAGATCAAACAGAGCGCGACGAGAAGAAGCGAGCAAACAGAGCGACACAACGAAAAAGGACAGAAGCACAACCCAGGCGACAGGGCGCCGGCTGAAAACAAGATCGACGCGACGTCAACCATCGTGTTGGCCGGGGCTCACGGTGAGGCTCACATCGACATCAGATTGATCTTGATCGCGAGCGCGCGGCAATCAGACGCCTAATTTCGTGCCTCTAGGATCGGCTGCAACCATCTCAGTTTGCGGTTCTATCCTTTTATTTCTTACCATCGCCTTCTTTCTATACAAACACAACAGCCTTCACCGACTTTTAACCCAAAGAAGATCACACCATCCCGTACCCTAGTAAGTGACGACCCAAGATCATTCCGCTGTCTAGACCTCGTATCTAACCACGCGCAAGCTCTAGGAACTGCCTTCTTTCGAGTGGCAGCACAACAAGAACTCTCGCACTTCGCGCCCGGTGAATCCCTCATCATGGCTCCTGGCCTCAGCGGGGCCGGCGGCAGGGATCACTATGCCCTGCTCGAGGTCCCGATGGCGGCCGACGCCACCGCCATTGCTGCCAGCTACCGCCGTCTTGCGCGGCTGAAGCACCCGGACAAGAACCGCAACAACCCCAACGCGACGGCCGAGTTCCAGGCCTTGCAGGAAGCGTACAGCGTGCTCAAGGACGAGGCACGGCGCATCGAGTACGACCGCCGGCTGCTCTTCAAAAACGGCGGAGCTGGCTTGGGCGCCGGCATGGGCGCCGGCGTGCCACGCGCCTCCTCGGGACGCGCGCACGCGACGGCGGCCGCCATGGCAGCGACTGCAGCGGCAGCCGAGATGCTCCGGGAGAAGCAGCGCCAACAGCGCCAACAACGCCAACAGCGGCACAACAAGAACGAGGGCGGCGAAGGCTTGAACTCGTACCACGTCAACCCCTCCGCAGACCCTTCCGGGAAAGAGCCCGGGCGCCCAATGCTAAACCCCAAGGGCCCGCCGCAGCCCCGCAAGAGCACGATGCCCTGGGCTGCAGGAGATGCTGCAAGAGACGACGAAGCCTGGGCTGCAAGAGATGATGATGCAGACAGCATGAAAGGCTTTGGACGCAGCCCTGACAAGGGTGCCAGCAAGGGTGCCAGAATGGGTGCGGGTATGGGCGCCGGCATGGGTGCCTACTCACACTATAGCAGTAGGTCGTACCCGCCGTCGCCGCCTGACAAGCCGCAGTGGCCCAAACAACCACCAAAAAAAGATCACGACCTCGAGAAGCAGATCCGGCAGGCGCGCAAGGACATCCGCAGCGAGGACAAGACCATTCGGCACCTCGCGCGCGCTACCAAAAAGGCCGCGCACGGCATCGCTGGTCTCTGGCAAGCTGTCCACGGCATCGAAGACCAGATGGCTCACATCTCCCGTAAGAAGGCGCAGATTGAACAATCGTCGGTCACGCAGCAGTGGTACGACGGCGTCATTGCGGTGGACGGGGTGGCCACAACACCCGCACCGCCTCCACCAACAGCATTGCCCGCGGACCCGGCCAAGACGGCTGGGCGCCTCAAGAAGAATCAGGTCGCGCTCGACAGCCTCCAGACGAAGCTGGCCCAGGCCCATGCGGAGATTGAAGGAGTCATGGGCCAGTCGCGGTCGATTGCGTCGAAGATCCAGGACGCCAATGACCGCAAGGCCCAAAACGAGGCGGTGCTGAACGATCTCTGCCGCCGCTGGCGCATCCACGAGTTTGGCGTCAGCGGCGGTGTCGATGCCGATGCGGCGGGCGGGTGGCACGGATGGTGCGGTTGGGACGAGGGTGAGGTCGAGCTCGACAGCGACGACGGAGACAAGAACAACGACAAGGACGATGGGACGGAAAGCGGTGCCGATGACGGACTACATGTGAGAGGCTGGACGACCGAGGCGTCCGGGACGACTGGAATGAAAGCTGGCAGCTATTGGTGGTACGGCACCACCGAGAAGAGCACGGAGCATGGTGAAGGCGGCGGCGACGACGGCGATACCGTCTACGCCGATCACCGAGCCCCGTTCATTTACAACCCGGCCGCCAAAGAATGGACTCCTGGCACCAGCGTGCCGGTGGCCCAGAGCAACCCATACTACAGCGTGGGTGGAGGTGGCCAGCAAAGTCAAGGTAACCAAGGCGGCCAGGCCGACCACGACCTCGAGGGTATCATTTTTGGGGGTCAGGCGGAGGAGGCAGCAGCAACAAACCACCACGACCATGGCTACACAGGTCCGTACGAGTACTATCAGCCCTCGGAACAGCCACTCCCGCCGCACGACCCGGCCTTTCCCAACTACGACCAGTACGAGTATTTCGAACAGTACGGCCAGTACAGCGCCGGGTACGGACAGCAGGTGGACCCCGAGGACTACGCACTGTACGTCCAAGACGAACGCGAGCAGGCCGACGACGCCGCCGCGTACTACGAAGAACACGATGGTGGGGTGGCCTTGGGTGTTGACTACCAAGGTAAGGGCGGGTCGGGACGACAGACAGAGCAGCATGGACAGGATGAAGTCGGGCAAGGCTCGACCGGAAAGGCAGAGAAGGCATCGGAGTCGGCGTCGCGTACAGTCACAGGCCGCAGAGCTGATCAGCCCCAGACTACTACTACTAGTTCGACAGACGACGAGCCGGGGCCGCCCTCTGCGGCCACCACGAACGAGCAGGTTGACGGCGACGAGGATGAGGACATCGACATCGGGGAGGACGAGGGGGACGAGGAGGAGGCGGAGGGCATGGAAGATGAGAGCGAGGAGAGCCGCATGGACGGTTGGCCCGACGAAGACGAATTTGATGAATTTGACGCCGACCTGCTGGGCCCGCTCGAGTCGGCCCGCCTGGGCATGGACCAACATATGCCCATCTACAACACCACGGCGATATCGCCAACAGCGTCTCAAACAACATCGCGAGCTCCGCCAACACGAATGGCACAAGCGTCGCGTACACCCGGACGATCGGCCGTGGCAGCGGCCATTTCCAATCTGACCGGCGACACCGGCGCAACTCAGGGCTGGTGGCCCGGCGGCGAGTCTGGGGCGGAGCAGGCTTCGCTGCTAGACTACGACGCGCGCGAGAAGGCGTGGCGGCAGGCCATGTGGCAGGGGTGGTGACGGCGAGTGGCGTTGGTCAGCATAGATGGTTTGTGCTTTTTTCTTTTCATTTTCCTTTTCGATTTTTATTTTTGCAGATTTTTGTCTTTTTTTTTTTCTTTCTTCCTATTCATCCCGTTTTCCTTCCAGCACAACCAGCACAGGAGCACAGGAGCACAGGAGCATAGCAACACGGAAAACACACAGCATCAAAGCGGACAGGGCCACAGGGGCATGCATTGTTACATGGCGGAATCTCAAGGTGTTCTCAAGGAAAGGACACACATGGACAGCACGGAGTTCAGGCCAAAACAAACTGGCTGGAAACTAAGGGCACTCGCTGATGACTTCTATTTTGTTTCTTCTTTTCTTTTTTCGTCTAATTTTCTAGCATTTTCAGCTCCTTTTTTTTGCCAATTTACCATTTGATTTCCACTAGCTTTCCCTTTCCTGTCTTTGCATATTACAACACCTGTAGGGAAAGGCATAACAACATGCCCTAGCTATATTTCAAGTGGTGTTCAGACTCTGCCCAGAGGGCCTGTGATGTGTACGTCACAATACCTCCTCTTAACATCGGGTTTTCTCTTACCTCCATGGAACACAAGAAGGGGAGAAAGCTTGCCTATCGTCATCACCCTGAAAAGAGCTTTGATGCCTGACGAGCACATAAACTGTTTGTTGGGCTTTGTATCTCTCTTTTATTTCTATTCACAAAATAAAAACTCGTCTCTTCCAACAACCATCACATGTCCGAGGCACCATATTTTGTTTAGTATCATGCACATTTCAGGGTTGGGATACCGGGACAAGGAGCCAGGGACATGGGCGATCACATACAAGTTCAGCACCTAAAAATAGTTTTCAGAAATCAAGTCGAGAGGGAAACGCAAATACTGTGCACAGGAACGCTGAGCCTTGTCTTCATCATCATGATCCTTTCCTTTGAAAGTGCTTGCTCAATATATTCAGTTTTGAAAGAAAGCAAGATCCATGTTCAAAAAGGGTAATTTTTTTATTAAAAAAAAACACAAAAAAAACAACTAAACGTAATTCCATCCACGACCATGGACTTCGCTTCGTCTTCGGACAGCCACAGCAGGAGAGGAGCAAGAGACGGGCACAGACGGTGAAGCCTTGGCTCTCTTCACCGGGAGTGGGTCGAAACTGTACGTTGTACGACGCGCAGCCTACCCCAGGACCAGGACCTTGGCGAACAGGGATCAAGACTGAGCAGGGACATTGACTTGTGCGCATTCTTTTCTCCTCTCGTCACAGTAGTCCCTCTCTGTGGTGGCTGTACGACGTATTTTCGCGAGCAACAAAAAGAACAAAAGGCCTGCCGGAACCATCCCGCCGAGCCGAGCTGAAATCTGAAATAATAATAATAAGAGCAGCCCTCGACTGCTGGGGTCCACCGTGGTTCGCAAGGACAAAAATATTGATCAATATTTCAATACCAAGAGGAAATACAATCGCTTGGGGAGGTCCGCCCATTTTGTTTTCCTTCTCGTCCATCCAACCGGGACGGGCCCCGTCGTGGTGGGAGTGGGGAACTGAAAAAATAAAGAAACGGGATACAGCTGCAACGTCAAGATGACTGACAGCGGCGGGACGGAGACGAAGGGCAGAGTGGGCAACGAAAAAGAAAAGTTGGAACGCAAAAACTCAAATTGATGAGCGCAACGCCGACTACGACAATACTCCGAGTGCGTAGCATGACTGCGAGGGTGAAGAACATCTGCAATGCAGAGGCTCTCTACGATGTACAAGTACGGCAGTTGGTGTTGTTTGATGTAGCCATGCCCCATCGTCGTGCTCCATCTTCCTTGTTATTCAAACGTGTCCAGCGCTCTGGAAGCATCTCTCTCCGGTATCCATTGGGTGTACAAGTACGACACAGAGCGCCTGACTTCATACAAGTGCTTGTATTTTTGTTTTGTTCCCCGTTCTCTCCTCCACCCGCACATGGGATCATTGCAGCCTCTTGCCCCTAGTCGTGTTCTCCAGGTCTCCACCCCCCCCCCCCCCCCCCGGTCAACGAATGTTGGCTGCTAGGAAAGATGCATCCACGACGGTTTCCATCGCACGACGCCTCCTTTCCTTCCTTTTTCTCTTCTCTGCAGATATTCCTCCGAATTTAGTTTCTTATCGTGATGCAGGCATCTGTACGACGTGGTCTGAAAAGACAATGCTCTGTCACATCGTGTGGGTTGCACTGTGGACGGTCTCTGTTGCTTCTCTTGTTTCCAGTGCATACGCGAATCCAGATCTGGGGTGTTGGGAGATTCAAACGAAAAAAAGAAATATGATGAGTGACAGGGAATGAGGTAGAGATGACGGTGGGAAAACTAAAGAGGAAAAACTCGCGTTTCGAGTACGAGGAAGAAGATTACATCAACAAAACCAACAACACTTGCAAGACAGTAGCGCCAACACGCTTCCCTATGTGCAGTAGGCAGCGTTAAAAGCAGGGGGAGAAAAAAATAGCGTCAACAGTGGTGTCAAGCGGGCGCTGAATAGTCGTACGTCGTACGGAGTAAGATACATTATTACAACTCTCCACTGGGCTGGACGAACAGACCTGGTCAGAGCGTTTGACAGCTCTTGGCTCTCTTCGCGTATTCTCCTGCATTTCTCCTCCATCCTTTTTTTGTCTTCCTCTCCTCTTTCCTCACAATCCCAAAATAGCGACTTGCTTCTTCGTGAAACCAACAAAGCCTCTGCCTCTTCCTTCGCCTGTGCCCTTCCCTCGTCCAGACGAACGCGTAAGCCAAGACAGACAATGTCCAGGATGTGCACGATGTGCTCTGCCCTGAGGCGCACGCTTTGCTCATCAGGATTGCCCACGGAGATCAACAAGCGATGGCGAAATAGGACAGTGAGGGCGACTGTCTATCGACCTCCCGTCATGACCTTGGAGAAGGATCTTGGCAGAAACGGATCATCACCCCCTCGTTGCGTCTCGCGTTGCGGATCTCCTGCGGGCGGCAGGGCAGGAAAACGAGAAGGACAAGAAAAAAGGCAGTGGAAAGCGAGGGAGCGAGACTCCAGATGTGCCGTTCCGTCGCTACTGGTCACTGCGCGCTCTATGTGTGCTCTGCGTGTGCACGTCTGCGGCGTTGCGTCCGTTCTCAGCCTTGGCGAGAGTGGCCCTCCATCCTTTTTATCTTCAACTTTCGCTACGTTCCTCTGTCAGAACTCTATTGCCGCGTCAAAACAATGATTCAGGCAGAACGAGCGGGCAGGCTCAGGCTCTGTGCTTTCCAGGCGATGCGACGCTGCAACGCTGCAACTCTGTGAGTTTGACAGCGTTCGTCCGCACAGAACGGCGATGCAACAGCAGGCAGTTGACTTACTGCTTTCCTGCAGCTGCACACCATCCTACAGCTGTGGCCTGTGCGCCCCTCTCAAGGAAGGAAGTGACGAAACAGGGTCGACGGTCAGAGGGGCCCAGCATGAAAGGAGGGAGGCCCGAGCGGGTGGACGAACGCTTGCGTGCCCTTACTTGTACAATACCTTGCTCTCCACGCAACACCTTCCCCGCAACGCAATGATTTTCCCAGCAGACTGGTTGTGGTGGGTGGGCAGACGAAGAGACTCGAACACAACTTTAACAAAAAGGAACAGGGAGGAACGTGACGCAATATATTCACGACAAACCGAGTGTCGATTGGCGTGAGGAAGGCCTGCGAACGGCCTGCCACATCGGCTGAGGAATCGTGCGAATCGTGTGTGCAAATCCTGCGCCGACGGCAGAGCAAAGGGCCGAATTGATTGTGCAGTCTCTCCTGCCTTTTGTGAGGGAAGGTGCAGACGGCCTGGAGGTCTGGCCTGCATACGCGAGGGACGGGAAGGAGCAGAGGATGAAAGATACACGGGCTGGTCTTCCGGGCCGTCTCACAAAAATCAACCTTTTCTTTTCTTTCACAGACAAAGCAATGCCGCAGACTGAGCACTTTTGTCTCTTGTCTCTTCCACCTCTCGCATTGTCGTTGTCGTCTCTCAGAGACACCCGCAACGACGGGTCCCTGCAGCGGCCGATGGGCGATCCGTTTGATACGTGCAAGAGACGGGCGGCCCTGTCCTGTCTCTTCATCCTCACTGTCCCTCCTCGTCGTCGCTCGACAGGGGTCCCCGGAAAAGGCGAGCGCACCTGGCTCACCATGGCCTAGCGCACAGCCTTGGCAACCAAACAGATCAGAGGCGAAAAGAAAAAGACGTTCGTCCAGGGGATGGACAGCGGTCCACCACTGTGCACATTTGGCCCACTATCCCCAGATGGGTAGGGCCGTCGCCCGCCGAGCCCTGCTCTCGTCAACAACATTCGACGCTCTTCTCCCATCCCCATTTTGTCGCCTGCAGCAGTTAGTGCAACTGGAGCCGGGACAGGGCCTCGAGAATGGCGAGGAATGGCTCCGGGGAAGGAGAGGGGCCGGCAGAGGAAGAAGCGCAGATAAGATGAGGCGATGTGATGAAGGAAGCGCAAACAAGTTGCGAAACCAGGCCGGGAAAGGGACTGGGCGGAGGTGGGCGCCGGTGAGGGTTGAAGAGCGAAAACGTCTGTGTGTTGCTTGTCTGTGTGTCTGTGTCTGTCTGCGTTTTTGTTTGAGTGTTTTCTCGTCCGGTCGCCTTGTCTCTGTTGTCTGTCAACTACCGTCTGCTCGTCGCTCTTCTTTACTCTCTCTTCCCCCTCCCCCCGTCCTTTCCAACGCTCGTGCACTTCCTCTTTCCTCCAACCACATCACATCGTTGTTCGGTACCCCGACCCCAGAGTCTGTCCCGAGAAAGCCACTCGAGTCGCAGACGAAAAAAGAAAAACGAAAACGCACAGAGGGTCCTAGCTCGACGACAACGGAAAGACAGACGACCGCTCAACCCTGGCCGCTGTCCCTTGAAGACTGTTCGTTGCCAGATCGGACACCAGATATAAAGATCCAGATGGGACGCTGGCCGTCGAGTGGGGTCTCGCCTTTCTTCTACTCCTCTTCTTCTTCCTCATCACCACAGCCCGTGCTGATGACGACCATCCACTCTATACACGACCTGTCTGCTGTTTGTTGAAAAGGCAACGCAGCAAGACAAGACAAGGATCACGACGACACTTCACCTGAACGACGACACCACCACCATACCACCATGTCCCACGTCCCCGGCGCCGACCCGGCACTCGACGCCGAGACGCGCGTGCCCATCCTCATCGGCACGGCCATTGCGTTTAGCATCGCCGCCTCGTTCGTCGTGCTGCTGCGCATGTACACGCGCCACGCCATTGTCCACTCGCCGGGCAGCGATGACTACACCATGCTGGTCGCCGCCGTCCTCGCCCTCGGCGTGACGATCTCCACGATCCTCCAGGCCCAAAACGGCCTCGGCCGCCACGCCTGGCTCGTCAGCGACGCCCAGACCATGGTGCAGCTCAAGGCGCTGTTTGCCGGCGAGGTCTTGTACAATCTGGCGCAGATCTGCACAAAGATTTCGTTCCTCCTGCAATACCGCCGCATCTTTCGCGACGAGCACACGCGCACCGTCTGTTTTTGGCTGATTTTGTTTCTCGCCCTCTGGGGCATCACGCAAGAGTTTCTGGTCGCGTTCGCCTGCATTCCCGTATCCATCTTCATCCCAAGCATGGCCGCCACGTGCATCGAGAGCCTTGTGGTGTGGTACCTCACGTCGATAATGAACATTGTCACCGATTTCGTCTTGTTCCTGGTGCCCCTCCCTGCCATCCGCAACCTACGGCTGCCCCTCCGCCAAAAAGTGCTGGTCATGTCCATCTTTTGTCTCGGCTTTTTTACGTGCATCATCTCCATTGTGCGTTTGTTCACGCTGCGCGCCGCCCTCAACTCCACTGACGCCACCTGGGACAATGCGCCGACCAGCTGGTGGACCACGATCGAGCTCAACTGCGGCATCCTGTGCGCGAGCATTGCCACCCTGCGGCCGCTGATTCGGACGCTGTCGCCGGGCCACTCCCAAGGGACGGCCGACACCGCCGACGGGCAGTACGGCGGCAGCACTTACAACACCACCAGCCGCGGGGCGCGCAGCAGCTTCAAGAAAGGCGCCTACCCGCTGCACAACCTAGCTACGAACGAGAGCCAGAGCGGGCTGAAAGAGGATGCTCTGGAGGAGAGAAACAGCAACGGCGGGGGCAGCAATGGCGACGGACGTGGCGACGGGTCGATGGCGTCATACGAGTACGCCGAGGCGCGGCATGCAAGGGGCGAGTCGCGGTGAGAGCGAGCGGGAGAGAAAATGGCACACACAACACAAGCATTACACATTTAGCGACGGAGCATTGGTATTTAACATGGGAACTGGGCCGCAAAGGCAGGGGCATATGAAGGAAAAGGGAAAAGGAAGCCTGCTGTAGCACAGCTGCGAGGCACTACTTGTATTATTGATATCCACTGCTGCATTTATTTTCATATATTCGTTCTATCTTATTTCAATTTCATATTTTGTCACATACACCTTATGCACGTCATGTTGTAAGAAAGAAGTATTCTATTCTATTTGGTACATATCTATGCGAGTAACGAGGAAAAGGAAATCAGAAAATCAGAAACCATGCAATGTCGTTTGTTCGTGCCCGTGGTCACAGGAACGCCGTCGTCGACCGTCGACCGTTCGACCGTCTACCATGTCATGAAGAAAGGAAAAGAAAAGGGGGAAAATGACATCATGCACACCCTTACGCCTCCGCCTCGGCCGAGTACGGCGTGATCGTCACGTCCGACTGCGCGCACGCCGTCGAGTTGTTGCTGTAGATCTGGCCAATCTCCCAGTCGGGGTTCTGGTAGCTCGAGGTCGTGCAGTCCAAGGTCAGGTTGACCGTGCCGGCGTAGGTAAACGTGTCCGGGTACTGCGGGTCCTTGTCGCTGCACGTCCACGTCTGGTTGATGTTCAACGCCCCCGATGGCGCGTTGAAGGTGAAAGTCGTTTCGGTGGTGTCGCTCTCCGACGTGCACGTGTACACTTGAGTGCCGTAGAAGAAGTCGTTGGCCTGCGAGGAGTAGGCCTGGCACACCGCCGGATAAGTCAAAGCCGGGTTGGTCAGGTTGAACTGGACGATGCCGCTATCGATCTGGTGGGCAGGCGTGCTGAACGTGATGGACTTGTTGTAGACAAACTCGCCAATGGACCAGTCAAAGGTGCCAAAGGATGCGGCGGTGCAGCCCGGGTTGGCATCGCGGGCGGTGGCAGGAATGGTGGCGGCGGAGGCCGTGGCGGCCGAGGCGGCGAGAAGGCCGGCGAGGGCACGGGGATTCGAGCGGGCCATTTTGATGTGGGGGTGGAAGAGTGTGGTGGGAGACGTAGAGAAGTTGGAAAGTAGAGAAGAGGGGAGGGTGTAAAGCTTGTTGGTGAGTGTTGGTCAGTGCTGTTGAGGTTGATGATTGTTGTTGACGAGGATGAATTAAAAAAGTAAGGGTCAAAGACGGGAGAGACACTCGATATATATATGTGTGTGAATATGGTCGAGAGTGAACGTGTGTAAGTGGATGGTTTGTGGGCGATGTGACGTAGTGAAGGGGGCGGGTAATATGGAGAGAGGTCTCTTATACGAACGAAAGAGGAAAAAGGGGAAAAGGTTAAAAGTACGGAGTAAAGTGAACAATGAACAAAGCTTCTTTTGATAAGTGGATGGGCAAACCCGGTTTTGGTTCTCACCAGCGGGCGGCTTGTCTCGTGTTTCTTTATGCTTTCCGCCTGGTAAGACATAAGACACAGTGGACGATCAAGACGAGAAAGAAAGAAGACGGAAGAGCTGGCAAGGGACACTGCGGACCAGCCTCTGACTACCGGAATCGTGGATCTCGGATCTTGGCGTCTGCATATGTCTCGCTTTCTTTTTTCCTTTCTTTTCTCTTCCTCCCTCACAATGTCGCCCTTTCAGCCTCCCTCGCAAGCTCGCCGCTCGCAAGCTCACCCCAATGCATCGTTACGCAGCCCTATTTTGGGAACGGCCCCGTGTTTTCTCCTGACCGCCGTCGGCACCTGTCGTATAAATCTTTATTTTTGTTCTTATTTTTATTCTTCTTCTGACCTTTTTTGGTCTTCTTCCCTTTTCTGTTCCTGTTTTATTTCTCGTGTTGGCTCCTTCTCCGCCTTTCCTCGCCTGCTCGCCTTGTTCTTTCTCCTCTGGTTCGTTCCCTTGTCCTCTCTGCCGTCTTAGTGAGGCCTGCCGATCGCCCTGATCGTGTCGATCGTTTCGCCCCACACTACGACGTAGGCCGTCCGGTTTACCGTCATTCTGGCGTCTGGGTATGAACTGTACTGTCCTGTCTCTCCACCAGTGATTGTCTTTTTCCTCTTGCTGTTTCTTTTTTTAGTCTTCTTCTTTTTGTTCTTTTGTTCTCTGCGTCTTGCCGACGGTCTCTCGCGTTCTCTCTTCTCTCTCCTTCCCTGCTCTCTGTCGTGCAACGTGTAAGCCACGGGACGGCAACGAAACGAGTAAAA
The DNA here is from genome assembly GCA_021396225.1 of Sporothrix inflata. Classification (NCBI taxonomy): domain Eukaryota; kingdom Fungi; phylum Ascomycota; class Sordariomycetes; order Ophiostomatales; family Ophiostomataceae; genus Sporothrix; species Sporothrix inflata. Next base: position 92,999 of record WNYF01000094.1, on the reverse strand, counting down.
AACCCAGTACCTTACCTGCAGTACTCCCAGAGTCCCAGCACTGCCTGCCTCGTTTCCGTCCCTTCGTCGATGCTCCGTCAATGCTCCGTCGTTGTACTTGTACGTGGTTCTCTTTCTCGTATTTCACTTGGACAATAGTATCCATAGTCCTTGTCCCACGGCAACCTCGTGATGGAGACGGCAGGGAAAACGGCAGGGACGTCCAAAAAAACACCCCGGGGCCATTCACGCAGCCCGTGGCCCCCACAGCCCTCTTATTGCCCCCCATAAGGCCCATAACCCCCATCATCATCGTCAGCCAAGACCTCGTCTCTCTCGTCCACCTCGTATTAGCAGCCGATCACTTTCCTGTCCAACGTCGTTACCCGTCCTCGCCGTCCTGAGCCCGTCTGATCCTCTGTCGCCTGCCGGGGGAGTGTGCTGCGTGACAACGTGTGAGAATGTGTTAGAATTTAAGTGTGATGAAATGCGTTGGAATCGTTGGTCCTCAATTGAACGTGGGAAGGACCCGAACCTTGGACCCTGACCTAAGACCTGAGAAGCGACGACGGACGGACAACGAATGACCGGACACCACGCAGACCGCGACGAACGGGACAGCAGGCAGTATCGATGCAGTTCCTGGTCGACTTTACGACTTCTATTCTTATTCCCCTCTCGCTGGCTGTGTCTCGGATTCTTCACCGCTTGGTCGGGGCAGGGTTCCCGCCGGGGTGCAATTCTTTGTGCCTGCGTTTTTATTTCTAAACACTCCACGTCAAGAGACATGCAGCGTGCATGGCTATATTGCTTTCTCGTGGCATCTGCAGCACTGGCCAACCATAGACAGGCAGTGAGTTGTGCATTTTGTGCGCGCTGGCAGATAGGCAGGCACGGCAGGAGCCAACAGAGGTGGCCATCGACGTGGCCAACTGCGTGATTACAAGCCTCAAACGGTTTTCTTTTTTCAGCTTGAGTAGTTAACATGGCCCCTTTTGCCCCTGGTTAGCGTCCGTAGCACGGTGAAGGCTACCGTTGGTGGCACGGTTCGTTGTCGTCCGCTGCTTGTTTCATCTGATCCCGGAGAATGCCTTCTCGTCTAACATCGCCACCCAAGGGCCTGCCGTACTTGACATTGCTGTTCCTGGTCCTGTTCTGGCTTCTCCGGGGAAGGCTTGTGCGAGCCAGGTGTGAATTTTTAGACATCTCCTCTCTTCGACTCTTCCGTCGGTTGTCCTCTTCGTCTCGTCTTCTCCGGTGCTTTTCAGCGAACACTGCATTTCTTAAATCGCGCTGTAACGTATCGCTAGAACGGCAGGAAATGGAAAGAGACGAAGCTTGTCAATAATACCCGAGCAGAGGGAAAAGTGAAAGAGGTCAAAGCAAACGGCTGACTGTTTATCAGTTCATTTCCTGCCAGTGTCAATGGCCACTCAAAGCTGTGCTTCCATTTCCTTTCTTCAACAACAGACGCCCTTGAACTGCCCACCAGAGCCTTCTCTGTCTGTCACTGAGGTCAACTTCCAAGGTCGTCGTTCTAGATAAGAGCTTCATGCCCTTGTCGGATAATTGATACGATGGACGTTGTCAACAACTGTCTCCTCTCCTATCGACCTTGAATCGATAAAGGGAACACAGCCACCGAGTGGCTCCCATCTCTTATCCGTTCAATGAGAGCGCACACCTTGCCCACGATAAAAGACGGTGTGGTCATTTGTGTTGTGTATCGTCCGCGTCCAGGCTTATCCTTTATCCTGGTCTCGTTTGGTGGGCGATTGTGTTGAACTGGGGATTTACGTAAAGAGCCTGGCCACGGGACTTTGCGGACAGGGCCGGAGTGGCGGCCAACAAAATTGCCCGGAATCGCACCCCAAGTGGATACACGTGACCGTGGGCGGCGCTCGTGCCCCTCACTATCCGACGATAAGCGGGCCTCTACGTCAGAGCCACTGAAGACGCTGAGCGCAAATGCAGGCGAAGACAGGCAAAGGCAAGCAAAGGCAAGCAAATCAGCGCACATCCAATCCTGCCTGCCACGGTCCATCCAGTCAAAGGCTCCGCGCAGCGTGCTCATCCACTTGAGGCGCATCCTCCAGGTTGCACCTTCACTTAGGGGTATAGCCTCGCAGCACGCGGGTCGGCATACCTTCACTTAGGGGTCTAGCCTTGTCGGCCGCGTCGGCCATTTTGCAGTTTTGCGTGGACCATTTGGCGTTTTTTGCGCGCCTTCTTGGTGGCCCATCGGCACACCTGCACTTAGGGGTATAGCTCGCCTTGTGACCCAAGCTCTATCTCTGTCCAGGCCCCTTGCCAACGCCTCCTTTTTTACCTAATTGGCGGGGCCCGATCCAGGCTTTTACGAGACATTTTGTTCTTTTCGCAGTCTGCTCCCAATCTTATCAATGGCAGACAAGGGAGACAAAAAAGACAAGGAGGGGAGGGTGAGAAGAGGTCAGCAGGACAGCCAGAGACGGAGACAACGAGGAACGTGTATATAAGGGGGATGCCTTCGTCAAAAAGCGACGATGTATTCATCTCCAACAAACGCAAACAAACACACACAAACGCTCTTTCCTTTGCTTCCAGCCGCACTTGCCTCAGTTGCTTGAAGCTGTTCTTACCCGCTCCCCACTAGCCCACCCCCGATCGATCCTCCCCCCTGCTAAAAAGTGCCGGCGATAGCGACGTCACGCAGCTACCGGATTTGGCAACGACGAACAACACCCTTACTGAGACTTTGCGTTTAGGAAAGAACGACACAGTCCGTCTTTCTTCGATTCTCTTTTTTACAACTCCCTCCTTTTTTCCCTCCTTTTCTCCCCACGTCCTCCTCCTCCTCCTCCTCTCCCTCCTCAAAATGACTGCGACCAACGGCAACATGACGACCTCCATGGTGAAACCAAAGTTCCTCGACAGCCAGTCCGACCTGGGCGTCGTGGCCGTCGGCTTTTCTGGTGGACAGGTAAGCCCTCACTCCCACGTTTCCCTCGTTCATAGCTCGCCCTGACCATGTAGTGCAAACCCGGTGTCGACGCTGCGCCCTCGGCCCTCATCGAGTCCGGCCTGCTCACCCAGCTGCGCGAGGAGCTCGGCTACACCCTGCACGGCGACGACACCGTCCACCTCTACACCGACCTCGTGCCCGCCAGCGACCCGGACTACCGCGGCATGAAGAACCCGCGCGCCGTCTCGGCTGTCACTCAGCGCATCGCCGACCAGGTCTACGCGCACTCCCGCGAGGGCCGTTTGACTCTGACGCTCGGCGGCGACCACAGCATCGCCATCGGCACCATTGCCGGCACCGCCAAGGCCACGCGCGAGCGTCTTGGTCCGCGCGGCGAGATGGCCGTCATCTGGGTCGACGCCCACGCCGACATCAACACCCCGGAGACCAGCGGCAGCGGCAACGTCCACGGCATGCCGGTGGCCTTTCTGACGGGAATTGCCTCCGACAAGAACAAGGACTACTTTGGCTGGCTCGGTCCTGAGCACCGGTTGAGCACCACCAAGCTCGTGTACATTGGCCTCCGCGACGTCGACGCCGGCGAAAAGCGCATTCTGCGCGAGCACGGCATCAAGGCTTTTAGCATGTTTGACATTGACAAGCACGGCATCGGCCGCGTCATGGAAATGGCCCTCGCCCACATTGGCGCCGACACGCCCATCCACCTGTCTTTCGACGTCGACGCCCTCGATCCCATGTGGGCCCCCTCCACCGGCACGCCCGTCCGCGGCGGCCTGACGCTGCGCGAGGGCGACTTTATCTGCGAGTGCGTGCACGAGACCGGCAGCTTGATCGCCGTGGACCTGGTCGAGGTGAACCCGAGCCTGGCGCCGGAGCAGGACATGGGCGCCCACGAGACGGTGCGCGCGGGGTGTTCGCTGGTGCGCTGCGCCCTGGGCGAGAGCCTGTTATAGAGGGGGTTGCAACGTAAGAAGGGAGATTGCTTTTTTTTTTGTAACGACGACAACCTAGAAAAACGGCTTGGGACAAATAGGTTAATGACACAATAATCATGGGCATTCGGACATCAAAGAGGGATCGTTCATCCTAAAAGTTTGAACCAAAACTGTCCACAAATGCTGTTGTGATGTGCTAAATCCAAACCGAACGCCGTAATATGAGAATGGAGAATGCACACTGGTGAGCATGTAGCTCTTGGGTCTGTTCAGCCCGGCCATGCCTCAACTACCCGTCCGTCCGCCTTGTCCCCGCCCGCGCCCCCATCGGGCTCGACGTCTCGTACGTGCTCCAGCCCTCGCGCCGCTCCAAAAAGCTGCCCACACGGCCCTCCCGGCTCAGCGGCGCAATCGCCGCCTGCTGGTTTTGTAGTGTCGTCGAGATCGCCGCGTGGTGCTCGTCCTGCATCGCCAAAATGCTCGCCCCGTTGCTGTTCGCCCGCGTCATCTGGCCCCAGCCGCCGAGAAAGACAAGAACCAGCACGACCACCGCGAAGCCCCCGTTCGACATGAACTGCTCCGCCTGTTTTGCGCCCGCGTCGTCCCCCGACGCCCCGCCCCCGTTCTCCTGGCGCCACCGTTCCCAGTCCTCCCACGTCGCATTGTACGCCGCATTGCCCTTGCGCTGCCGCCACATCCTGTCGGCGTGGGGTGTACTCGCCGTCTTCTCCCGACTGGTCCACCCCTGTCCGTACAGATCGTACATCCGCCGGCGCCCCGTATGGCTCAGAATGTCGTTGGCCGCCACGATCAGCCGGTACCGCTCGAGCCGCACGGCCGGCGACAGGTGTTGCAGATGCGCCGGCGCGCCGTGGTGCATGTCCGGGTGGTACTGCTTGGCGAGGGCGTAGAAGCGCTTCTTCTGGTACGTGGCGGTCTTGTGCTGGCCAAAGATCTCGTACGGCGTCGGGTTGGGCGAGGCGGGCCACGTGTGGTGGGCGATGCTGCCGGCGCTGCCGCTGCCGCTTTCGCTGCCGCGGTTGTCTCGCTCGCGAGGCCGTCGGCGGCCGTGGTGGCCGTTTGCGTCTCCGTCATGGTTCACAAATCCGTCGTCGTGGACCGCCGTTGCATATGTTCGTAGAGGGGCTGTCTGGGGTGTCACCGGCCATCGTGCGTTCGATCTGACGTCTGGCCGTCGAGAAAAAGGTCTCGACAGTGGTCGAGAGAGTGGTCTCGCAAGTGGCGCCACGACCGTTCGTCTCGGTGGCCGCGTAAATGCAAAGCGGGCGCTGCAGCAGTAGGGGCAGGCGCCCATGTTGGGTGTTCGGACGATCATATCGCGATTTGTATGTAAAGTACTCTGTAGAGAGCAAAGGCGTCTCAAAAGCCCATCATCATGCCCAGTCGTACGAACGATAAGAGAAAAGCTAGGTGAGGAGGTCCTGATGGTGCACGTGTGGTCTGGTGGTCCTGGCGGCCCCTCTACCACCCGTCACTGCCGCCACCTCCCGGCTCTTCCAGGGTGCCACTTGCCACTGAAGGACTGGTCGAAAGAGGCTAGTCGCAGTTGCCTCCGGCGCCCAAGCTCCCTCGCTCCTTCCCCAAGCCCAGCCTCCCCACAATTCACGTGCGCCTCCCTGCCATCTGAATTGCCCGCCCACCGCCCTTCTCCAGCAGCCGCACGCACAGTCGTACCTTCCCTGGGATCGTCTTTTGACCTGTCAGACCTTTTTTTCCGCTACGAGCCTTCCTTTGCAAACCGAAAAACATCCCTCCACCTCCACATCTTCACTACCACAACAGCCTCAAAACCACCATTGTGATTTCGCCTTTGGATTGAAATCGATCTCAACCAAATATATTCACCTTTCCCTTACCTTTCTGTGCTTTTTAGCCTTCCTCGCCTTCCATCCTCCCCTGAGACCCGCCTCGACAGCTTGCCACCGCATCCGCAGAAAGCCTCGCGATACCCCTCCCTTTACTCGCCTCTTCTTCCTCTCCCGGCTCGCAGTGAACACCACGGTGCTTCTCCTTCTATCCAATTCGACTCTCATCGACGCGATCGAGATCCTCCTTGGCTTTGTCTCGACCTACTAGACGACCGCGACCGACTGACTCTACAACGGCCCCTTGACGACTACGAACAGCTGAGAAAAGCTAGAAATTTTTGACGAAATTCTAAAGAAAAAGAACCACGAGACTTCGACGACATTTCTTGATCGAAGACCCATTCAATCGACATCTACGATATTCTCCTCTTCCTTGACGACTACCAAGAATCCAGCCGTAACCGCTGATCCTGCAGGCAAGACCACCTTGACTGCATTGACGACACAACCCACACAAACTACATTATAGACGACCGCTCGACAAAGACCACGTCCTCTTGTCTCCAGCGATTCTCCACGAGTTCTTCTCCGACAAAACCTCAAACCACCCTCACTTTCCACACACATACCAGACGACTACAATGGCCGACGGGCTCGTTGCATTAACGTGCGTACGCCAACAGGCATTGACGGCCGGCCCCTTCACCCTGCTCCCGTTTCCCCATGCTAACAGACTACCTCAGCGATGGCTCGGCATCAGAAGATTGGAAGCAGTCCCTGAACCTGCCGCAGCGGGACAACAGACATCAGACTGAAGTGAGTGTCCTTCTGACGCGTGGAGAAAGTGCGATCGCCCTACATCGACCACCAGCAAACTAACAACCCTTCCCCTTCCCCAGGATGTAACAAACACAAAGGGCCTGGAGTTTGAGGAGTTTGGCCTCAAGCGCAACCTGCTCATGGGCATTTTCGAGGCCGGCTTCGAGAAGCCATCGCCCATCCAGGAGGAGAGCATCCCCGTCGCCCTCACCGGCCGCGACATCCTCGCCCGTGCAAAGAACGGCACGGGCAAGACCGCTGCCTTTGTCATCCCCGCCCTCGAAAAGATCAACCCGAAAATCTCCAAAATCCAATGCCTCATCCTCGTTCCCACGCGCGAGCTGGCCATGCAGACCTCGCAGGTGTGCAAATCGCTCGGCAAGCACCTCAACCTCAATGTTATGGTCACAACAGGTGGTACCGGCTTGCGGGACGACATTGTGCGTCTGCAGGAGGCCGTCCATATCGTGGTCGGCACCCCGGGCCGTATTCTCGATCTCGCTAGCAAGGGGGTCGCCGACCTGAGCGAGTGCCCCATGTTCATCATGGACGAGGCCGACAAGCTGCTGTCCGCCGAGTTCACCCCCGTTATCGAGCAGCTGATGCAGTTCCACCCCAAGGACCGCCAGGTCATGCTCTTCTCCGCCACGTTCCCGCTGTCCGTCAAGGACTTTTCCGACAAGAACATGTCCTCGCCCTACGAAATCAACCTGATGGACGAGCTGACGCTGCGCGGTATCACGCAGTACTATGCCTTTGTGGAGGAGCGCCAAAAGGTGCACTGCCTCAACACTCTGTTTTCCAAGCTGCAAATCAACCAGTCCATCATTTTTTGCAACTCGACCAACCGCGTCGAGCTGCTCGCCAAGAAGATCACGGAACTTGGCTACTCGTGCTTCTACTCGCACGCCAAGATGGCGCAGCAGGCGCGCAACCGCGTCTTCCACGACTTCCGCAACGGCGTGTGCCGCAACCTGGTGTGCTCGGATCTGCTCACGCGCGGTATCGACATCCAGGCTGTGAATGTTGTCATCAACTTTGACTTCCCCAAGAACGCCGAGACGTACCTGCACCGCATCGGTCGTTCGGGCCGCTACGGCCACCTGGGTCTGGCCATCAACCTGATCAACTGGGAGGACCGCCTGAACCTGTACAACATTGAGCGCGACCTCGGCACGGAAATCCAGGCGATTCCCGCTACTATCGACAAGAGCCTGTACGTGTACGACAGTCCCGAGAGCATCCCGCGGCCCATTGCCACGCTGGCCCAGCCGGCGCCGCACGCCCCCCAGCAAGGCAACGTTGGCAGCCAGCAGGGCAATGCCGGCAGCCAGGCCATCCCGGCGGGCGCGCTCTTCCAACAGCACAACCCGTTCCCGGTCGTGCCACAACAATACCAGGGCCAGGGCCAGGGCCAGCCGCAGCAACCTCAACAGCAGCAGCAGAGAGGCCAAGCGCAGCCGTCGCTACCGCAAGCGCACGGTGGCTGGCAGTCCCGCGACGGCGGCTTTGCCAACGGTGGCGGCGCCCCGCGCGGCAACTACCAAAACAACAACAACAGCAACCGGGGCCAGTCGTCTGGTTTCCGCGGCGGCGGCCGTGGCCGTAACACTGGCTACCAGGGCGGCGGCGGCAACCGGAGCCAGAACCAGAGCCAGAACCAGAACGGTGGTGCGCGCGGCGGCCGCGGTGGCCAGGGTCAGGGCCAAAGCAGTGGCACGCCTCCTGCCCAGCAATAGCCTGCGCCGCAATTCGATTCTTTCATCCACACGACCTCATCTTCGAACTGTACATATTCTCATTCTCACGATTTTCTTTTCGTCATCTCCGTCATCTCTGTCATCATTTTCTCTTTCCTACATTCTTTCCGACTTCCTTTGAGACTTTTATCCTTTCGACGGCGAAAACGGTTTTGCACTCTCACTCGTGGTGCATCGAGCGCGCAAACAACAGCAGATTTTCGTCTCTTTTTTTCTCTCGTCTTATGTTGATCTTATTTTGTCAGGTTTTTGTCATGATGATGTGTAAGAGCTATCTATGCTGCACGTGAGCCGTCGTTTCTCTTCTCTTCTCTCTTTTCTCTTTTTTTCATTTTTTCATTTTTGCCTTTGCCGCTTTCCGTCTCTGTTTTGTTCAAGAGATACCAGGCATGCGATTGGGCGTTTTCAAAGGGACATCCGGAAAGGGGGATACGTTGGGTGGGTGGTTACGAAGGAAGTGGAAAGGGGCGTGCGGATGGGACAACCGGGACGAAAAAATAGAACATTTGGGTTTTGGGCGTTCTGTTCCTGTTCAAGGGGAGATGACAGGAGATGAAGTGGACTGGAGCCCGGGGACAGGTGGACCATGCACCAGACGTCTTCTTGAGAAAGGGAAGAAAAACCAAATGTTCTCGGCGTTGGGGGAAAAAAGGACTGGGCTTTGTCTTGTCTTGCTTTTTTCTTTGTTTTTGCTTTTTTTTTTCACGCACATTTTTTCCCATATCAAAGGGCATTCGCATATTTGGGGGGGTTTTTTGTTGCCCTTCACAAAACAAAACGAAAACTCATCATCGGACGAACGACACGACGGACGGACGACAGACGAAGGAGGAGGGAGGAGAAGGGAGACGGGATGAAAGGGCATGCCGGCGATGATGCAACGATGAAGTCATGTGGGTGGGAGCAGTGACGGGAGATGTCGACTTGGAGTGGTCAAGTGCATCAGGGGATGGGGGGATAGGCCCGCTCTCTTGTAGAGTGAGGCTTCGACAACAACAGTGGATGAAAACAAACGGGGAGGAGAAACACACAAAAACATCAGAAAACAAACGAAAAAACAACTCTTTGAGAAGGATGCTCGAAAGGACACGACTTGCTCTAAAGGAAGAGCGTTTCTGAGCAAACACTAGAATAGAGATACCAGTGTGCGTTGCGCAACGAACGCACCCGACAATACCAATCACTATTCTTTTCTCTCACTCGATGTCTCTCTACGTATTTTGCCGTACGTACGGAGTACCTGTATCTTGTGCCTGTCGGTTGAATGCGGCCCCCATTGTATCGGGTGGATATGGTAGTAGAGACGTGAATAGCCGGCGTAGTTCGACACGTAGATGCAGGTACAATATGGATCAAGTCAAACGACCGGGAAGACTACGACGAAAAAGATTCCCGTCTGTCCGGCAGGATGTCTACTAATTGTTTATTTCACCTTTGTGCCTCGTAGCTCGTAGACAGACGTAGACGGACATGTACGGCCATCACGTCAAACACGAAAGATAGACAAGTCCACGAAACACAATGCGATCCTACGCCGCCCTCCTCGCCCTGTCGGGCCACGCCCGTGTGGTGCTGGCCATGGCCGAGCCCTCGTGCACCACCGCCGTCTGCGCGTTCGACAACCCGTCCGCCACACCGGCCGTCACGTCCTACCCGACGACGCTTACCTTTGCGTCGGACTGGTCGACGGTCCGCACGGTGACGCCCGACGCGTGGTTGGGGAGCGACAGTGTCCCCGCGTCGGTGCTCCAAACGACGACCGAGTACCAGCACGTCGTGACGGTCGAACCGCACGAGGCGTCGCCCACCTCCTTTCCGGCGACGGTCCTCCAGGCGGTCACGACGACGCACACGTTTGTGTGGACGGCGAGCGCGACGGCGTCGTCGACCGTGACTGTCGAACCCACGTCCTCGCAGTGGATCCTCCACCAGCCCGCCGCCACCGACCTGCCGCGGCACGCCCTGGGCGATCCACAGGCCAATGCGCCGCCACCGCATGGCTGGGCGCCCGCCCCGTCGTGCCTCGACGCCGGCCAAGAAACGGGCTGCGTGCGGCAGTGCGCGCAGCGGGACGGGCTGTGGTACTGCTTCGACAAGCACGCGTGGTACGAGGAGAACGTGATGGGGCGGGTGTGCTGGTGGACGCAGCAGGACGAGAGCGGCAGCGGGGCGGAGGTGGTGCAGTACCTGATGCTGGCGGAGCCGTGCCGGCAGGGCGACCGCCACGTCGAGTGTGAGGCGTGCCGGGTGTACGGGTAAGGGGGGGGTTGGTGCCGGGGTGGTTGCTGGGGTGGTGCCAGGGGTGGTGGTCGATGTCAGCATCGGTGGACGTTGACCGGACTTTTGGAATCGCCGAAGACGCCGTAAGGGGAACAGCGTCGGCGGCGAAGCGTTGGTGTTGGGGCGACTTTTTAGTGGACCCCGTCCGGAGTTTACGCCGTAAGACAACCAACATAGCTCCAGAAGAGAAAAGGTTAAATAGACAGCGGCCGGCGGTGGCGATGGCATGGCATGGCATGAGTGATCTTGTCGTCCTCGTCTGTTCGCATTGTTCTCTTTTTTTGCACTTGTCATTGTCAATTCACAATTCGTCTAGTACACACCTCCCACACCCAACCCACCATGGCCGACCGTTTCTCGCCGGCCGTCAAGACGGCGCTGGCCGCCATCGAGAAGAAGGAGGAAGGCGCCGTGCCCGCCACGCTGCGGCTCACGTTTGCCAACCAGGCCGACGGCGCACCGTCCGTGGTCGTCGACGCCGCGTCGGCCGGCACCCACGTGACGCCCGTCCAGGCCAAGGACGAGCCGGCGCTGGCCTTGGCCAGCAGCGTGGCGGCGGCCAACTCGACGGACACCTTTTTCGCCGTCTCCCTCGACCCGGACGCGCCGTTTCCGTCGTTTCCCTTTTTGGGGCCCATCCTGCACGGCGTGCAGTCCGACTTGACTCTTGGGGACGCGGCCGGCGACTGGCGCCCTCTTGCGTCGACAACACCCCCCCTCATCCACTACATCAAGCCCGGCCCGCCGTCGCCAAGCGCGGCGCACCGGTACATTTTTCTGTTGTACAAGCAGCCGGACGGGTTGGATCTCGCCACGATCCGGGCCAAAATGGGCTGGGCGGCCGAGGGCCCGGTCATGTCGCGGATGGGACGGATGCGGTTTGATGTGGGCGATCTGGAGACGAAGCTGGGGCTGGGCGCGGTGGTGGCGATCAACTACTTTGAGTCGTCACAGTAGGCTGCGACCGGTTGCAGCGACCAGAGGGAGCAGCTGTCGAGGAAAGGAGAGGGTGGATGTGCGAGGAGAGAGGCAACATGCTCGAAGCGAATACCCGATGCAAGATGAGCAGTCAACAGGAAGAGACAGGGACAGAGACAGAATCAACAGAGACAGAATCAACAGAGACAAACAACAACAGAAACCACTTTCACCTCTTCTCACTTCTCATCAACCCCTGCATGGTGGCCAACAATTGGCCGACAGAGCGTGAAAAAAAAGTGGCTGCATGGATTGGACAAGGGGACTCGGCGAGTGGCGCCTGTCTATCCAATCCAGTAGTGGGGACCGCGGCCACTGGTTCCAGGCCTGCAGGCCCTAAGGGCTGGCCGCGGCCCGCCGTAATACATCCTATTAACGCCCCAAGTGCCAGTGCTGCTACAGAACGCGCTAAGCTCGATTGGGCAAAAGTAAACAACACTTCACGACTCGACTTACAAGAAGAAGGGAGAAGCAAGGGAACCACTTAAACGACGCGGTACACTTACACGACCCCTCTGCAAGGCGACAAGTGAGAACCTCTTGTCTGAGGGCAAGGTCGTTCAAAGGCGCGCCTGTATGTGGACCTCTTTTTTTCTGGAACCTCTTTTCTCGGTTTGTTTACTTTTTGTTTTGTCGCCAGTTCGATTCGCCCTCTTCTTTATTCCCTGTCCTCTTATAACTCCTATTTTCCTTTCTTTCTCCCTTTTCTTTCTTTCGGTTTGTGTCACTACATAAACGCGTCTTCTCTTCCTCGTCTTCATCCTCTCCTTCTCCCCTTCTCCCCTTCTCTCTCCTCTTCTTCACCTCAACTACAGCCTATCTTCTCTTCCCAGTTAGAGACCACCTTAACACCATCTGTCTCCCACCTCTCGCCATGGCAGACCTCCCCATTGCCCTGCGGCGGACGCGTCGCAGCACATCTTCGCTGTCGGGCGCGTTCCACGCTGCGCCGGCCGACGTGCCGACACCACCGTTGACGCCGTCTACATCGTCTCCATCATCTTCTCTCTCTGCCTCGTCTGGCCCCTCCACCCCGTCGTCCAGAACGACACCCTCCCGCCGCCGGGTCCCGCTGTCCAAAAAACGCGATGCAAAACGCGTCCGCTTCTCGGATCCGGGCCCGAGGTTGGCACCATCCAGTCCCGTGTCCGGCTGCAACTGCTCCACCGGCCTCACCCCCTTCATTCGCCGCACCTCGCTCCAGTCTGGCCTCCCCGTCAGCGGTGACGTCGCCTTCTTGCCCTTGCGGCAGGTCCTCGACGGCCGCGTCCAGCGCCGTTTGAGGCGCAACGGCCTCAGCGAGGAGATGAACAGTGTGTACGCAGAAAAGGCGGAGAGGAAGAAGCGGGCGGCGGCGGCGGAGGCCGAACTCAAGCGTCTACGCGCCGACGTGGCGGCCAAAGACGAGCAGATCCTTCTCCTCCAAAGTGGAGGCAACGGTGGTCCCGACGACACCATCGTCCAGGACAACGACCGCGTCATGGCGCTGCAGCGGGAAGTCAGTATGCTACGACGGCAGTTGGTCAACCACCATGCCGACGAAGATCACACCGCGCAGGATATGCACGACCGCACGCACAACTGGACACTCGCCGCCCGGGACCCCTTTGGGTCGACCATCAGTGCCGACTTTGACGACGACGGCGGCTTTGGCCACTTGGACGACGACATGACCGAGGCCATGACGGACGTCCCCGACCACAACGTCATCGACGTCGACGGCGCCGACCTCTTTGGCGACGCCACCATGGCCGAGCTGCAGTGCAGCACGCCGAGCCGACCTACGCGTCGGCCGTACACTGTGGCGGACAAACACGACAGCCAGCAGACCATCTCGTTTGCGCAGTCGTTCCCCACCCCGCCAGCGACAAGTCCTGTCGCATGGACCGACGAGGCCGATGTGGGCATGCCGGCGACGCCGACCACGCCCGTCACGCCGAGCATGCACCTCTTCTCGACAAGACGCGTTGCCTTTGCCCCGTCGTCGTCGCCGTCGCCACCATCCGCCCAGATGATCGACACGGACGTCCAGGCCGCACTGCCCGACCCCGAGACCGAGCAGCTGCGCGACCAGGTCGCCGGCCTCTTGCGTGCCCTCGCCGACAAGACGGCCGCCCTGGAGATGCTCTCCAAGGGGCTCGACGATCTGTCTCCGCAGGAGGCAGACGAGTCGGACGCTCCAAAGGCGGACGCAGCCGACATTGTCAGCCGCCTCGCCTCGGCGTTCCGCACCGCGCGTCTCGAGCTCGAGTACCTGACCCCCGGCGAGATTGAGCTGCCCTTGACCGCGCCCGCGGCTGCTGTCTTGGATCTGCTGTTGGGCCGTCTGCGTGCACTGTCCCAGCAGATGCAAGCCGCCGATGCTCAGATTGACGAGTACCATGCGCTCGAGGGCGATCTGCGGCAGCAGTTGGGGGCGCGCGTGCAGGCGATGGACGAGATGGTGCGCGAGGGTGCCGCGCAAGCGGCGACCGTCGCCACCCTCCAAACGACCATCACCACCCACGAAGCGACGATCGCCGACCTCCACGTCGGCGCCGACCGCTTCAAGGGCGCCCTCGCCAGCTACGCCCGCGATGTGGCCGAGCTGGAGGCGCTCGTGCAGAAATTGGAGGCCGATCTCAAAGGAAAAGAGGCCGATCTCAAACAGAAGGAGACCGACCTGAAGGAAAAAGAGGCCAGACTGGCCGCGGTCAAGACGGCTGCCCGCACGGCCGCCGCCACGCACGGCCAGGCCCTGGCCCTGCGCGACGCCCGTGTGCACGAGCTGCGCGGCGAGATTGACGAGCGCGACGCCGCGTTGCGGGCCGCCCAGCGTCGCGGGCACGAGTCGACCAAGCAACTACGAGAAGACAAGGCTGCGCTCCAGACGCGACTGGAAGCCGAGACGCAGCGGGCCACAGCGGCCAAGGCGGCTGTGGCGACGCTGCAAGTGCTTCTGGATGCGCCGACCTCCTCCAACGAGGGAGCGGCATCGGCCGAGAACAAGAAAGAAAAGAGGCTGTCGCTGGGACGGCGGCTGTTTGGCCGGCGGAGTGGGCGTGTCGTGTCGACGGACGCGGCAGCAGAAGGTGCGACAGCGGCAGATGCGGCAGCGCCTTCATCCACGGAAGGCGCAGACGCGGCATCACCCTCAACAGAGGCAACACCCCGGTCGACCAAGAAGCGGCGGCGGTACGACAGCGGCCTGGGCTTCTTGGATGAAGAAGAGGTAGCGGCTGTTTAATGTATTGTACGACGTACGGAGTATATGTTTACCATTTTGTTCTACCAGCCTCTCGTTATGTTTCCTTTATCATCCTGTTTCATACGTAATCACATTAAATCACATTGTGTTTCTTTACTCGGTTGTCTTGATATAACTTGTGATGATTGCTACAGTGGATACAGCTATCTACAACACTCTCGCCAACCCCCTTCTTCGACCACCCACACCTAGTACACAAACACAAACTCGTCGTTCTCCAGGTCCGTCAGGTTCTCAAACGCCCGGTCGCCCGTCGGCGCCCCGTTCTCGCCCATCTCGCCCTGCGCCGCCATCTCCTGCATCATCCGGTCCGCGTCCGCCGCCGAGAACAGCGAAATGTCCACCAGGTTCGCGCTCTTGCCCGCCGCCACACGACGCGCCGCGTGCGACGCGTTGAGCCGGCGCAGGTACAGCATCGTGGCCAGTGTCAGGACAATCAACACAACATACAGGGCCAGGTTGCTGCGCAGGCCGCGGCGGTACAGCGGCGCCTCCGTCGTCTGGTACAGCTGCGGGCCCACGACGTTGCCGACGCACTGGCCGATGGTAAAGATGGCCGTCGTGCACTTGCGCTTGGTGTCGCCGGCGGTGTTCTGGGCGGACCACGAATAGATGATGGGCGTGATACCCGGGTAGACGGAAATCAGGTAGTAGCCCACAAGGAGGGCGGCCTTGTGCTCGGCGTCGTGCGGCACGGTCATGAGCACGACGCAGCCGGCAATGGGCGGGAGGCACAGCAGGCACAGCACGGGGCCCTTTTTGCGGAGGTACGTGGCCAGGAACGCGCCGCCGACGGTGGCCACGAGCTGCACAAAGCCAAAGGGAATGTTGAACAGGATGGTGTCAAACGAGTCAAACCCAAAGGACTTGACAATCAGCGGGCCAAACGTCGAGATGCCGCCCGAGGGAATGCTGATGGAAAAGATGAGGGCGGTCCAGCACCACGTCTTGACGTCCAGCAGCGCCTCGCGCACGTGGTCCCAGCGCCACTCGCGCGACAGCACGCCCATCTGGTTCATGCGCAGGCGCTCGACGGCCATGACCTTGTCGCCGTCCTTGAGGAACTTGGCCTCGACGGGCGAGTCGGGCATGAAGAAGAACATGACAATCGAAAAGGCGACGGTGATGACACCGAAGAACAAAAAGATGATTTGGTACGAGTGCAGCACCTGGGAGTCGATGTGGCCCAATCCATAGGTGATGAGCGAGCCAAACATGTTGGTGAGGCCGTTCATGGCGTACCAGTAGCTGACGCGCACCGTCTGCTCGCGGCGGCGCCACCACATTTGCGTGACGGCAATGAAGCAGGGCGCCACACAGGCCTCGAATAGGCCCAGGAAAAACCGGGCGGCGATCAGACCCTGGAAGTTGTGCGCCGCCGTCATCGTCGCCAGCGTCGCGCCCCACAGCAGCACGGCCGTCGAGATGAGCTTGCCGACGGGGACCGTCACGAGAAGCCAGGCCACGACGGGCTGCGCCACGAGCTGTGCCAGGTAGACAATCGAGCCGAGCCACGAGTACTGCGTGCCCACGAGGTGAGTGTCGGTAATCAAACCGAAGACGGACGCGTACGACAGCGTGGCCTTGTCGAGGGCCTGGAGGAAGTAGACGACCAGAATGATGGGAAGAATGACCAGATCAATCTTGCGCAGGATGCGCTTGTTGTCGGCGGGCGACACAATGACACGATCGCCGCCGCTGGCCCCGCCGATCTTTCGGAGGAGCTCGGCGGCGGCGTCACGCTTGTGCGGTGCGACCGCGTCCAGAGGCGGGGCGGGCTCGATGCCGAATTCATTGGTGGGCGCTGTCGGCTGTGTGGCTGCCGGGGCCGTGTTCTCCACGGCCTCGATGCCGGGCTTCTGCTGAGCGTCGGCCATGGAGGGGGTGATCGTTTTTGTTGGTGGTGGGCGGTGTTGGAAGATGAGTCAGGGAGGTCGTTGGTGGTGAGAAAAGATAAAGGGAAGAAGAGAAAAGACAGAAAAGGCACAACAGAAAAGAAAATGAATAAGAAAAGAAGAAAGGAGGAGGAGAGGACAAGTGAAAGGGATCGACACAAGACAAGCACAAAAATAATCCAGAGGAACGGTCACCAATTTGTAGACGCTGGTCGGCGGGCTACAACGGTACGGTACGATACGTTCATCGAGTGATGGATAGAATAGGAAGACCACGCGAAGCAAGCTGGTCACAGACCACCATCAACAATACAACATTCTCCAAAAGATCTTCCGTCGACCGTGGAACAATGCAGCCCGAGATGGGATGGGCCGTGAGACTGGTGGCGTCTGGTTGACAACTTGGGTATGGCTTGATTCCAGAAGCCAAGGGCAGGCGGCGAGAACGACAAAGCCAACAAAGCTGGGGACGCCGGGGACTACTGGGGACTCCTCACTCTCCACATCCACCGTCCGGGGACAGACTCGGGGGACACGCTTTGGCTCGGCACATGGGCTGATGGGGTCAACCAGATCGCGTGGACAGAAAGTAGGCAAACAGGAAGCAAGGCAAAGAGACAGACGCATGCAAGACAACAAAAGAGTGCAATGCCAGGGTACAACAGCGGGTCACATCGAAGAGGGAAAGGGGTGTCGAGAGAACGTCAAAAAGTACAAAAAAGTACCACATCTGCACAAGTACGGCGCGTAGGCATCATGGCTAGCGTCGAGTCTTTGGTCCTTGCACCAGTCTACTTATTCATTGGCCGTTTTATGCACGGTGTACAAGCATGCTGCCAACGTAGGTACATCGAATCATGAATTGCAGGTGCACTTCAACGGTTGCAGTTGGTTGCAATGGTGCACCTGCACCACACCACCACCAACTTCCCCCGGCCGGCAAAAAGCTTAAGAGGTATTTGGATGTGGACGAAGGTGGTTGGGGGAGGTGTGTGTGTGGTAGGCTGGTAGTGTGACCTTTCGAGCGCGAACGCACGCACAAGTAGAAAAACGATGGCAAGTCAAAGACAACGAAAAAAAGGACCGAGGGACTAACACGCTGACAAGGGGGACTGTGGGGAAAAGGGGAACAAGAAGGGGGGGCGCCAGTTGGGGAAAATGGGGGAGGCGAGATACGGAGAAAATGGAGGAAATGGAGGGAAATGGGGTAGAAGGGAGCGAGAGGCGACGGCGTGAGAAGGAGAAAAAGAGAGGGCGAGAAGAGAAAGACTCGAAGAAATCAAAGCAACTGGAGACCGTGGGGAGGTTGACAGTGGAACCGGGGCAAAGCCGGGGCAGAGCGGGTTGGCGCCAGAGGAAGGATCACGAGATGGATCGTGGGAACAACTGGGAATATCGACGAGGTCGAGGTCGACAGAGGCCGGGCGTCGACATCGTCGTCTTCGTCGACTTCGTCGTATGCACGTCGGTGCACGTCGGTCTTCTGGACCGACGAAAGGGAGACAGAGTGAAGCAGCTGTCCGAATCAGGCAAGGAATGAAATCAAAGGTACTGTCACGGCCCGTTCAGGCAAACGGTCAAGCAGACGGGGGACAAACAGGAGGACGAGCAGACAAGACGGAGCTCTCCGGCGTATTCGTATTGCGATCAACCACCGATTTGGTCGTGGGACGGTCGTACTGAGTGCAACGGTGACGCGACACGGGGACAGGCGAGGGGGGGGTGAGGGGGTGGTTCGTGAGGGGAAAACAGAGGGGGACAAAACAGGGAAGAGAGGACAGGGGGTCGACGGCAGTTGGCCGTTGAGCGTTGGGTGAACTTCGGATGTGACTCCTGTCATGAAGGAGAGAAGAAATGGAAAGGGGTCTTTCTGAAAAACGGTGTCAAAACGGACTAGCATACCTTCCAGAACGGGCATAACAGGACGCTCAAGAAGAGGAAGCTACGACTGGTGTGGCTGCCATGAAATTGTCAACAAAGGGAAGTCGCGAGGCGCACACCGAAATGGCCGAGCCCTCACGGTCAACAACCTCACGGCCAGGCCGACAGCCAAGGCGCCAGAAGAAAATGAAGGGAAATAATAAAATAATATAAGAAAGATATCAGAAAGCACCATCAATAGGACGACAAGGAAGATGGCCCGGCCGAGACTAAGGATCGCGGGTTTGAAAAAGGCCACCAATGTGAAGCTGTCAACCGCGTGGTTTCTGGTCCTTCTGGGTCGCGTGCGTGTGTAAGACCCCCAGACAGGCATGGACAACCTGGGCAGAGCATGCGTCTTTACTTGACTCTCTCAAGTGGCGTCGGTTGGTGGTCGCGAGCGTCGTGAGCATGTCGTGATGATGTGGATAATGGGTGGTGAGGGCCTACAAATTGCCCGTTGGTAGGCGTTTCCGTTGCTTTCCCGTAGGCGCTAGCACCCAAAGTCCCAGGGGCTACGCCCGTGTAAGCCTGGCTCGCCTGGTTCTGGACCAGGGCCGAGTCGCGTTCCATCCTCGACTGGGAACTGCCGACTGCGTCGTAATATGGGACTGCCGCTAAAGCCCACTAAAACCCGCTGGACCAAGCGCCGCTAGCCCCCAAAGAAGACTAAATAGGCGTTGCCGCGACACGATATGGAATCCAAAGAGCTCCTCCGTCCAAGGGGAGGTCGAGGCGACAGAGACGACGCAGTACGAGTCCCTTGTGAAATGAAGCGAGATGAAAGAAAGACGAGGCGTTTGTTCACAGAAAGAAGGACCCTCCGTTGGGGGAAAATCAAGCACACTGCCGCGACAAGCCGAGGTAGAGGGCATCATGACTTTGTGGCTTGACAGAAAGACTGAAGTGTGTCGGTCAAATAAAAGTACGGTGCCGTATCTCGGACTCGGAATCAAGACCGGAAAGGGTGGACGGAACGTCGCCGCAACGAGCGGACAACCACGTCGGCATACGTCCCAGATCTCGAGATCAGATTCGTTTCGTTTTCTAACTTCTGACCGCCAAACGGCAAGAGCAGGTGACGGCATGTTCCAGCGGGGCGCTCGAGCAGTGAGCGAGACCGAGTACAGTATTTGTACAGTGTTGTACAAAGTAGGGGGCGTATTAAACGCGCCCCCTGACGGGTACTCTTTTGACGTGTCGACAGAATTTGCCTCTGTAAACAATGATCGTTCGACAAAAAGTACATTGAACGGTGAAAACGGTGGCACCTGCACACACAAAAAGCCTCTGACCTGGAATTCGTCGAAGTCGAGAGAGATCCCCCTCCGTTTCGATCTCAGAAGCAGGGGAGATAACACCACGAAAATACTTGTGGCGAGGACGAATAATTATCCAGGGCAGTGTACGAGCACTGTGTACCACTGTGTCCAGTTCTCCATACGGAGTATTACAGACTACACTGCGGAGTATTACGACGTATTCACGGCCCTGCAACCCACTGCAATCCCCTCAAAATTCAGCGCCCCACGTGGGGAGTGCCAGCCAACCAGTGCTCGCTATCCAGCCTAAACGGGCCACCGTCCGGCGCTGACCTCTTTCCTCTTTGGGCATGACTGAACAAGACGCCCAGTCGACGAGAAGCAACTCACTCTAACGCTCAACTCGTACGCCTTGCGTCTATTTTCAATTTCCATGACACACGGCAACGACAATGGCCAACAGGAGAGACCTTTAGCAAAGTTTGTCTGCATGCTCTTCTCCAACAAAACGCAAGGAAGCATACACGGGTTGGAGAGGCTCCTACAGGTGGCCAGGGTCTGTACGATACAGAAAGAGGAGAAGCAGCACGTCAACGACCGTGTCCATTGGCATCCCCTTTGGCTTTTGCTTCATTGTCTCTTCTTTCTTTGTGACTTCCACCTGACTTGTCCTCCACAGTGTGCCCCTCATTCTCCTCACTCGCCCCTCCGACCCCGTTTCTCCTCAGTCCCACTGAGCCACCAAAGTACAAGTATTTCAGAAGTCCAGAACGATAAAGTAAAAGAACAACACTACAAACAACACTATTCAAACTATCCAAACTAACGCACACCATCCCGCGGGATGGTCAACAATGGCATCCCCGGCCCTTCTCCAGCGTCGTCTCTCGCCGTCTTTCATCATTCGTGCTGCTCTCACTCTCGTCTCCGCTTACGGACCTTGGCGGCCAGATGACCTCCGTGCATGCAAGTCGCTCCTGCCTCGAACTGTACGACTGGACCTTCCCCCATCACCTGCCACCTGACCTGCACCTTCCTCTGTGTACCTCTCCGCTCGCCGGCCTCCGTCCGCCTCACCAGCTCACCTATGAGCTTCAACGTAATGACCCAGTCTTCTCGTAGGCTCTACGGCGTACTACTATTCACGTAAACAGTATTTCTCCTGGCTGGCTTTGTTTCCTCCTGTTTCCCCGTTGTCCCCTTTTCTTTCGTCGCCCTAGCCTCTCGGCCTCGCTGCATCTCGCCCCGTCCTGGCGATGCGTCGCGCCCGTCATCGGTCCACACGAGCTACCCTAGCTTTGTAGTTGTGCTGGAGTTGTATGCTGTAGCTGTACCTTTTCTCGACTCTCGTCACGTCTTTTTGCTCTACTATAGCTTCACCAGCAACCTCTTTCCCTTATAATCTTCTTTGCTGGCACTCCTTCCGTTTCTGTCATTGCTGTCCCTCGCTCTTTCCTCTATCTCCCACATCCCCCTCTTTCTCATCCCCCTTTTCTCCTCCCCCACATCTTCACCACCTTCCCCTCCTCACAATGTTGCATCAGTTCGAAAACACACCCCAGCAGTATGCTCTCCAGGAGCCCGCCGCCGCCGCCTCGGCTGCCCCTGCTGTAGCTCTGCGGTCGACCGAGGCCGTCAACGGCAACCACTTCGACTTTACCTTTGAGGCCGTCCGCCCGGGCGTCTTCCGCACCACCTTTTCCTCCCCGAGCCACCCGCTGCCGCCCTTCCCCAGTGCCAAGCGCGTTGAGGCATCACAAGACGCCCCCTCCAACACCTCCGTCGACACCGCCACCAAGACGTTCTCCGTCGTCTCCGGCAATGTCACCGCCACCGTCGACTGGACCGGCGCGCCCGTCGTCTCCCTGAACCGCGAGGGCGTCGCCAAGCCGCTGTACCGCGACATGGCCTACCGCTCGTATGTGGTGGACGGCACCGGTGTCGCCCACTACTCCTCCTACAAGAAGGACGACCTGTATGTCGGCCTCGGCGAGAAGGCCGGCCCCATGAACCTGGCCGGCCGCGGCTTCCAGATCACGGCGAGCGACACCTTTGGCTACGACGCCCTGCGCACCGACCCGCTCTACAAGCACATCCCGCTGCTGCTGCACGTCAGCCGCCCGACCCCCGCCCAGCCCCAGGGCCAGTGCGTCGGCCTCTTCTCGACCTCGCACAGCCGCGGCACCTGGAACGTCGGCTCCGAGATCGACGGCATGTGGGGCCACTTCAAGGTCTACCGCCAGGCCTACGGCGGGCTCGAGCAGTACCTGCTGGTCGGCAACAGCGTCGCCGAGGTCGTGCGCCTGTACGCCGACGTCGTCGGCTACCCGCTGCTGACGCCGCGCTACATGATGGGCTACGTCAGTGGCGGCATGAAGTACACCATGGAGGACGACCCGCGCGCCGCCGATGTGATTCTGGACTTCATCGACAAGTGCGCCGCCCACGACATTCCCGTGTCAGCCTTCCAGATGAGCTCCGGGTACACCATTGCCGAGCAGCCGCCCAAGACGCGCAACGTGTTCACGTGGAACTACCACCGCTTCCCCGACCCGCGTGCCTTTACGGCCGCCTGCCACAAGCGCGGCGTGCGCCTGCTGGCCAACATCAAGCCGTACGTGCTGGCGAACCACCCGGCGTACCCGGGCCTGAAAGCGGCCAACGCTTTCTTCAAGGATCCCTCCTCCCAAAAGGAGGGTGATGATCTGCAGACTGGCATCGCCCGCCTGTGGAGCGCCGGCGGCGGTGAGAGCGGCGAGGGCAGCCACCTCGACTTTACCAGCAAGGCCGGCTTCCAGTGGTGGTACGACGGCTGCAAGGCCCTCAAGTCGGTCGGCATCGACGCCATGTGGAACGACAACAACGAGTACAACATTTTCAGCGACGACTGGGAGTGTGCGCTGGAGACGGTGCCCACGCCGGAAGCCCTCCAAAGTGCAAAGGTCGGCCTCTGGGGCCGCGCCTTGCACACCGAGCTCATGGGCAAGAGCTCGCACGACGCCTGCGTCGACGCCGTGCCCGACGAGCGCCCACTCGTCTTGACCCGCTCGGCCACTGCCGGCACCATGCGCTACGCCTGCACCTCGTGGAGCGGCGACAACGTCACCAGCTGGGACGGCATGCGCGGCGCCAACGCCATCTCCCTCAACGCCGGTGTGTCGCTCCTCCAGTGCTACGGCCACGACATTGGCGGCTTCGAGGGGCCCCAGCCCACGCCCGAGCATTTGGTGCGCTGGGTCCAGATCGGCGTCCACCAGCCGCGCTTTGCCATCAATTGCTACAAGACGTCCGAGGACGACAATCTGGTCGGTGGCGTCATCGAGCCCTGGATGCACCCCACCGCCACGCCCCTCGTGCGCGCCGCCATCAAGCGCCGCTACGAGCTCGTGCCCTACACCTACTCGGGCGCCCTGCAGTCGCACTTGACGGCGCTGCCCTCCATGCGCTGGACCGGCTGGGGTTATGAGAGCGACCCGGAGGTCTGGACAGCACCCCTCCTCTCGGGCGACACCCAGTTCTGGTTCGGCGATGCGCTCATCGTGGGCGGCGACGGCATCTACGCGCCCGGTTCGTCAGAGGCGCGCGTCTACCTACCCAAGGGTGACGACACAGCCGCCGGCTTCCTCAACGTCAACGCCCCCCACGAGTGGCTGCCGGCCGGCCAGTGGCACACCATCAGCAGCGCCTGGCACGCGTCCATTCCCGTGCTAGCCCGCTGCGGCAGCGCCGTCCCCGTTGGCCGCAACGTCCCCACCACCAGCCGCACGCAGGGGCGCCACGCCGAGGCCGAGCAGGCTGAGTTCCCGGGTGTGGCCCTCGATGACTGGCGGGGTGTCGAGGTGTACCCGGCGCCGGCCACTGTCGAGGGCGCAGCCACGTCCACGGCTACCTGGCTCGAAGACGACGGCATCTCCGCCCAAGGCCGCTCGCCCGTCTACGAGATTTCCCTGACGTACACGCCGTCGGCCACGGCCATCGAGGTCACCGCCGCTGCCGCGCCCAAGGTGGCCGCCACCGCACAAGGCGAGGACGTCCCCAGCACCTGGGCGCCACTGTGGCTGCCCAACGGTCTCGACGTCATCCTACCCGTGGGCGAGGAACGTGCCGTCAAGGCCGCGGCCGATGGTCAATCTGTCGAGGACAAGGGCCGCGATAGCAAGGGCCGCCGGGTGTACCACATCAGCGTGAAGGTGTAGGCCAGGCCACGGGTGCAAAAAGTCAAAAAGTGAAGAAAGAAAGTTAGACATGAATAATAGACAATGCTTTTTCGTTATATGTACGTGAGAATATATACAGTGATACAGTACGTGTTGTAGGCTTGTTCACAGGGCGTACACGGCCAACACGGCCACCCCGCCGATGCCCAGCAGGGCCATTGTCGCCCGCGTGCCCGCCGGCGGCGCCGCTCCGGCCGCCGGTGTGCTTTTGCTGCCGTCGGTGGCTTTGGCACTCGCGCCGGTCTGCGTTCCTGTTGCCGCCTGCGACGCCTCCGCCAACAGCCCCGCAATCTCCGTCGACACGGCCGACAGCACCCCCGACGCCGCCGTCGTCGCCTGGGCGCAGATGCCCGGTGCCAAGGACTCGACCGCGTTCAGGTCGCTGTTGTTGCAGCTGTTGGTCCCGAGGAGGATACAGGCGCCTAGCTGGGCGGCCAGTGCCGACGCGCCGCTGCCCGTGGCGCTCCGGCAGACACACGTCAAGTCCGTCGCGGCGCAGCCGAGGTTGACCGAAGCGCGGGCCAAGCAAGCGAGGGCGCAGGACGGGACCTGGGCAATGAGGTCCGGGAGGGGCGTAGCGGTGGTCGATGCGGTTGCTGTCGTCGGTGGTGTTGATGTTTGTAGAGAGGAAGTTTGTGATGATGTGTGTGAGGCTGCAAAGACGGCCGGCGCAAAGAGGATGGGTATGGAGAGCCTCATTTTGAGGATGGAGGGTGGAAAAGATAGACGAATCAATGATGAAATGCAGCCGAGTGGGTGAAGTAATTAAAATAGGTGTAGGTGAACGGTAGAAGGGAGGATTTTAATTAGAATAAATAAAGGTCCGGTGAACCTCTCGAGATCAATTGATTGTCAAAGATGAAATGTTGCAGTTTTCTAGATGAAGTTGTATCGGATGAGAAAGAAAAGGTCCAGCTCTATTATGAAAAGAAATGAAGAAAATGAAGAGAAGAAGGGGAATATTAAAAGATAAGAGAATATTAAGAAGAGAAAACAGCCATGTACTCGATGAGCAGAGCCAAGAAGCTGCAGCATAAAATAAAAATAAAAGTCGAGATCAATAAAACAAAAGGACGAAGAAACGAATCAATGGAGAACAAATAAGAGAAAGACGTACGTCAGCCGCAGAGCACGTCTTGGGGGTCTTTGGGAGGGGAGAGGCGGAAGACGACGAATAAGAGGGCTGATGGTGGAAAAGCCACACAGGCTGACAAGGCGTAGTGATGCAAGAGGGTGCCCAGATAAGGCAATGGGGAAATAGGAAATAATAGAAAAATAAGAATTGACACCAAAAGAAGTCTAAAGAGCTAAAGTGCCGTGAGCTGAAAATAGATGCAAGCTCAGCCTCGCTCCGAACAAACAAGAGCACAATCGAAAAAAGTGTAAGAAGCAAGGTTGAAAAAGTGAGAAAGTAGGGAAAGGAAAGGAGTTTAAGGAGATAAAGGACGTGAATAATAGAACACAGAAACATTAAACACGGCGAAATTCAATCAATCTGGTTCTTTTCCATCTTTGCTTTTTATCTTCCTTTTCTCCTTCTTCGCCTGCGAGCGGCAACCCGCCAACTTGCACACCCTCCCACACAATCTCACGCTCACACCCTTCGCCGCCCTCTGCATTTCATACCAAAAAACGGGACGGGATCTGCCGCCGGGCTGCCTTAAACAGAAAACAGGAAAAATAAGAAAAAGACGATGCAACAACGTTTCTTGATTCCGCGTCGTTGCACCTGCACTACTCCGTACACTCTATCTTCTCTTTTTTTCTCTTTCCCTTGTCTCCGTTCCCCAAGCGTGCGTCATGTCAACGGCGCAGCCCATCGGGATCGCGCCACTTAAAACAAGCCCATAAGGTAGCTCACTCGTTTTATCTTTATTTTTGTTCTTTCCCCTCCGATTTCTGAAACGAGAGCGCATTGTCCGCCGAGCCCGCCTTCGCCATCTCCTACGTATGCAGTATGCTAGGCATTTTCTCGACTTCTTCTCCAGGCGTTCGCCGAGCACATTGCGCAACCGTTCTGCACTGTTTCAAGAGGAAGAAAAAATACAGAACGAGGGGGGGGAAAAGGATCATCAACAACGGACGTCCGGCATAGGGATATCTTCCTTTTTCCCTCGGCCCTTTTCTCACTCTTGCTGAAAATCTCCAATTGCTCCAAGCAACACGAGCACTTCAAACGAAATAATTAACAGATACGATGAACCATAGCTAGGTTGCATGCTCCAACCCCCCCCCCCCCCCAACTCCACCTACCACCGTTTGTAGACCTCGCGCGAGATGCTCACCACCGTAAAGAACCATCGGCTGCACTCGGACAGGTGCACAATGTGCGTGCCCACCCGGCGCCAGTGGACGCGTCGCAGCGTCAGCGCCGCCCGCACAAACAGATCCGAGCTCGCGCCGATGGCCAGCAGAGCGGCGCCGGCGGCCACCATAGCGGTGCGGGCGCCCGTCGACAGCGCGGGGGCCTCAAATAGAAGCCATCTGGGGGGTCAGATCACGATGTTGGGAATAAATGAGCGAGAGGGCCAACCTACTTTGAAGGCTGCCCGAGGCCGACACCCACCAAGGCACCCAGCGGAATAGCGCCGTCTCTGGAAGCCATTGCAAACGGTTGAAAAAATGACAAAGTGAAATACTGTCCACAAAATTTGTCTGTTCAACACCCTCCCTCGCATTTCGACGTCCTTTCCCTGGGAAAACATTCAAACGGCACAACATGATGGAACCACAGGAGCACCACATCGCCAGGCAGCAGCCGCACACCGCCCTGGTTCCATATTTGGTGATACTGGAGAATGTTGCAGAAACGCCCGTCCACGAACCGACAAGGCTGTGGTCCAGCAACCCCTTTGACAGCCACTTTGACGCGTCTCTTGCTGCACCCCCGCTGGTTTCTCGGTTCTCACTCCTGCATGCCCCCTGCACGCACTGCCATCCGCAATCCCTCCTTGTCTGGTAGCCCCGCCGCAGCTTTTCTGCACGCACTTTCCCCGTTTCAATTCCATTAACACAACCGTCGACGACGCGTTGGTCACACCACATCGCGACGTCGATGCGCAAATCTACTCGTTTTGACGACTGTTGCTGTCAACGTAAGCTTGACTTGATACAGTACATACACTGTGTGGGTACTGTACGGCGACGGCCTCCACTTGTCGCCACTGCCTATCCTGACGTAGACACTTGACAGCAAACTCTGTGGCTCGTTTTGTGGCGGGATTAGTCATTTACAGCAGCCGACCAATCAGATCTCCCACCTTTTCTAGCAGAAGCAACAAAGAAAGCGGCAGAATGGCCCC
This sequence comes from Sporothrix inflata, assembly GCA_021396225.1. Classification (NCBI taxonomy): domain Eukaryota; kingdom Fungi; phylum Ascomycota; class Sordariomycetes; order Ophiostomatales; family Ophiostomataceae; genus Sporothrix; species Sporothrix inflata. Next base: position 65,611 of record WNYF01000094.1, on the reverse strand, counting down.
TCTCCCTCGCTCTGATTGGCTGCAGCGTCTAGCCTAGCCTAGCAACCGCGTTGTTTGCCTACAGGCGGTCCTGTTGCTATGACGCATGAGCAAAAGACCTGCGAACGAGGGGCAAAACCGCCCAAACCGCCTTGACTGCCTGGAAAGAGGGTGGGGAGGGAACCTGCCAAATTAAAATAAATAAAGAGGGAAGGTGCCGGCCACGACGAGACTGCAAGAACAACCACCCACCGTCCCCACACCAAAGAAGCGAAAAGTAAATAAGGGAAGGAGAGAAAAAAAAAATAGATTATTGTGATTGTAAAAATAAAATAAACAATAAAAAATTGGACGAAAAAAGGGCATCGCGCAAACAGGCTTTGCTGTCCTTTTTCTTCGACGTATCTTACTTTCTCTCCCTTGTCTTACAGCACCCTCGTCTCTTTGACTAGCATTCAAGACCGCGGCGCGTGTTCCCCCTCCAAACCAAGACAAGATAGGCCCCGTCCGTCGTCATTGTCCCGCCATTCGCCCTTTCCTCCTTTTTTTGGCTTCCTTCCAACGGCCAGCCTTACCCTTGACGCAACCACATTCCTTTCCATCTCCATTTTACATCCATCCCTCTTGACCGTTTTGCGCTCTCCTTTGCACGCTCTCTCTCTCTCTCTGACATATCGCCACCCCGCTCTCGAATCACATCTCACCGCTTTCCACGACCTCCCTCCCTGTCTCCGTGCCCGCACTGCGCCGCGGGCCTCTCCCAAGCATGTTTGTGCTCCGGAATGGTGAGTCCACTCCCCTCCCCCCTCTGCCTTTCTGCTGGCTTCTCTCCACGTAACGTACTAACCAACCTCGCACAACAGCCGCCAAACTCCTCTTTGGCTCGGGCAGCCAAGAGTCGATGATCGAACTGCCCCAGGGCCAGCTCTACCTCGTTCGCCCCCTCTCCCCCAAGGGCTACTCCGAACTGCTCTTCAAAGACGCCGCCGCCCGCATCCGCCGCACCGCCCAGGATTTCCAGTACCAGCTCGTCGTCCAGCGCGTTTACGAGGAGGGTGAGGCCGAGCTGCTCGCCGACGAAGAGGGCGAGGACGCCGAGACCGACCCGCTCGCCGCCGAGCGCGACGAAAAGACCTTTTTGCTCGACGAGGCCCTCGAGTTCCGCGTCGAGAAGCGCGACCAGGACAGCGCCGAGCACGTTCTGTGCTGGCGCGACCTGACGGGCGACGCCGGCGACGTCTACGAGTTTGTCTTGGACCGCAGCACCACCCACGCCGGGCTCGTCCACCAGTTTGAGCTCGCCGCCAAGCAGTGCCAGTACGAGCGCAAGTATCGCAAGCCCTACACCACGGCCACCGACGAGGACCTGCTGCAGTTCGAGTTTGCCGGCAAGCTGATCCCGCCCGCGAGCCCGCTGCACAGCCCCTCGCTGGCGCGCTCCATTGCCTCAACGGACTCGATGCTGGCGGGCGCCGGTATCGGCACGACCGTGATCGACACGCCGACAAAGGCACGCACAAAATCGGTGCCAGCGGCCAATCCCGCGGCACCACCGACTGAACAGACGGTGGCGTCCACCGCCCCCACGGCCTCCGCCGGCACGGCCGCGGCGGCGCTCAAGACCAAGGTCGGCGAGGCGCCCGAGGCCACGGAGATTTTGGCCGCTGAGCTCGCCGAGCTGCACTTTTTCGACTTCCCCTCGGGCTCCTTTGTGCTGCAGGACGCGTCGGTGACGGCCATTGTCAGCGAGACCGGCAAGTGGCAGTACTGGCTGCAGGTCGCCAGCAAGGACCGCGACTGGCTGGGCGTGCCCGTCGTCGCCGACATCAACCCCGTCTTCAACTTTGAGTTTTTGAGTTTCATCTTCAACCAGTTCACCAGCGACGGCACCGCCTACTCGTGGCTGCTGCGCTTCAAGGACCAGGCCGCGCTCGAGCGCTTCCAGGAGGGTCTGCTGCGCGCCCTGTGGGAGCAGCTGAACGAGATCAAGTGGTCCAAGATCAAGGAGAAGGAGCGCGACTATGTCGCCGACGCCTTTGCTGATCTCGCCATGACGGACGTCCCCGAGGAGGACGAGGAGGAGGAAGAGGAGGAGGAATCGCAAACCGAAGACGAGGACGAGGACGAGGACGACAACCGGCCAAGGAGCGAGCACTACGACAGCGACGAGGAGGCCGACGACGTGGACCATCAGCCCCGCGACAAGGCCGCCAACAAGTCGCTGGCCGTCGGCTACAAACACGACCGCTCCTTTGTCGTGCGCGGCTCGCAGATTGGCGTCTTCAAGCACACGGCCCAGAACCAGCTCGAGTTTTCCACCAACATCTCCAAGATCGAGACCCCCGGCGGCAAGCTGTTCAGCCCCAAGAAGGTCATGCTGCACAACGAGGACCGCAACATGATTCTGCAAAACGACACCGACCCGAACAAGCTGTACCGCATGGACCTCGAGTACGGCAAGGTCGTCGACGAGTGGAACGTCCACGAGGACATTCCCGTCGTCACGTTTGCGCCCGAGAACAAGTTTGCCCAGATGACCCACGAGCCCACGTTCCTGGGTGTCTCGCACAACGCCCTGTACCGCATCGACCCGCGTCTGGCGGGCTCCAAGCTGGTGGACTCGGAGCTCAAGCAGTACGTCTCCAAAAACGACTTTTCGGCGCTCGCCACCACCGGCAAGGGCCACATTGCCGTCGCCTCCAACAAGGGCGACATCCGCCTCTTTGACCGTCTGGGCATCAACGCCAAGACCCACATCCCCGCCCTCGGCGAGCCGATTCTGGGTTTGGATGTCTCGGCGGACGGCCGCTGGATTTTGGGCACGTGCCGCACCTACCTGCTGCTCATCGACGCGCTGCAGTCGAGCGGCAAGAACGAGGGCCGCTTGGGTTTCGAGAAGCCGTTTGCCGCCGACAGCAAGCCGCAGCCGCGCCGTCTCGCGCTGACGCCCGAGCACGTCGCCCAGTTCGCCCACGAGACCGGCAAAGGCGTCACGTTCACGCCCGCCAAGTTCAACACGGGCGAGGGCACCGAAGAATCCAGCATCATCACGGCCACGGGCCCCTACGTGATTGAGTGGAGCCTCAAAAAGGTCCTGCGCGGCAGCAAGGCCCCCTACATGATCAAGCGCTACCGCGACGACGTCAAGGCCGACGATTTCCAGTACGGCACCGACAAGAACATTATCATGGCCCTGCCGCACGAGGTCAACATGGTCGACAACAAGTCGCTCAAGCGGCCCACGCGCGAAAGCATTGCGGGCGCTGCGCTCGCGGGCGCGGCCGGCGGCGGCCGGCGGAGCGGCGGCAACCGCATCTCGGGTGTCAACAGTGGGCGGTACAAGCTCGGCAAGGACGATGTTGTGAACTCGCCGTATTAGGGGGAAGGAAGACAAAGAGTTTTGTGGGTTTTCGAGGGGAGTTCTGGAGTGTTTTTTATGGTCTTTTTCTTTACCGTTTCTTGTCTATTGTACGCCTTTGTTTGCCATGTTCTTCTATTCGCTTCGTTTTCGACAACTCGGACCCTTTTTTGTCCCTTCTGCTTTTGCAGTTTTGTACTTTCCGTTGATACCTCACGTTCCCAAAGAATAAGAAAATATTTTAAAAAAAAAAAAATACTGCTCCGTTGTGACTTCTTTGTTCCTCATTCCTACCACAATCTCAGAAGTAGATAGATGTATGTATTTTAATTAGAATCTTTCAGCACATAAGCTCGACATTGCAACACATAAAGTGAACCAGATAAATACAATTCGTATATTTTGAAATTTGGATGAAGCCAGAGTGGTGTTTTACCGTAAAAGTCAAGATGAAAACTATGAAGGATCATAAACTGGCAGTGACATTAGAAAATGAACAAAAAAAAATAAAGCAGCTATATCCGCATGCAAACGCCCGTAGTTGTCGTGTTTCCGCCCTTCGCTCGTGTGTATTTTTTGTGATGAGAGATTTCGTCCTCCAAAGGAAACGCAAGCAAAGCAGAACAAAAAGCAAGAACAAAAAACCAAAGAAACCCAAATTCGCCCATCCTAATAACGTGTCCCATATTGTGTCGTCTTCATCTTTTCTTCCGCCCTTCACCCCCTTCCGTCTAATGCTCCCCTGACTTGACGGACCGCAGCTCCGACACAAAGCTCTGGCCCCACCACTGGCTCGTGTACTGGTAGACGTACCGCCGCAGCTTCTGGTAGTTGCTGTCGCGCTGCTCCGCCGGCATCGTCACTGCCGTGTGGATCGCCTTGGCGACGTCCTCCGTGTTCCACGGGTTGATAATCAGCGACCCGTTGAGGCTTTGGGCGGCGCCCGCAAACTCGGACAGGATCAGCACGCCGTGCCGGTCGTTCTGCGCCGCCACGTACTCGTACGACACCAGGTTCATGCCGTCGCGCGTCGACGTCACCAGGCACACGTCCGACACGGCGTACAGCGCCGTCATCTCCTCAAAACTCACGCTGTGATACAGCCAGTGGATGGGCATGTACTCGACGGTGCCGAACTTGCCGTTGATGCGCCCGACCAGTTCGTTGGTCTCCTTCCACAGGTCGCGGTACTCGTCCACGTCCTGCCGCGACGGCACCGCCACCTGCACCAGCACGATCTTGCCGACCCACTCCGGGTGTTCTGTCAAAAACAACTCAAAGGAGTGCAGCTTCTGCGGCATGCCCTTGATGTAGTCGAGCCGGTCGACACCGACGACGACGCTGACGCCGGCAAACTTCTTCTCGAGCTGCTGGATGCGGTCGAGCACCTTGGGGTTGTGGAAGGCGTCGTCAAACTTGGTGACGTCAATGCCGATGGGGAACGCGCCGACGGTGACAAAGCGGCCGTTGAACTCGGCGCCGTTGGGCAAGGTGTTAACGCCCAGGATGCGCGAGCAGCTGCTCAAAAAGTGGCGCGCGTAGTCGTACGTGTGGAAGCCGACGAGGTCGCACGACAGCAGGCTCTTGAGGATGCCCTCGCGGACGGGCACCGGCAGGATGCGGAACATCTCCGACGAGGGGAAGGGCGTGTGCAAGAAGAAGCCGATGCGGACGTTCTTGCGCTCGGGGCCCAGCTCCTCGCGCAGCATCTGCGGCAGCACGAAGTGGTGGTAGTCGTGGACCCACACAATGTCGCCGTCCTGCACGTTCTGGGCCATGGTCTTGGCAAACTCGCGGTTGACGCGGTTGTAGGCCACCCACGACAGCTCGTCAAACGTCACGTCCGACGGGTGGTAGTGCAGCAGCGGCCACAGGATGGAGTTGGAGAAGCCGTTGTAGTGGCGGTCCATGTCGTCCTTGGACAGGAAAACGGGCACCGCCGAGAAGTCCTTGGCGAGCGAGTCGATCATGGGCTGGCGCTCCTGCTCGGGCACCTCGAGACCGGGCCAGCCGTACCAGGTGAAGTTGACCTGCTTGGCCATGCCCATGATGCCCGTGACGAGGCCGCCCGAGCTCATGGAGAAGTCGTACTTGCCATCTTCCTGGCGCTTGACGGTGAGCGGCAGGCGGTTGGACACGAGGATCAGGTTGGCCTTGTTGCCGTCGTCGGGCTTCTTGGAGGGGTCCATGGCGGTAGAGGCCGTTGTGGATTCTATTCTGTTGGTTTTGGTTCGGTTGGTTCGGTTGGTTCAGGTACGTCTCCTTCGTCGGCCGTTGGAGAACTGGTGCGCAGTCGGGTTCGCGGAGGCTGCACGGGGGAAGAGGAAAAGGCAATGACGTCTGGCAGGCTGTGGTCGTTGTCGTGTCGTGGATGCTTGGGAGGCATCATGATGTCAAAGACCTAGGTCAAAAGGTCATAGTGGGCGGCTTAGGCTCTTTATAACTGGCACTGGTACCAGCAGCAAAAACAGGTCTGGGTCAGCAACGGCTAAAAAAAAAAGTGCAGAAAACTGCTCCGTAAGTCCACTCGCAAAGCTCCAGAGCAAAACCAGCCAAGCCAAGCTTGCTATTGGGCAGTTTCGGGCGATTTGGGGCGATTTGAGTGTTATTGGCTCCCGTTTTGGCGGGGCACAGCGGCGTGTAAGACACTCTTGCTTGCCTCGTTGCGTGCAGACGTCGCACTAGGCCACTCTTCTCCCGGTGCTATGCATAGAGGAGCTCAGTTGGGCTGGGGGGGCTGCAGATCATGGTGCGGGCATCAGATGCACGCCGGGACGGAAACAAGACGACACGATGTTGCAATTTCACGATTGTGAGAATATGAGGGTTTTACGGGACACTCTCTCTCTTCCGTTTGAGGAAAGAAGGGCGCATGTAACAAACCCCAGTGGGAGGCAGGAGCAAAGGGAGGATGGGTTTGCGCGGGCAGGTACGGTTGGGCGGGGCAAAGGGCCGAACAGAAGGAGCAGAAAGAGCGAGACGCAGAACCACCAGGGAAAAAAAGAACGCTGCAGACGGAAGGCGCGCGCCCCACCAACGACGTAATGCGTTTTCCCACCACGCTACACAAACGTCCGGGCGGCAACAGCTCTGCTTCGTTCCTGCCAGTTCTCGACCGTTTCGACCGTTATCAATTCTCGACAACGGAAGGCACGATGGATGAGCATGGCAAAGTCTGTTGTCACTTAGCTTGACAGGTGTCTGTTGTGACTTTCGATGCGTACCTTCTTTCTCACGGCGAACAGTCGGCATGTCTTGGCCAAATAATACCCCGTCGCTCCACACCCTCTCGCGACGAAGACTTCGCCGTAAAATCGCTCCTTCATTTTCACGACGTATTGTTCCTTCCGTGCCTTTCCTTTTTTCTGTTCTGTTTTTTCCTGTATATTCCTCTGTGCCGTCGCTTGAATGTCACGATAAATTTTCGGGCGCTCGTCTTCGGCCCTGTTCCATCGCGCCTTCTCTTCCCGGTGATTTTCTCGCCATCACTCCTTCCGGCTCTGCTTGCCGCCGGTCCATCCCCTCGTCCTCAACATCGTTCCTTCCCCATAGCACTGGCAGATGCCTAGGCTCGGGCCTTGCTTTCCTATTTCGATCCAATGCAGGGGAAATGGTTGCAGAGTACGGAGTACGGAGTACAACGATGCCTTCTGTCCCAGTAACCACACAGCTTACAAAAAAGAGGCGGCGAGGCAGACCTCACGATGTGCAGTTCGGCAAATCGCCCACGACAAAACCACTCGTGCTTCTGGGCTCATGCAGTCTATTGTGCTCGTGTGTTGTGATCGGAAAAGCTGCAGCCGTAAAAATGGTAAGTGAGAATAAAACCAGAGTAACAAAAAAAAAAGATAAAACATTTTTTGAAAAATAAAAATGAAAGTAAAATACCAAAAATAAAATACATGTCCTGGAGACATACATAAATATAGCCGAAAATAATAAAAAAATGAACAGGTCATATTTCAAACACCTTTCTTCCCGCACATGTGCCCATGGTTTTCATCCAATCCGCTCTGCACATGGGCAGGAAATGCAGCTGGCTTCGGCTGGCCGTTTTTGGGTCGTCATCGACTCAGCGCGAGACATTTGTTTGTTTGAATAGACACATGACATATCACGTGCGAAAATATATATTATGTAAGCTTTTCAGCGCGTTGGCGGCGCGATCCTGGCTAGAGCATTTGGGCCCAAACAAACCTTGAGCTCTGAAGCTTCACAAACAGCTCGTCCTCGTGAATTTCGTCTCTCAGGGTTCGATTGACTACAGCCACCCACGACCATTTTTACCCACCTGGACGACACAAGCAGCTGCCTTTGAGAGACTACGACAATTGTATTACTTTTGTGTATTTATTTACGACCCACCACGCCCACGGCCGCATCTACGACTGCATTCAAACATCTACTCCATCTTCTCCCCTCCGCTTACCTGCGTCGAAACATCGTCACATTTCCTCTTCTTTGACCTCACTCTCCGACGATGGCGGTCTTCGGCCAGCGCGTGCGGCAGACACCGCACAATGTCCAGTGCCTGTGCGTCCAGCCCGACCTTTTCTTCCCTACAGAGAGGCTGTTTTGCTAACCGTGTCGCTTGCCCCCAAAACAGATACGACCTCGATCGACGCGTCTACTGTGTCAAGACCTACCCCGTCCTCTCGCCCCAGGGCGCCAGCATTGTCATCTACGGCCACGAAAATGGCGTCTCGATCGTCTGGCGTGGCGGCCGCCGTCTCAAGGACGTGCAGAAGCCCGACCCGAAGCCGGCCGTAGTAGCCAACGCCGACTCGGTTATGATCCTCGACTCAGACGACGACGACGATGCCGCTGCTGCCTCGTCCGCGACGTCTGCGGCTAACTTTGTCGACAAGCCTGTGTTTGAGGATGCGCCCGCAGACACAAACGTGGGCGGGTTTGCAGAGGTTGTGCAGACGCTGGACCTGGCCCTGAACCAGGCCGTCCTCAGCGTGGCCGTTCTGCCCATTGCACCCTGTGCGGCCAAGGAGGCCGAGCCCAGCCTCCTTCAGGAGAAGATGGTGTTCGCCATTACGTGCCGCGCAACGGCCGACGTGTTTGTGGTCACGCTGCCCCTGACACCCCCCTCCAACGAGAGCAAGAACCGTCCGCAGCTGCGGACGAACCTGCTCGCGGGCAACCTGGGCCGCGGCGCGTTTGGCGATGTGCTCATCCCTCTGGGCGGCCAGAACCGACGCGGTGAGGGCGTGGCGATTACCCTTGCCAAGCAAAAGACGGCACCTGCGCCCACACCATCGTCTGGTGCCGGCTCCCGTTCCGCGTCAGCAGCCACACCGCCGACGCGGGTGATTGTGGCGGTCCACGCGCGCGAAGCATCGGGCACGCTGCGGCTGTGGGATGTTACTGTGAGCGCTAAGCGCGCTGCCTCGGAGCGGCCAATTGAGCCATTCCAGACCGAGTACCTGCCGAGCCCTCTGACTGGCGTGGCCTTTAACCCGACACACCCAACACAACTCCTTGCTGTGGACCCGCAGCGTGCTGTCCGCATCTACGACTACACTATCCCCGCCATCCCCTCGGACGACATGACCGAGGGCCCCTTCCCGCCGCAGGGCGCATGGTTGCTTTCGCTGTACCCGCCCTTTGCTCGTGGTGGACTCACGCAGACGGCCAGAAAGCCAATTGTGGCAGCTTCCTGGATTGCACACGGCCACGCGATTCTTGCCCTACTGGCAGACGGCCAGTGGGGTGTCTGGGACATTGACCGGACAAGCACGAGTAGCGGTGCTGGCGGCGTGTTCGGTGCCGGATCCGCAACGTCGGGCATCCGTGGCGCCGCTCTGACCAACTTCAGCATCTCTGGACAGATCGAGGGCACAACACCCCTGCGGAACCCTGCCACCAGCTCCCGGAAGTCGACTGAGGGTGACTTTGTGCCCATGACCCCCCACACGCGCCGCGATACCCTCGCTGCGTCGTTTGCCGGTGGTGTTGAGCGGCTCGTGGCAACACCTGGCGGCGTGGAGGTTGTGCAGCAGCGCTCGCTCCGTGGCACGGCCGCTGGGAAAGAGACAGCCGTGCTGTGGCTGGGTGGCCTGGACTACACGGTGGCTGTCATCCCAGACGTGTCTCGTTTCTGGGATTCGCAGCTCCGGCGATCGTCTGGCGGCGGCGTGAACCTGTTTAGCGGTGCCCGGCCGACTCGGATGGTCCGCGTGCACGACCTGGGCGCGAGTCTGCAGGGCGAGCGGTGCTGCGGCGCCGTTGCTGTTTCTTGGCCTACACAGCAAACCCAAGCTGCCGGCAGAGCCTCTGGTGCCCATGAGGACGATGAGGATGAGGACGACGCCGACAACGAAGGGGTTACAAACGGTGGCCAGTCGATCGAGATTCTCGTCCAAGGCGAGACCCGGTTGGTGGCTACCCGTGAGAGTGGCGAGGATGCCTATGCCGGCGGCTTGACAACGCGTCTCCTGGCGGCCTCGGCCCGCAGGCGGAATGTGGGCGACACCGTGACCAGCGCCATCCTCGTCGAGCCGCGCACGCGCAAGCCGGGCACGGTGAAGTTCGACCTGGATGCGAACCAGCTTCAGCAGCAGCAGAGCCTTCTCCGCGGCGGCAGCAACAGCCAGCGTGGCAAACTGCCGCCCTCGGCAACGGGTGCCGGCGCGACGCCACGCCGCGCCCCGCTGACGCGGTCGCTCTTTGAGTCACCCTCACGGCCGGGCCCGTCGTCCACGTCCGACAACGCCAATGCCAACCCGCTGGCCCTGACACCGCAGCGGACGCAGCGGTCCTTGTTTGACGAGAACGAGGTCACGCTAACGCAGAGTATGATGCGCCCACTGCCGCGGAACACCAAGCCCGACCTCACGTTTGCGGGCGGCCTCGAAGACGCGGCCAACGCGCTCGACGACGAAGAGACCGTGCAGGACCGCAACGTGGAGGAAGAGATGCTCGACATTATGGAGATCGACCGCGCGCTCGAGTCCCTGGAAGGCCGCCGCGACGGCGGCGCACGCAATGTCTTCTTTGAGGGTGCCTAGGGCTGCCTTCTGATGTGCGGTGACCGGTCTCCCGTGGGCCGCGAAAACGCCCACGTGTGCATGCGCGGCGGCGCGTTGCAGAAACACGACGATGGTTCTTAGGAGGACGACGAGGATCTTTAGGAGGACATCGATGGCCCGAAGGGAACCAGCACAATGGACGAATCAGCCAGCGAAACAGAAGATGCGACAAACGAGGAGATGACGGGCGAGGAGTTGACGGACGAGGAGTTGACAGAGGAGGAGACGGCGGAGCATGAGAGGGTCATCGAGGACCTGGAAAGGAAGCGAGCGGCCGCTTCCCAGTCTCTTCGAGAAAATCAAGCCAATCTCGCAAAGATGCAGTTGGCTCTTCAACAAAAAAAGGAAAGCGACCGTATCGAAGCAGCGGCGCAGGCGCTCAAGGACCTGTCGTACCTGCCGGATATCTACCACAAACTGCGCATCGATCGCCAGCGCATCAAGGACGATGTGGACGAACTGGAAGCGCTCCGCGTGGAGGCGCGCGCCATACGGGGAAGAAATCACAGGAACTTCCGCTTTTTTGACGGCCTGCGGGACCAGAAGCGGGAGCGGGAGCGCCAGCGCCACGAACGGCGCTTCAAAGAAAAACAGTGGCGCTTCCTCGCGATGCCTGGCGACGACGTGCAGCCGATGCCGCGGCCGCCCGCCATGGCCCGCTCGCACAACCCCGGCTGGGTCCTGCGCGGGCGCACATCGACCATTGCCAATGCCCGCAAGACCAATGCAGCCCAATGGACACCGGCCAACCGGCGCCTGCACAACCACTTGGTCTATGCCGAAAATTTTCGGCTGCACGGCAGACGCTTTCTCAGGCACCTTGGAGAGTGGAACGACTGGATGGCGAGCCGAGAGCGCGCGGCCCGCGAGGCGCGTCAAGCGGCCCAGGAAGCAGAGGAGGCGGCGTTCGAGCTGGACGACCGTGATTGTGACTGTGACGACTGCGCGTACGCCCGCGTCCACGGACATGCGCCTGCCGCAGACGATGGTCGGGACGACAACGACAACAACAACGACAACAACAACGACAACCCCGTCCGGACGCCTCTGCCGCTCCTGCCGCTGGCTGAACTGGGCCCAGAGGAGGACGAACGGCTGGTGCGAGCCGACACGCCGGCTCCCTTCTGCTGAGGTGGATCGGGTGTGATGATGGCGGCCTGCCCTGTTTTGCGTTGTCTTCCAATAACTTTTGTTGTTCTTGCTCCCCTACCTCGTCTTTTGTTTCCCCTACTTTGTCTTCTCTTTTTTGTTTATTACGCACAGTATTGATACCGAGATATACAGAACTAGCCCTCAGCTACAGACTCAAAAAGGCGAACTTTGCTTTTCTTCTTCAGAGGGTTGAGCGAGAGATGCGGGCTGTCGACTTGTACAGTCCCGTCTTTCCAGCACCCGTGATGTCTTCCTACGTTTCCTTTCTTTCTTTCTTTCTTTCTTCACCCCCTCCCTCCCTCTTCCGCACGGCATGGTGGAGCACAAGGCTTTAAACTTGTCCATCCTTGTTCCAGGCTCTGTATTCCGAGCGGTACATTAAACAACCCGGGGCAAAAACACATAATGAAGGACGAGGCCGCGATGTGAGGGAGAGGAGCGTTGGCTTTCCATCGTCATCCTCTCTCTCCTCGCAACCTCACTACGTCTTTCCAGCCCGGCCGACGCGCTTCTTGCAGACTGCTCTCTCTTTGCGCCATGTGAAGAGGGATGCCAGTCCTGCACAAACCACTTTTGACCAAATGGCCTCCCCGTCTTCTTTTCCTTCCATGGAGACGGGGTGACAGCGCGTCGATACACTTCTTCCTACTGCTGTATCATATTATGTCTTGTAGTTTCCATGTTGCCCTCTTTGCCTGCACGTAGTTGATGTGTTAAGCGCGCGACTTGGCCCGCTTGGCATGTGCAGTTTCTGTGTCCCCGTATTTTGTTGACAAGACGTTCTAGACGCTCACTTTTCGCAGGCACCTCAGGCATCAAGAATGCGGGAGCGAGAAACACTCCGTATTTGTACAAGTAAGGCAAATCGGATTGGCCGGAGACGGCTCCTCTGCTCGTATTGTTTCTGCGTTCTGCGTTTTTTTTTACCATTTGGCCTCTTGGTGCCTGATTTTGCCTGACTTCCTGCAGGTTGTCTGCACAGTACGTCTTACTTGTATGTACACGTTGGTTCCTGCATATGCAGCTGCGCGCGGCTTGCATGTGTCCTGTCTTGTGCTCCGTATGTTTAATGAACGTGGCGAGACGCGTCTGGTCTGTTACTTGAACTCGCTCCTTGCTTTCCAGTCATTTGATATCTGCAGTTTTTGTTATTGTCCGCGTCAACTCGAGTTGAAAAGTCTTTTCTCCTGCATCGCGTCATGACAAAGTCGATGGATTCCACGAGGATGGCCAATCCTGTCCAGCGAATGTCGTGCCCCGGCATCGAAAAAGAGTAGCATCTTACTACGGCGTAATACGGGCACATCTTCCTCCATGCAAATACGAGGTTGCTTGGCCGCCAACACAATGCCCAGAGCTCGCTGCCGTTCTAGAGCTCACGGCCACGCTCGGGACAAGACTTTCTGAGGACAAAAAAAAGTCGATAAAAGACTCCATGCCCGCTGCCCACAAAAAAAGACGGGGAGACTAATGCACGATGGGTGGAAAAGCTCGGGGCGCGGTCCTCTCTCATCGAAAGTCTCCTCACTCCTGTCTCGCTCCGTCTCTTCTCTCCTTTCTGCGTGTCTCGCCAGCTGTCTCTCGCCAGATGTATCTTGTATTGTTTGTCTCTTCCTTCTTCTGCCTGAAAGCTACGCCCGACCAGGATGCGGCCCGGTTTTCTGGTACTTTTCAATGTCGTCTTTTCAAAAGTGTTTATTGAATTTTTCCTCGGTGGTCCAGTCCAAGGTTAAAAATAAACAACGTCCCAGAATGGCCTTCTCCACGGGCAAGACAACGCAAGGCGGACTTGTCGATTGTCACTCTAGGACGTGCTTTTCTATGTATCCTAGGAAAGAGATTTTATCATTTTCCTTGTTTGTGATTCCAGCCTGTCATCCGGGATAGTCGAATGGTTCGAGTCAACGCTGTGGCAGGTTGTTGACGCATGCCCTATTTCCAATGTGGTCCACTCCCCGTGAGACGCCCCCTACTAGGATGACTCCCGATAACGACAGAGCGGTCACGGATGGCAAAGAAGAGTACCTATTTGCGAAAGAGAAAACGACAGCACTACGTCGTATTCTGTAGAAGACATCAACAACAGACTTAGAATCACAAAACATGGACACTTTGAATACAGTAACAGCGAAGATTGAAAATAATCAACAGTCCATCAAAGACACTTCGAAGTCAGGTACCATTCCTGTCTCACGTGCTTTTTTGCCAAGACCGACCAAGAGAGGACGCGGCAGCAGCAACGGTGTGGACCCTCCCTCCTCCCTGGTCTTTTCTTACTCTTTCGAAGCGTCTGGAACGGCGAAAGGCTACAGACATCTTGCGTGTTTGGGAGATGGTGCGTGCACAGGTGCTTTCAATGGACTGCAAACTCTGCAAAATACAGTGAGAAGACAGTGAACAAACGGTGCTCTTCGTATTCTCAACAAAGAAAGCCGGAAGGATCGCGGGTACTGCTATTTCGGGCCACAGCACAATCTTGGGAAAATGAGGCTGTTGGCGATGGAACGACAAGACGTGTCTTGATAGTAAGCATTTACAAGTACGACATACAACTTGTCTTCAGCTTGGACACTACCGTCGCGTCGAGAAGCAGGTTTTCCTGTTCATGCTTTATGCTGTCTATCAAGAGAAACTGGGAGAGCGATGCAGCAGCGTCGATCTTGGCAGTGCCGAGAGTGCCTATATTTTTTAAGTTCGGCATACTTGCAGGGAGAACACGCACAAAGTGACACATTCCATGCCCGAGGAGAGAAGGGAGAAGACAAAAAAACGCGTCTCCCTCGCATCAACCACCCCCAGATCGGATCGGAAGGGGGATCATAGCCCACCCAAGTTATGGGCCTCACATCTTTCAACTTTCATTCTACGGTCAACGAAACCAGGCTTGCCACGAAACAAACGCACGAACCGATGTTCGTTTTGTTTGCTTTGTGCCGCCGAACCACGAACCAGTACACTGCACAGCCTGACCGCCAGACGCCCGTTGGCACAGAGAGGGGAAGAAACGAACAAAGATGGGCAATGCAAGGCCGATCTCCATGTTTCATCTGGCGGCACAAAAAAGGAGGAAGAGAGAACAAAAGTCCCGGCCGGCACAGAGAATGAGGGACTATGCGCGTGAAAAGAGTATCAAGATCGAAGAGGCTAAATATGCCGAAAAGAGGCATCCAAGACAGGAACCAGGGAGAAAGGAGGGGGAAGCGAAGACAAAACAACGCATCGGCCGTTGATAGCTCGAAAGTCAAGACCGTGGCTTCGTTTTTTGTCTCTTGCTCCACTAGATTCGTCGTCTGTTTTTCCTTTTGTTGCGAGTCTCCCTGCTATCATGCTTGCCTCCAGGGGTCTGGGTAATACCTGCATGTGCCTGCTGTTTCTTGGAAGATTCTGTTTCGTTTTGGACCAGGGGACAGGGACACGACAGGGGACAGGAGAATGAGATCACAGGCAACAAGAGGGGGAAAGGAGACCAGAGCCCTGGATGAGCCTGGCTCACCTGGGCTACAGCGTACTTTTTGTTTGGGGCGCAAGAGGCTGTGCTGGGCAGCCCCTGCAACCCTCGTCCGCAAACTGTCCGTGAACGCAGCCGGCGAGACGACGAGAGCGCGGACAAGAAGGTGCCTCGGCTGGAAGTTGGCACTGTCCGCGAATTTTTCCTCTTCTCGTTGAGTCCTCCTCGCATCCCCTCATCGCTGATGGTCTTCCGTCTCTCTTCATCTGTCCATCCGTTCTTCTGGTGTTCTCCCTAGATTCCGAGCATCGTTGACCATCACGACCAGCCAAGCCAGTCAAGGGGAGAAAGTGAAGAAGGGAAAGAGACAAAGGCCAATCCCGTCCGTCGTCCTTTTCATCGACGGGAAGTCTGCGGGAACCAACGACGAGCAAGGGCCACCAAAAGGACCAAAAAACGGCTTTGCCTTTTAGAAAGAAGAAAAAAAAGCCTGCCCACTATTCATCTCGGATCGCCGCTCGCCTTTCCCGTTCCCTCTTTTTTGTGTCTTTTGCTGCCTTTTGTGCTGATCTCGTGGGAAGCGACCCAGAAGATCCACTGCTTGGCCGTGCAACAGACTGTGTCGATACGGTGCGCGTTCAGGGGATTGGTACGGAGTAGACGGGGGAGGATCGAAGAAACGGGATTCCAAAGCGAAAAGTGCGTGGAATAAAGAACGCGCGGTTGCAATCTCTTGCGTCTTCGAGGGCATCTCGGTTCTTTTAGGCCTTGTTTCGCCTTCTTTTTCCGGCTGACTCGTCCTTCTCGTCGCCCTCCGTGCCCCTGTTGGCCAACTTTCATATGAAGTCGTGTTTATCGTCTCGTCGTCTCGTTGTCTCTCGTCTTTCGTCTTCTCTTCGTCTTCATCTAACCGCCGCTCATCTCGGCTGATTGTCTCTAATAAAGCGATTTCCGTGGACCGCCGTGTCGTTCGCGTCGTCCGTGGCACAGGCCGAGGGCATAGACGAGTGAGCACTACAGTTGAAGATACTGTAGAACGAGTATCTTATGAGAAGTTGACCCCAGCAACCTGTCTCCCACCGTTTGTCTTTCCCACACCGTGCAAACGATCGACAGTGCCTTCCATCTCCCGCCCCTGATACCGCGAAACCGGGCTTGGCCAGGCACCCTGGCTCGCTGTGCTTGGCCTGCCACTCTCCGTATCTTTTGCTGGTGTTGTGCTGGCCGTGTGCTGTGTTGTTTTGATTGATGAACGCGCGCGCTCTCTCACCATGCACCCACCCACCACCACAGAAAAAAGGGGTTGCTCTCTGCTCTTTCCCCTTTTCTCGCTAGTGTTCTTCAGGTCCCAGCCAACCAGAGAGCTGGATCAGCGAGATGTCTCCACCTAAACAGCCTCTGATTGGCTCGTACCCCTACATTAGCGCATCCAGTGACTTAAACCAGAACGGGATGCCCCTGGTGTCGTCTGGCACAAGCTCTGTCCCTGGTGGCTGAGCAATGTACTGTGCTCCCAAAAATGCACCAAGGAGGTACTTATCACTTTGCATAAAACAGCGCTCTTGTGCAGGGAGCATGTGTGTGCGTACCTGCGTCACGCCCCGGTGCGACATAGCGCCAGGTACCGCGTCCCTCCGTCGCCCAGTCGCTCCTTCCCTCCAAACAACCATCGTATCGCTCGCAGCTGCTTTGCTGGCGATATCCACAGTTGCAATTTCCCAGGCATGCTCTCTTCTTTCTCTGCCCACACTTTTCACTTTTGCCCTCACAGTCCCATCTCCCATGGTGCAAACGATCCCCTGTACTTTGTATCTCACAAGTATCTCCGTACTCCGTATGAACACTGTCTTTCCCTCTTTCCCTCGACACGCCAAACATCCTCGCTTTCCCGCCTGCCAGTCAGGAATGAAGGCTGCGCACTGGGTGACCCACACCGCAACACGCCCAGAGTCGCACCTTCCCCAGTAGTCATCCACACCTTATCCACAACCCAGATTCATCCCATCCCAACCTTTCCCTCGTGTTAGGCCCAGCCAGCTAGGAGGCAGGAGGCAGGAACCAGTGCCTGTGAGCCAGCGTGCCTGGGCCCCCCCTCGCTCTTTCCCCCCTGGCCTGGCTGTGTGGTGCCTGCCCAGCCCTCCTGCACCCCTACCAGCAAAATCTTTCTCGCCCAATTCTCTTCGTAATCTCCTGTTTTCTCGCTCTTTCCCCTTCCACACCCACTCCCCTGCTCCCCACCCGCCCGTTCCTTCCCTTTTCCTCATTCTCTCTCTTCCCTCTCTCTCTCTCGCCTTTTTCCCTCCCTTCCCCTTTTCTCTCATTCTTCCCATCGTCTCTTCGAAAACCTTCACTCACCCACCACCCAACAATCGCCATTTGTTTTCGGACAAGCCACTCGTTTAACCTCCCTTTCGTCCCTCCTTTTTTCATCCACGCTCTTTTTTCTCTTCTTTTTCGGTTTCTGTTTTTTCTTTTCGGTCCCTTTCGCCTTCTTTCTTCGACCCTTTTACGATCCCGCGCTCTTCCCGTTTTTCTTTCGAATCGACGACTCAATTTATCCCGACGACAAACAACGCGTCTGCTCTCCCGCGGCACGTTTATCGACGATCATCGAAACGAAGCAACAAAGAATAACAATAGAGAAGGACAAGCAATCGACTGGTTCTTCAATGTCGGCACGCCTGTGAGGATCGAAGCGACAGCAAACGGTCACGACGACAACAGAAAAGCAAAGCAGTCTCTTCAACCGACAAAAGAGACAATCAACAAACAACACCACCAATAGATCTCGAAAGTCGATCGTGGCAGGACCAACGCATCGGCGCCCCTTTGTCCATCCGCCATCGAAATTGTGACAGGACTCTTCGACAGGAGTGTTTTTCGCTGCTTCGACGCGTCATCTAGAATCGAAACATCACCAAAAACCCAACCCACACACAAACATGAAGTTCACTACATTACTCGGCGTCACGGCCGCCGGCTTCGTGGCCTCGGCGGCTGCTGCCGCAACAACGACCAAGATGGGCGTGGAGCAGCCGTCGTCGACCCCGATCTACATGCAACCCGTCGTCCAGGGCTGCTTCTCGTCTTCGGGCGACCTCGTCTTCAACTCGACCCAGCCCTTCAACTCGCGCGGCCAGTGCGGCCAGGTCGTCTGCCAGGCCATGGGCAAGGCCGTCGCAGCTTCCACCGAGGGCAGCAAGTGCTACTGTGGTGACAGCTACCCGGCCAACAGCACCCTCGTCGACGACAAGTACTGCAACGCGCCGTGCACGGGCTTCGGCACCGACGCCTGCGGCGGTACCGGCTACTGGACCGTCTACAACACCGGCCTTGAGCTGTACGGTGTGCCCTACGCAAACGACTCGACCTCGTCTTCGTCGTCCTCTGCCTCGTCCGCCACGTCCGCTTCGTCGACCGTGGTTGGCGGCCAGACCGTCTTCGTGACTCAGACCAACGACGCCGACAGCACGACCAAGAAGTCGAGCACCAACACGGCCGGCATTGCTGCGGGCGCTGTTGTGGGTGTCGTCGCCGTGGCCGCGGCCGTTGGCGCGGGCTTCTTCATTATCCGTCGTCGCCGCAACCGTGCGATCGAGGAGGAGTACCGCCGCAACGCGGCCGTCAACGCCTTCTTTAGCGGCGGCACCGGCAAGGCACCGAGCACGAGCAGCAACAGCATCTCGGACTCGCGGCTAGACCCTGTCATGTCGCAGCGCCGCCTGAGCGACGGCAGCATTGCCGACAACGAAGACTACTCCAGAAGGATTCTCCGAGTACGTAACCCGACTAGTGATGATGACTGTAAATGAGCCTCGACTAACCAGACAGGTCACCAACGCTTGAGCCAACCTCTCCCCCGGGTCACGACGACGCACGAACTTTTGTTTGTTCTTTACTTCCTTGTCCTCCATCGGCATACTCGGCGTTTGGGTTTCTTCTTCGTTTCTTTCTCTCCACCACACTCTCGATTCACCTTCGGTCCTACGATGACTCGATCCGGCTTTTCGAACTCTCTCCTAAAATCACCACCACCCCTTTCTACTCCGAGGCAAATACATTTCGGCAGCCTCGTCCATTCCCTTGTCGCGATTTGATTTTTAACTACTACTTTTTATACACTCCTTTTGATAAAGTTCTCTTTAGGACTTGTTTTGTGGGCTGCCGATGGGTCGATGTGTTGATATATTTTTCTGGCGGGCGTTTTATTTTTCTCCTTTTCATTTATTCTCCTATTTGTCTCCCTCTCTTTTCCTATCTCTCTCTCTTATTTTTTATATTCTCTCTTGTGTTTCGAAATCTGATCTTTCGAATCTTTTTCTTATTTTCCTTTTTTTGGTCTTCGTTTCTGTCTTTCTTACTCGATGTACTTTCTTTTCTACTTGGAGGTCATCAGTAGGAAAACATCAACGCAGCACAGAAAAACAAACAACCTCGCAAATACAATTTACTAAACCTTTTTGACCCTAAAGTAGAAACCGACGAAGCAACCGTGAATGTAAACCGTGGTATGGATGTGACAGCCAGGCTAATAATACTGACCTGAAGACCATATGAGCACGCGGTCTCCCATTCACAGCAGTCGTGCCCCTTTACACGGACACCGTATGCGGACCTCACGACATATCTATGTTCGACTTTTTGCTTGCACCCTCGGCCCTTTTCCTTCTCTCCTCTTTCCTTGCCTTGCCTCCTCGCGCCTGTTTACTCAATTCATTTTCTACCGCTGCCCACGCCATATCTCTTCTATTCTTGCCGACGATGATCTATACTCATCTCTATTCCATCTCTCTCTTTCTATTCCTATTTCCGGTCTTGTCTTTGACACTATCAAAGCCAAACTATAGGCAGTGACGGAAGCGCAAAACGACGGGCATATCATATCATATCACAACGGAGCAGTCGAGCCTCAAGCCCTTAGGCACGACGACGAGCGCTAGATGTGCGCAATAGACACGCTGGGGTAGAAGCACTTATATGCGAGGTTGCTGATGCGCACGGCGCCTGACATGAAGGCGCTAACCGTGACGTTGACAACGCCAACGACAGCAACGGACCGTGGGCGGACAACGACCATGCCCACAATAGCCTCTCCAGCCTACACACAGACATATCACAACAGCAGTGGTGTTGCTCGCTCAAAGGTGATATATCCCCTTTCAGCATGGCGTACATTGTCTCCCTCATGAGCTTTAAACAACCACGACCACGGTCGCGATGGCTTCTACAGTCTGCACACATGCAAAAAGGCAACAATGATGTCCATCGCATTTGTTTGCAGAGTCCTTTTCTCACAAATTTACGTGACACATGCCATAATGACGCCAGGCGGCGGTGTGTGGCATGGTGACGATATGCCAATACACAGAGCACCACCAGGCAATGGCCGCAAGATGGATGGCAGTTGGTGTCGGCACGTATACAACGTACACGCTTCCATTGTTCTTTCATACAGGACGAGCAGCAGCATCAACATAACCAACAAGTCCGGTCTCGTGTCAAACTCTCGGAGAACGCCCATAGCCATGTCTAGAACGATGTCGACAGAGGTCCCGGCAGAGAATCCCAACGGTCGTTCACCAACCGTCCGCCCTGTTTTCGGATTGTTGGTGCCAACGGACTGGCGGTGGATGCTTTATCATGTGTGCTCTCCTAGCATCATATATCATCTACCGTCAGACCCTCTTGTGGAGTTGCGTGAGTTGCCACTTCAACCTTTCGGGCACATCGTGGCCTACATGGCATATGTAGACAAGTCGGTGCAGAGAGTTACCGACCAGGTGACAGGAAGAACACGTTTCTCATGGATTCAACCACCACCTCGTATGGGACCGCGACCTACCCTGCGAACTAAGGCATCAACCAGTGAGCCAGTTGATATTTTCAGTTTGCTGTCTATGTTCGACGACCTTACAGAGAGCCCATCGCCAAGTCCTGATTAACGCCCGGAAAGGGGATCCCAACAGCCCATGCCAAACTTGGCGATCAAGTGCCCGGTTGGTTACCAAGAGTCTCCCCCCCCCCCCTCTCCCTTTAAAAAACATGTGCAACTTGCGCGTGTACATACGGCAAAACCCATCTCGACGACAATAATAAAGGGAGAAGAGGGGCTGTGTCTTGATGTTGGCGATGCCAAGAGTACGTGATATGGTACGCATAGTGTCTTATGACAGGACGGGCAAGCACATCACCAACGACATATCTACGTGCTCCAGAAGTAAGAGAGCTTGCTCTTTGAAACCGCGATACCAATCGAGCTATACGAGCAGCTTTGTCGATGTTCTCAGCTTGTGTCGAGCTCCCCGCACGCCCAGAACGAGGCGCTTTGGTCGTCGATCTGGCGTGGATCCTATTAGCTTCAACATCGACATCGGCATCGATATCCTAGAGAAAACGCCGAGAGTCCACGTTTAAGTTCAACGATACCGTATTCGAGGCGCCATCTGTCAGGACGTCCATGTCAAGATACCGACCCAGGTGGTCCATGAGCCATCCAGGTAGGGGTCAGTTGGCGATCTTCCGTATCAAACTTGGCTTGTCGATGTCAACTAGCGACGAGTTGATGGCGCTTCAATAGTCCCTGGATCGATGCGATCATGCTGGCCGTCGTTCTCCTCATTCTCCAAATGTCCACCAGGTGATCGTGACAAGTGAGAGGAAAGCTGTCGTCTGGCAGTATTCTGGTCATTCAGATGGTCGTTCCCGACGGACGGACTGGTCCACGGTGCAGCAGCTGGCGTCTGTGGCTGTGCACACGCCGTCAGTTTTGATATTGACGATGGTTTGTCTTTTTTTATTATGTTTTATTTGATTTGATTTGATTTGAACTTTTATTTTCAATTTTTTAATAAAAAATTGAAGAAACAAAAAACCACCAAAAACCAACACCCTTACAAAATACTTCCTTTTTCTTCATCACCGAACGAATAGGGTCTTATGGGGTGAAACGACCTCACGAGTAAGTTGAGAACAAAGAAAAATGGACGTCAAGCGTCGTTCTGTGGTTCTTCTGGGTGGAGAGGGCCAAAGGGTCAAAAACGAAGCCTCCAAAAAGCCAAGACAAATTGGCCTAGTCTAGGCCGCCCGCCGCCCCCCAGCTCCTCCCCGAAGCACACCAAACCAAACGCGTGGGGGGGGAAGGGGGGAGGGGGGGCACTGTGAGGGGGAACTGTGAGTCCTTGGCCGTCTGTTGCTGCTCGGGCACCTCCTTCTTCGCTCGGCCGCTCGCGCTGCCTCCAGCCCGTCGACCATACCTGCATGCTCGCCGATTGCTACTCGTAGCTACACCGGAGGGGTGGGGCGCCTTCTGGGAGAGAGGCACACTCGCGAACAGACTGACCCCACCTCGCGGCTATCCCTTCTTGGGGCGAGCTTGTTGGAGGTTTCGCGGACAGCGGGGGTGTTGCCGGCCTACGACTTACATTCGAGTACGGCCCCCCCTCTTCAAAGCTTTCTAATAAATCCGGTTTGATCCGGGGGCAAAGCCATACGACGTACGGACTCGTCTGTTTGAGCATCTCCTATCTTTCGACGTTGTAAAGTACTTGTTCAGGAGGGGTCCTGACTGTCGTCAATCGCGATCCCCGGGTCCATCACAAGGCAGGAAAAAGCAGACCCGAGGCTCCCTCGCTCCCAGTCCTTTGGGAGAGGAACGCGTGGCGATATGGCGTGACAAAAGGACGAAGCGGACTTGTGGCGGACTCGAAAAAAGGACACCCAAGACAAGACAAGCTCGACAAGGCCAGCTGAAGCCCGTATTCCTGCCCTGTACCTTTTTCGTTTCTTTTTTGTGTCCTTTTTCCATATCGTTATTTGTGTACGAGGGGGCGGGACGGTGTAGGCCCATTGACTCATGCAGCATCCAAAATAGGGCCGGGCTGGTGCGAGAGAGAAGAGAGAAGAGAGGAGACGAGAGGAGGAGAGAACAAGAAAGGGGGCTACGGTGGACGAGTGAGGAGAATCCAAACGAAACAAAGGACACTTGTTTTTACTTTAAAAGACTTGCCCGGAGAACAGAGCATGAAGCGTGACGATGCATGACGGCGGGCGGGTGGAGAGGGAGAGAGAGAGAAGTGGTCCCGAAGTGGCCCTGGACACGATGGGGAAGCGACCCGAGAGGACAACGTACGGAGGAATGGCCCCAGATGGCGTCGTACGGACGGTGGAGGGCCAACGTGGGCAGTGGACTCTTCGGTGGGCCGTCGATGGGTCTGTACAAGTCGCATTGCTGGATGCATGAAGAAGGAGACATCTTACGCGGCGATGGACTCCGAGGGTCAAGGTCAAAGACAAAGGGGCAAAGGGGGGAAGGCGGCATATGAAGGGGAGAGGAACAGGGCCGCTCGGCGTGGGGTGCTCGTGAAGATGTGAACATGGACATGGTCGTTGGAAATGCCTCGCCTGCCTAAACCGCAACGGGCGAGACGCCGTAGACCTGCATATTTTGTGGTTGTCGAACGTCGTAGTTTTCCGTTTTTCCTCTTCTCTGCAATTTTTTCTTCTTCTCAACCTCCTCTGCTCCCTCGGTGTACGGGTCCCAGGCCCATGGCCTGCAGATTGCTTCTGCACTTATGCACTGCAAGGTGCATATGCTGGCGAAGAAAAAAAAAAGTAAGAAAAAAAAGTCGAAACAAATAGTCAGAAACGGCCCTGCATGGCCTGCATGCATCCAATGAAAGGCGAAGCGGTGAGATACCGGAAAGGACTAGCGACATTTTGTACTCGGTGCTCGAGCGTGCTTGTCCTCCTCCTCCTCTTTGTCACCCTGCCACTTTGCCTTTTCGTCACATCTCAGACTGTCCATCACATTTTTTCCACACGTCCACCACACGGAAAGCCACTTTGCAATCCCATTTTCTTGGTCTTGGGTTCACTAGGGTTGCTTTTGCATTTGCGTCGTGCAGGTGCAGGGCGAGCAGGGGTCTCTTTTTGCCGGGAAACCCCTGGGCAGGCAAAGAAGAACGAAGGGAAAAGAAGGCCGAGTCTCGCAGTCTCCTCAACTAAAGGAATGCAATTTTGTACGCGCAGGATGCAGCTGCAGCTGCAGCTCTTTGGAGGGGCGCCATGGAAGCGCCCCAAGGCGCAGAATGGGAACAGAACGAGAATGGGAGGTGCATAGGAGTGCGACGGGGCTAGACGTACGATGCAAGGGGGACAGGTGAAGACTTCGAGTCCTGGTCGAGTAAACGAGCTGACGAGGTTCAATGCACGAGAGAGCTCGGCCTATATATGACAGAAAAATTAGTCACGGAGCTGGCCATGCACGTTTTTTTTTGTATTGGGCATAAACAAGCGAGGAGCATACGAAGGAGGAAAGTACGAGTCTGGAAAGAAAGAATAACACGAGAAAAGGGAAATAGACTCGATAGAGAAGAAGTAAAAAGAGTGGAGCATTTCAGCAAGATATTGCAACATTGCAGCGTCGATGAATAGCGTAGAAAAGAACAAAAGAAAATATCGGGAAAGCAAAGGCCCGGGAGTAACGATAGAGGGAGAATCAAGGAAAGAACTAAGAAAAGGAAATACACCACGTGTCGTGCGTCGATGATTCACAGCAAAGCCGGACAGGGCGTTTGCCTCTTTGGTTATCACGGCGGTGCAGAGACGCACTTTTCTGTCTTTCCCATGCGGCTTTGCCCTCTCGTCGTCGTATTTGACTTTCCCGTACTTCCGTCTTTTCTTTCTTCTCTCTTCTCTCTTCTCTCTTCACCTCTTTGGCCCCCAACAGGCGTGCCGATTTAGGCGACAAGGCGTCATGGCTGCCAACAGACGGAGCTCTCTGTAAGACGGTCCTGTACGTCGTACGCAGGAATTACTACTCGTTACAAGTACCGCATCGGGTGCACACAATTTAGCGAGGGCACAGGCCAGGTCCAAGGCCAATTCAAGCCCAATTCAAGCCCAGTTCAGGCCCAGCACTTGCAGCGGAGCAAAGCCGTAGAGATCGACTTGCATCGGGCCCTTGAAGATGTGGACATGTCTCTGATTTCGGTTTTCTCTCTTTTGTTCTTTCTTTCATCATCCAGTAGTGCATGTCTTGCTCCGGAGCTGGTCGAGTAAGATACTTACAAACCTAGCTGAAAGCTGAGCGAGAACAAGGGGGCCAACGAGGGCCATCGGACTAGCTTCCCACCCACCGGATTTACTGGAAACCCTGGGACTTGCCCGATCGGGGCCTTTTGGGACACGATTCGGGACGAAGATCCCTCCAACAGGCGCCCCCCTCCAAGGGAGCTGGGGAGAAAGGGAAAGAGCCCGGCGCCAAAGAACAGAGGGGGAAAGAGTCCAGGCCCCCAGCCGGGGCCAGCCCTTCAGGCGCAACGTCCACTACATCACTCGAGGAAGGAACAAGCGGCCTTGCCAAGACAAAGAAAGTCGAAGGCCCCCAAAAGCCCCAAAGTAGCCTTATCTTAACAACAGGCGGAGAACAAGTGGCTTCAGTGAGGCGAATAGGGCCGGACCTGACAAACAGAGATGAAAGAAAAGAACAGAAGAACAGAACAAGTGACGGGCCAAAAAAAGGAGAAAGAGGCGCCGGTCGAGGCAGTGTAAGAGCAAACGGGGAAAGGCTCGTTGCCCCAAAGAGCCCAAAGGGGCCAAAAGGGAGGCAAACAGGCAATAGACCAAACGAGGACAAAAAAAGAAAACAACCGGGCAGGTGACAGTCACGAAGGCGAGGACACCAGCAAGACCATGCGATCAAAGAGGAAGTTGCTCTGGGCATACGATTGGGGCAAGAGCGCATACTCGTATAGGAGAAAACAGGAAGGAACAGGCGAGGACAGGCGAGCACGAGATGGAGGCAGGTCCGAAGGTGAACCGCTGTCGTCTCGCTGTAAGGCCAATCACAATTGGAATACTCCGTACTTGGACGGAGTACGGACCACGCCGTGCTCGTCGGTCACGTCAGGATCTTGATGGCTGCGGTAAAGAGGTGTCGCGCATTCAATGTCCATCCATTCTTTTGAAACATTCTTGCTCGGCCGTTTGTTTTTCGTTCTTCCTTCGAGAGATACTTACGTCCCCTCTACTTGTATCTTACATTCCTCGCTCCTTCCCTGCCTAGAGTTGCCTCCGCGGTTGACGTCCCTCGCGCCCCAGTCCAGTCGCTCCTTCTATTACAACGTCAGATAGAATCCATACTTGGTCGCTCTTGCTCTCTCTGGCTGTCTCTCGGCCGCCGGGCTCCTCCTTAAGTCGCTCCTTCCCGCAGGCGCCTATCCCACGCCGTTTTAGGAACCCCAAAGCACTAATCCGGAGAGATAAAAAAAATAGAACTCGCGGCTCACAGTCGCTCTTTCCCCCTACGACGTAACTCTGTATAGTCTCGAGCCCGCATATCCTTCGAAACCCTTTTCCAATTCGATTCGACTTCCATTTCATTCTCTATCTTCCTCCTTCGTCTCTTTTCAACCATCTCCGCCCTCCACCTCACCGTCCAGTTTCGCGCTTCTTGTTTCCGTTCTGGTCTCGCCAGCCTAGACCCTCGACCCTCCGCCACCCAGATTACGACTGCGGAGTACGGACACACCAACACGCCAACACGCCAACACGCCAATCCTCGTCCGCCCAACGCCAGACCACGCTGCTTCTGGACTGTTTCTGGGCCTTCTGGGCCTTCTGGGGCCCTGCCGAGCGTGCTTCTGCCTCCTCATACTCCTCCGCGCCATCGCCCCAATCCTTCGCTGGCACCACAATCCACCCCCCGTTGCGTTGCCGTCCAAGCTCAAGCAGCTAGAGATCTCAGCCAGTCATTTTCACGCATCGCATTGCTCCTAACCGCTTTCTGTCGTTTTCTCGTTCGCTTTCTCTGCCCTTCGTTGCCTCGCTCTGTCTCATTCTCTCTTCGACTGCGGATTTGTCCATTTCATCTGTCTCGCTTCGCATCTCGTCTTCTCCTCCTCTTCTCTCTCTTTCTTCTCATCGTTCCCCCCTCGTCCGCCCTCTGTCGCATCTCGCACGCATCTGTCGTAATCTCGCCCACCGGATCTCGTCCTTGTTCCTGGTCCTGGTCCATATTTTTGTTTTATTTTCTCATTTTTCGAGTTCTGGCTTAGGCTTTCTTTCAACCTTTTCAAACCTGTCATATTACGCACCACTTTTTTCAGTCTTTTTTTCTTTTTTAATCCTTGTTCTTCCTTCTTCCTCCTCCTCCCCCCTCGTCTCCGACGACGTGCATCGCTCATCCACGCCCACGCCCACGTCCACTTCCCTACACAAGTACTCCGTACTCCATACAAGTACTTTCTTTTTTATTCCGCGCGTGCGCACCCTCGCCCTCTCCAACCCACGCCCCTCCACACTTTCACACTTGCGCAACTCACACACGTTGCTCTCTCACACACACACACAAGCCCACCCCTTTGTTTCCTTTTCAGGAATCCGCCCGATACACACGTCAATAACACCACACCTGCATATTAGCTTGCATATTTTTTTATCATTACCGCCCGCCTCCCGCATTCAGCAAGGTCCCGGGCCTGGCCTTCGTCTCTGGTCTCTGGCCTCGTCTCTCCTGGTCGGTGGTCTGTGGACTTGGTCTGTGTTCGGTGGTCCCTCTTGTTGTGGTCTCTTGTTGCTCGTGCGTTGCGCCGCGCGCGCTCGCTTCCGTCCTGACCTCCCCGTCCCTTTTTTTCTTCCTTCCTTGTCTCTCTTGGGTTTGGGGGCCTGTTGTCCGCTTGTCGCTCATCTCGTTGCCGACGTCGCGCTCCACCTCTTTTTCTCTTGTTGTCTACTTGTTTCTTCCTTTACCTCCTTCCTCGCCCACTCTTCTCTCTTCTCCCTTCCCGCTTTCACCTCTCACACCTCTCTTTTTCCGTTCTCAGCACTCTTGGTACTTCCAACATCTCGGCTGCCACTGGAACTGTCGCGGGCCGACCTCACAAACTCGTCGCCTCCCGCCCTCCTTGCCGCATCACCCCCTCGCGCCGTGATCCGATCGTCGTCATCGTCGGTTGTCACCCGTCTCGCCAGCGCGCACCCACACCACCCTATCTATATTCCCGCCGCCGCCGCCGCCACCACCGCCGTTTCACAAAAAGTACCAGATGCTTTCTAATGTCCAGAGGTTGCCGGCCGCCGTCGGTCGGCTGTGTGTCCGGGCATAGATCTCTCCCAGCGAACTCCGTCAGCTCCCGCCCCTCCGTCTAGGGGGCGCATCCCACGCTTCGGTCCCCTCGGGCCTCGTCCCACTCTCGCCTCTTTCGCCCTCGCGCACTCTCTTCTCGTCCTAACTCTCATCACCTCGCACCACCGCGTCACGTCACCACCTCACCGCCACACACAATGGACGCCGTCAAGTTCGTGCCACCCGGCGGCCACCGCGCCTGCCTCAGCTGCTCGGCTGCGAAGGCCAAGTGCGTGTTTTCCGACGACGCCGAAGCCGGCGACGGCTTTATCGACGGCCTCGACTTTATCAACAGCACCAGCAACGACCTCGCTGGGCCCTCCCATTCCTCCTCGTCGGCCGCGCCCGGCCAGGAAGGCACGCCGGCCATTCCCCGGTGCCAGCGATGCGAACGCCTCAACCGGGACTGCCTATTGCCCACGCGCCCGCGCAAAAAACGGCGCGTCGGATCCATAAAGTTGGTCCTCCTCTATCCTTTTTTGTCTCAGCTCAAGTACTAACCACCTCCAGACCTGGTACGAGCCGTTCCACTTTCTCTGTGGCGCCGCAGACCGCATCGCCTCATCAAAAGGGGACGCCATCACGAATCGCCAGCAGTAGCAACTTTGCGCAGCACGGCGCAGCCGGTACGCCATCAAGGCCGTCTGCGCCCCCAGCAGGCTATCCAGGTTCGGGCCAGACCTCGTCGTTCCCGGCGAGCCGGATCCCCTCGCTCTCCAAGCTGCCCACGCCCGGTGGCGCAAGCAGCAGCGCAAGCTACAGGGAGGCCGGCAGTAGTCAGCCGTCGCAAAAACGCACGACATCAGGCACACCACATTCGACGTTGCAATCAGGCTCCGCCCTAGCCGGTCCATCGTCCCTTACGTACCAGCGCCAACAGCAGCAGCAATACGCCAATGGAGTCACACCCCCCGCCAGCGTCAAGGCCGCGCCCACATCCGCCTCCTCCTCCCAAGCGCCGCCAATGCCAATACCAATCGCGGCACCACCCTTGGTGCCGCCGCCACCGCCCTCCTTCTCCCTACCACCGCCTCCGCCCGTCGGATCGCCTCCGTCCGTCGACCCGGCCAATCTACATTCCTATGCCGGTAGCAGTTCGTCGGCCACCGTCATCCCGCCCGGGGGCCTCGGCAGCAGCACGGGCGCCACGCCGTCCGTTGCGAGCCCGATACCCTCGGGCGGCGCCGGTGCGCAGCCGCAAGAACCGGCCGCGCCAGCTGCACCTGCCCCGAATGCGCACCAGGCCCTCATCGACTCCGTCTTCAACATGGAAGAGCACGAGGCCGAAGAGCTCCTCCGTTTCTACCGCGACGCCTTTAGCAAGTTCAATCCGTACATGGAGCCCACGCCCCCTGACACCAAGGTCGCCGACCTGCAAGCTCAGAAACCGCTCGTCTGGTTGAGCATCGTCTTTGTGACGTGTTTCCATGACTTTGAGCGCCAGAACCGCCTGGGCCGGGCCATCATCTACTACATCACGGACCAGGTCTTTTTGAACAGCAGCAAATCGCTGCACCTGCTGCAAGGGCTCTTGATCTTTGTCAACTGGTTCATCTCGCAGAACTTTGTCTTGCCGCAGTTCACCAACTTGATCCACATCACGATGGCCCTGATCACCGACCTCGGTCTCAACAAGCTCGAATTCTCCAAGACGCACGCGCGCTCGCCGCTCGACCGCTACGTCACCAAAACGATGCACGGTCCGGGTATGGTTGCTCCGGACGAGGGCCATACCCTGGAGGAGCGCCGCGCTCTGGCTGGCGGCTTCATCCTGTCGCACGCCATGTCCGACGGCATCATTATGGTGACGCCGCTGCACTATACGCTGCAGCTGGAAGACACCTGTCGGTTCTTCGAGGCCGCGTACTACGAAAAGTCCAGCGCCTCTGCTCCGATCACGGCCGCCGTCGCTGCCGACTACCACCTCGCCATCACGGTCCGCCTCTACTATCTCATCAGCCGCGTCCTCCAGGTGCAGCGGGAAGCCGATCTCTGCGGCGGCCGCTTCTTGGTCCCCGTACGCACGCACATTGAGAATTTTGTCGCCGAGCTGGCGCGCATCTGGGGCGGCCTGTCTCGTGAGATGCAGTCGGACTGTAAGACCTTAGCCCAACCCTTCATTGTCTGCTTATCCAATACTAACGTCCTTTAGTCAAAATCCAACTCTCCTACTTCACGGCCAAGATTTACATTTACGAGTTGAGCTTGTCAGCCAACACGACGCCCTTCAAGTCGCACAGCACGCCGAGCCGCGACTCGGACGATGGCTCCGCGCCCGTCGAGGGCGACATGCCCATCCAGTGCTACCTGGCCGCCAAATCCTTCTTTGATGTTTACCTGACGCTGCCCATCAGCTTGTACCACCAGTTTCCCGTCACCATGATCACGCAGCTCGTCCACGCCGATCTCACGCTCGCCAAGTTGACGGCCTACTTCCGCGGCAACACTAGGCCGTTCGGCGTCCCCGAGGGTGTCACTCTGCCGGCGTTTGCAGATGTCATCGACGCGGTGGCCAGCCGCTTCCAGCGGGTGCGGACCGTCCCGCACCCGCTCGGCTACACCGTCCGCAACATTATCTTTGACGCGTTCGCTGTGCGCCTGCGGTCGTTCAAGGTCCTGGACCTGGCGGGCCGGAAAAAGCAGAAGAAGAAGGACAAGGAGAAGGCGGCGGCGGCGCAGCAGCAGCACGGCCATGGTCATGGCCACGGCCACGGTCACGGAGGCGGCGGCGGTGGCGCACCTGCTCCGTCGGGCGCCTCGCCGACCACGAACCGCACGCCCTCAACGGCCAATGCCGTGCTGTCCATCAGCAACCTAATCGGCAACGTGCCCGAGGCGATGAACACGGAGCCCGACAGCGGCTCCGAGTCGGCCGGACCCAATCCCTACCCGAGCGTCGAGATGGACCTGGAGGTCGACAACGTCAACATTCACGGCGACCTGCCAGACCGCAGCCGGCCCTTTACGGTCGACAACGAGCCCATGATGATGAACAACGACGACATGGACATGATGGAGCTGACCGGGTCCGACGAGGAAGACCAGGCCGAGTGGTGGGCGTGGTTCGGCGACTTCCAGTCGTCGTTGATTGGTCCACCGCAGGTGCCGAGCACCACGGCGGGTAGCGTCAGCGGTGCGAGTGCCAGTGCCGCGGGCGCGAGCGTCGCGGGGGGTAGCGTCGCCGGCGCCAGTGTGGCGGGCAGCACGGCCGGTGCCAGCGTGAGCGCGTCGGCCACGGGCACGGAGGACAGCTACAGCCACACGGGCCCGTTCCGGCGGCGCAAGGGCCCCGGCAGTGTGGGCAGCATTGACAGTCTGCTGAACAACAACGACCAAGAGCCGAACCTCAATAGCTACATCCAGGCAAGGAAGCGGTAATACGGTCTACAGAAGACTACAGAAAGATTTCCATTGGGAGTGGCCAATGGACTATATGGAATTCGGAGGAGCGTGTATATAAAAAGCGTCTGCTTGTTTTTAGTCCTATCTGTACATTGTGTATTTTGGGTGTATTTTTTCTTTCTTTTCTTTTGGATATCCTGGCGATATAAACAAGACCCCGTCTTACAGAGGGCAGCAATGCCAACAACCATTACAGACACCAACAGAGTACAAGATGCGGTCAAATGAGAAATTGCCTCTTTGGGCAACCAACAGCCCTACGGGAATCTTTTTTTTTTTTTTTTTGCTTTTGTGGAGTTGGATCTGATTTGCTGCTCGCTTCGTCACCTTTGTGGCGCCCGCTTTACACATCACATGATGCTGTTTTCGTTACCGGATCGCGCAACAGGCCGGGCTGCTGGGGGACCGGCCGGAATCGAACTGCTCGTATTACTCCGTATTATCTCAATCTCGAAAGATAAATGTACCTGGGAGAGACCTGGGAGAGGGGTGGTGCGAATTGGGCGCTGCAAGGTGGGGGTTGATTGCCGCCCCCAAGAGCGCCCCCAAAACGACTGGAATCCGGGGCCAGCAGCGAAGTCGGAAAGGCAAGCCCTCTTTTCGTGTCTCTGCTGGACCTGGTTTTGCTTTGGATGGGCCAGCGCATCACGCGCCCTTGGGCAGCTGCGAGTCGATTCGCTGAAAGTACGACGTAAGATACAACTACGAGTGACCGCCTTACGACCTCTGTCGTATATCACATTGTCATTTTGGGGCTTCCATTGAAATGGGCATCCTTTGATTGCACGTCCCAATCTCTGCAATGTGCACTTTTCAGGGACAGGGCGTTGGACAGGGCGAAATCGACGATTGCGCACTTTGCGTGGTATTAATACTCGTGTATTTCGTACCCTGCATCTCACACGATGGAAGCCCGATTCATGGCGTTCTCGCGTGGCATGCCCGATGGCCCAACGATGTCCCACCAAAACGAACGTGTTCGGGCCCGGCTAGGCCACGCCACAAGGGCAAAAAGTGCACGTTGTAAGGTTGTAAGGCCGGAGGGTCTTGGGACGTCTATTGTTTTGCCCCTCTTTTTCGCTCTCATGGCACCAGAGGAGGCCCATTCACTATTATTGTTGTCGGAGAAGAGGGGATGCCAAAAGGAAGGAGTGGAGGAGTCGAGCGATTGCTGTGAGCCAACCAATTTGAGCGTGTGAGGGAAAGAGCGAAAGAGACGAAGAGGAGAGAGGGTTGCGCACCCCGGAAGAGGGGAAGCGACGAACGAGCGACTTATGCAGTGACGAGGAAGGAAGTCAAAGGCACGTGAACTTGTTCTTTCCTCCTTTCGTCTGTATTTGCATTCACTTTTGTTTCTTTTGCTGCTTTTGCTTCTTCTGCTTCTTCTGCTTCTTTTGCGCCATTCTCTCATTCATCTGCCCCTGCACGCAGCTGTACGCGGCCTAGAACAACGCACCCGACTCAAGCGACTCCGCAGCAGCCGATTTACAGGGGAGGCCTGGCCATTGTACGCAAAGTGTGTGTGACCCGGCCGCAACGTCTCAACGTCAGCCCTTTCTTCGGGAACCTCATCAATTCAACCTCACTCTCTCCTCACTTCTCACTTCGCGGTGGCCTTCTTCCTCCTCTTCTTTCCCACCACCGACTCGCGCCCACATATTTCTATCCTCCCTTCTTTTTTTTGAATAGCTGTTTCCCACGACATTCCACTTATCCCCGCCACCTGCCCACCTGCCCGAACCGACTGCCCATGACCGACCCGACACGTCCTCCGCCGCCCACCCCGGCAACGGCAGCAGCGATAGCAGCAACGACATTGCCAATAGCACCAGCAGCACCAGCAGCACCAGCCGTGCTTCCTTCGCCGGCACCCTCCCCTCCCAAGCCTTCGACGACCATGACGTCCTCACCAGCGGCGCTAGCAGCCGCGACTGCGGCCACGACAGCCAAGCGGAAACGCGATAACAACGACGACGGCCGTGACGATGCGGGCAGCCAACCACAACCACCACAACCACCACAACAACCACAACAACCACAACAACAACAACCACTACGATCTCTACTCCCCCGTACCACAACCATTGCCCTCCACACCGCACCACCACGACCGTCGCCTGCCCCCTCCTCCCCCTCCTCCTCCCCCTCGACCGCACCACGCTTCTCCTTTATCGCGCCAAGACCAAGGCCGGCACCAGCCTCGCTCGGTTTCACCGGCGGCGGCGCCGAGATCGACGGCACGCCGCCGTACCTGCCGTTTGTCCAGACCGCCGGCCTCGCCTTTGCGCCGTTTGTGGCCGGTGGGGCCGCGGCCGCTCTTGAGGCACAGGACGGTGGGGGGAGCAGTCCCCGCACGTACGTCGCCAACCGGTTCCGGAGCCTGGCGATTGCGGGCGGGCTCGGTGGCGAAGCCAACGCGCCTGCGAGCGAGGGGAGGGCCGAAGCCGAAGGCGAGGGCTACTTTGGGGCGGCCAGTGAGGGCAGCAACAACAATGACAACCGGCCCCTCCACAAACGCATGAAGCGGGATGACCAGGATGGCCCCGAGATGACCGACACGACGCCGCCCGTCGACCGCATCATCACCGACCCCTTGCGCGCCTCCCTCACCTGGCAGGACGACGAGATTACCGTCTACGACCCCAACGACGCCGACGACGACGGCACCGGCGTCAACGGCATCGGCTTCAAGCCCACCCCGGCCATGGCCCACGCCCGCGCCCTCAAGCGCCGCCAGCAGCTCGCTGCCTACCGCAAGCGCGAAGAGCGCGAGGCACGCGCCAGAAGGAGTCTGCAGCGGACGAGGGCCCATCAAGAAGCGGCGACGCGTGCCGCAGGCTCGTCGTCGCAGTCAGAGGGGTCCGACGATCCCCTATCCTTGCAGTCACAGTCGTTGGGCGAGGCGTCGCTGTCCCAGTCGATGGACGACCTCCCCCGCACGCCGCGATCACACGCTGCGGCGACGGCCGCCGCCGCCGCCGCCGCCGCCGCCTCGCTGTCCTCCCCACCCTCCTCAGCAGCCTCGCCCTCTGTCCGGCGCGTGCGCTTCCTCGAGACCGGCCCCGTGACGATCCGCTTCAATGAACCCGATGCGGTGCCGAGTCCGACGTCAATATTGTCGTCTTGACGGAGGACGTGCACACCTCTTACAGCCTTTATTTGCAGCTGGCTCACGACTCTTATGAGTCTGGAAATGTATTCGGAAACGACACGAACGGGGTGTCTTTTTTCAAGCACTGCTGCACAGTTCACTGTTTGGCGTTTCAGTTTTTCCAGGATTGGGGTACATTTCTGTCTTTTGGTTCTCTCTGTTTTTGTTGTTTTCCTATGATGCTTTCTTCTTCTAACGAGGCCACCACCACGACGTCTTATGATTTTGCGTTTTTTTGTCTATGATGCGTTGCTTTTTATCATACGTACATACTTACTGAGTCGATACCCAGGATACCGTCTTTGTCCTTTTCTCTTCTTTTATCAACGTCCTCTTTTTTGCATTGCCCCCATTTACGCTACCTCTTGCATTGCTTTCTGCTTCCAACAAGCTCTTACAAACGAACAAACAATACTACTACTCATGGCTTTACATGGCTTTACATGACTTTCCACAATTTTACGTATACTCTCTTTGTATGAGTTGAGGCTTTTTTGTTATTTCATTTGTATCGTGACACTACCAGAACTTGTACCATCGCCGCGCCGCGTTCGCTTTCGCTTCCTCTTCGAGGCGCACCTTGTCGGCCAGCGCCGCCGCCGCCGCCGCCCGCGCCTTGTCCGCCTCCCGCTGCCGCAGCTCCGCCTGCTTGCGGTCGTACACCTCCACCACCCGCTTCATCTTGGCCGCCTCCGCCCGCCGCGACGCCTGGCACACTTCAAAGGCCACAATGCCGCCCACCGCGAACGCGCCCACCGCCCAGTTGGCCGCCTTGGGTATGCTCGCCCCCAAAATGTACCGCAGCCCGCCCACTGCCGCGCCGCCGCCGATTCCCGTCAGAAACCCCTGCCGCGCGCACGGGACCTGGTAGACGGTCAAGAAGTCGCTGGCCTTGATGGACTTGACGGCGTCGGAGACCGAGGCATTCTGTCGTGGGGGTGGTGGTGGTGGTGACGTCGGCTGTTGTGAAGTCTGTGGTGACTGTGCTTGCAACTCCGCGCTGGTCGGCGCCTTGTCAAAGTGCTGTGTGCCCCAGGTGGCCGTGGGCGGCGTTGTCGGCGGCGGCGGTGCCGGCGATGCCAACGAGGAGGAAGAGGAAGCGTCGCCGGCCATGAGGAGGGGGGGAGGTGGAGGACGGGTAGAGAGGTGTATTATTTGAAAAGTTGACAGTCTCGCGAGATCAATTGGTTTGCTGTCGTCGTTTGCGTCGTCGCCGCAAGCTCGTGTGACGTCGTTGTGCGGTTCTCGTCTCGCCGTCTCGAATCGCCTGATTTCTTGCGAGTCGAAAAAAACTGTCCAGCATAAAAAGGCCCCACTTTGGCTTTGCCCTCTTGTTGCTTTCGACGTCAGAAGCTATTGAGAGAGAGGTGAGGGGAGAGCGACTCGATTGGCTAGTCCGTGCGCCAGCTCGCCCACTGTTTTTATGCCGACCACTTTAACGGGCCGCGGCCGGACGCGTTTTCTCTTTTCCAGCTCGGGTTTCCAGGGGGTGCCGCCATCTTACAGCACTCCCAGGGGCACTCCCACTAATTAAACCACTCTCTTTTCTCTCCCTGCAACTGTCATTTGTTAGCGCCCGCGACACGTTAAAAAACGCGTCTTTTGGTGCAGGCGGGACACACCTCTCGACGCGTCTCGTCGTCGCCCCAATGCTCCTTCCCTTGGCTGGGAGAGTGGCCCTTTACGCGCAAAATGGAGGAAGGCGCCGCCCACAGCAAAACGCAACGACCAATGCCTCTTGCCCTTTGTAATGCCCCGTAGCTTTTGGTGTCTCTTGTTCCTTTGCTCCTTCCCGTCTACCTTTTGGCGTGTCCCTCTGTTTTCCCTCCTCTCTGTTTCTTCTCCATACTTCAAGACATCACGATACCCCCTCCTCCTATTCCCATACCAGAGACGACCACGACATACACGACCACGAACCAGCCGACACTACAAGCAAGAGCAGTACGGTCTGCACAAGATTGACGACCTTTTTCTCTTCCCCCTGCCTCCTCTCCCACCTGACATCCCCTTGTTTATGTCAAGAGAGCAGTAGACTGACGAGGACTTCTTTGTCCTCGTCTCCTCTCTCTTCCCTCCTTTCCCTCTCCTTTCTCCCCCTTCTCCCCGCCCCCCTCACACACAATGCCCAACACAACATTACGGCGGCAGCCCCAAAAAGGCTTCCGCCAGGGCGGTGCCAAAAAGGCCTACCATGGCGGCAGTGGCGGACGCCCACAACGGACCTTTACCGCAGGCGGCGGCCGCAACGAGGGCACCTCCGCCGACGAGAAGTGGGAACGCACACGCCTCGCCCACGCCATCGACGAGAAGATGGGCTTCCCGCGCTACGAGGGCAGCCGCCGCCGCGAAGGCTGGCTCGTCAACGTCGAGCCCACGTCCATCGAGGACGACCGCGTCGAGGGCGGCGGCGGCCGCGCCGCCATTGACCTCTACTTTATCGACTTGCACCCGGACGGCAACGAGGCCTCCGCGCCTGACGCCGACGCCACCACCTTCAAGGCCACCATCGAGTACGAGCCGTATTTTCTAATCGCCGTCCGCAAGGGCCACGAGACCGAGGTCGAGGAGTGGTGCAAGCGCGTGCCTGGCGGCGGCGGTCTCGTCAAGCGCGTGCGCCGCGTCGACAAGGAGGACCTGCAGATGCCCAACCACCTGCTGGGCTACCGCCGCACCTTTCTCGAGCTGCGCTTCGACAACGTCCAGAACCTCATGGCCGTGCGCCGCGACATCATGCCCATTGCCGAGGCCAACAAGAAGGGCATGAACGCCATGGACACCTACGCCGAGGTGGCCGGCGCCAGCACGGTCCTGGGCGGCGGCGGCAACGGCGACGACGACGACGACGGCTACGGCCACGACCTGTTTGACGACGACTCGCGCAACGCCCACGCCGACGACCAGGCCCGCCGCACCAACACGTCCGTCGCCGAGGCCAGCGACTACATTGTCGACATCCGCGAGTACGACGTGCCCTACCACGTGCGTGTGCTCATCGACATGGACATCCGCGTCGCCAAGTGGTATTATGTTGATGTCAAGCACGGCGTCACCACCGTCACCTGCAACGAAGACCGCCTCGCCATGGCCGACCCCGTCGTCATGGCCTATGACATTGAGACCACCAAGTCCCCGCTCAAGTTCCCCGACTCCACCATCGACCAGGTCATGATGGTCTCGTACATGATCGACGGCCAGGGGTTTTTGATTACCAACCGCGAGATTGTGTCCGAGGACATTGCCGACTTTGAGTACACGCCCCGCCCCGAGTACCCGGGTCCCTTTATGATTTTCAACGAGCCCGACGAGAAGGCCTTGTTGGAGCGCTTCTTCTTGCACGTCAAGGAGGCCCGTCCCACCGTCATCGCCACCTACAACGGCGACTTCTTCGACTGGCCCTTTGTCGAGGCCCGCGCTAGCGCCAACGGCATCGACATGTACCACGAGATCGGCTGGCGCCGCGACAGCGAGGAGCAGTACAAGTGCGACTACGCCGTCCACATGGACTGCTTCCACTGGGTCAACCGTGATTCCTACCTGCCCCAGGGCAGCCGTGGCCTCAAGGCCGTCACCGTCGCCAAGCTGGGCTACGACCCGGACGAGCTCGACCCCGAGCTGATGCTGCCCTACGCCCAGGAGCGGCCCCAGACACTCGCCGAGTACTCTGTGTCCGACGCCGTCGCCACCTACTATCTCTACATGAAATACGTCCACCCCTTTATCTTCTCGCTCTGCACCATTCTGCCCCTCAGCCCCGACGAGGTCCTGCGCAAAGGTACTGGCACACTCTGCGAGATGCTGCTCATGGTCCAGGCCTTCCAACAGGAGATCGTGCTGCCCAACAAGCACGTCTCGCCCAAGGAGTCCTTTTGGGAGGGCCACCTGCTGGACGCCGAGACGTACGTGGGCGGCCACGTCGAGAGTATCGAGGCCGGTGTCTTCCGCGCCGACATCCCCGTCAACTTTGCCGTCGACCCGGCCGCCTGCGACGAGCTGATCAAGGATCTCGATGCTGCCCTCGAGTTCAGTATCACCGTCGAAGAGAAGAAGTCCATGGACGACGTCACCAACTACGACGAGGTCAAGGCCCAGATCGCCGCCCAGCTGCAGTCCCTCAAGGAGACGCCCAACCGCAGCGAGCGCCCGCTCATCTACCACTTGGACGTCGCCTCCATGTACCCCAACATCATGACCACCAACCGTCTGCAGCCCGACTCCATGATCAAGGAGGAGGACTGCGCCACCTGCGACTTCAACCGTCCCGGCAAGACCTGCGACCGCCGCATGCCCTGGTCCTGGCGTGGCGAGTACATCCCCGCCAAGCGCGACGAGTACAACATGATCCGCCACGCCCTCGAGAACGAGCGCTTCCCCGGCAAGGGCGCCTACGCCAACCAAAAGACCCGCTCCTTCCAGGAGCTGTCGGCCGACGAGCAGGCCGCGCTGATCCGCAAGCGCCTGCAGCTGTACTCCCAAAAGGTCTACCACAAGATCCACGACTCCAAGACCATTACGCGCGAGGCCATCATCTGCCAGCGCGAGAACCCCTTTTACATCAACACCGTGCGCGACTTCCGTGACCGTCGCTACGACTACAAGGGCCGCGCCAAGGTGTGGAAGGGCAAGACCGAGTCGCTCAAATCGTCGGGCGCCACCGCCTCCGAGATTGACAACGCCAAGAAGATGATTGTCCTCTTCGACTCGCTGCAGCTTGCCCACAAGGTCATTCTCAATTCTTTCTATGGCTATGTCATGCGCAAGGGCTCGCGCTGGTACTCCATGGAGATGGCCGGCGTGACCTGCTTGACGGGCGCCCACATCATCCAGATGGCCCGTGAGCTCGTCGAGCGTCTCGGCCGACCCCTGGAGCTCGACACCGACGGTATCTGGTGCATGCTGCCCGCCACCTTCCCGGAGAACTTTTCCTTCAAGCTCAAGAACGGCAAGAAGATGACCATCTCGTACCCCTGCGTCATGCTGAACCACCTCGTCCACGCGCGCTTCACCAATCACCAGTACCAGACGCTCGTCGACGGCAAGACTTTTCGGTACGAGACCCACAGCGACAACTCCATCTTCTTTGAGGTCGACGGGCCCTACAAGGCCATGGTCCTGCCCACCTCAAAAGAAGAAGACAAGAACCTCAAGAAGCGCTACGCCGTCTTCAACGACGACGGCAGTTTGGCAGAACTCAAGGGCTTTGAGGTCAAGCGTCGCGGTGAGCTCAAGCTCATCAAGATCTTCCAGCAGCAAATCTTCAAGTTCTTTTTGGATGGCACCACGCTGGCCGAGTGCTACGCCGCCGTTGCCAAAGTCGCCAACCGCTGGCTCGATGTGCTGCACAGCAAGGGCTTAACGCTGGCCGACGAGGAGCTCATGGAGCTGATTTCCGAAAACCGCAGCATGAGCAAGACGCTCGAGGAGTACGGCACCCAAAAGTCCACGTCCATCACCACGGCGCGCCGCCTCGCCGACTTTTTGGGCGAGGGCATGGTCAAGGACAAGGGCCTCAACTGCAAGTTTATTATTTGCGCCCGCCCGCGCAACGCCCCCGTCACCGAGCGCGCCATCCCCGTCGCCATCTTCTCGGCCGACGAGCCCACCAAGCGCATGTACCTCAAGAAGTGGCTCAAGGAAGAACCACCAGACACGGACCCGCGCGCCCTGCTCGACTGGGATTACTACCTGGAGCGTCTGGGCTCCGTCATCCAGAAGTTGATTACCATCCCCGCCGCCCTGCAAAAGGTGCGCAACCCCGTTCCGCGCGTCGCCCACCCGGACTGGCTGCAGCGCCGCATCAACATCAAGGACGACAAGATGAAGCAGAAGAAGCTCACGGACCTGTTTGGCAAACAAACCGGCCCGCTCGAGGACATTACCAACTCGAGCAGCAACTCGCGCGTCACTACCACCGCCGCCGCTGCGGCGGACATGGAGGACTTTGGGTCGCTGTCGGCGAGCCAGAAACTGATCAAGCCGACCACGACGGCCGGCGCCGTCGCGGAGATGCTGACGATTGAGGAGGAGGCTGACTCCGCCTCGTCGCCGACTGCGGCACAGAAGCGCAAGTCGCCCCCCGAGAACGAGGACGCCGCCTCGCTCGACCCCTTTGCCGCGCTCCCCAAGGTCGCGCCGTCGGCCAGCGAGGACTACGTCGCCTTCTTGGAGTACCAGAAGAAGAAGTGGGCCATTCAGAAGCAGGCGCGCATCCGCCGCCGGCACCTGTTTGGCGACCGCGCCGGCAGCGGCGGCGGCGGCGTCCTCCAGCAAAAGGCCAACAACATCCAGCAGTCGTTCCAGCACCGCGCCGAGATTACATTCCGCAACAACTGGCAGGTGCTGCAGCTCAAGACCACCGACAGCCCCGGCATCGTGGCCGCCTACGTGCTCATTGACGCGCGCATCCACCACCTCAAGATCAAAGTGCCCCGCCAGGTCTTCCTCAATCTCAAGAGCAAGGACCTGCCCGACATTGAGATCCCCGGTTGCGAGGTCGAACAGGTCAACCACACCCTGCCCAACGGCCACTCGTCCGTCTACCTCTTCAAGCTCACCGTGTCCGAGGAGGTCTACTTTGCCGAGGCCGAAAAGTTCGCGCTGCTCTTCAACCACCCCAGCGTAGAGGGCGTCTACGAGCGCCAGCTGCCGCTCAACGTCCGCGCCCTCCTGCAGCTCGGCAACCGTTGTACCATTGACCAGTCGCAGCAGGGCGTGCTCGGCAAGGGCTTGGACCAGGGCTTTGACCTGTCCGGCCTGATCCGCCCGCCCAAGACTCTGAGGCCGTACCTCGACCCGGCGTCCATGGCCTACATCCACCTATCGCACATTAGCTCCGGCGAGCGCCAGATCTTTGGTCTCTTCTCCACCACCAACAGCCAGGCCCACATTGTCATCCTACACAAGAACCGCGACAGCGTGCAGGACATGCCCAATGTCGGCAAGCTGTACGGCGACATGCTGGCCCGCCGCCGCGAGGCCGAGGCCGAGGCCAAAGCAGGCGCAACCCCTGCCGCCCTCGCCGGCCTGTCGTCGCATGCCGAGAAGGAAGCCGCACAGCAGGCGGCCACTGCGGCCACTACCTGGCGCGACTGCTTCCCGTACCAGGACGCGCTTACCGTCAAGGTTACACAGGTCACGACGCGCCGCAAGGCCTTCCTCGAGATCGGCGACATTGTCAAGAAGATGCGCAAGGAAGAGATTGGCCGCCCGCAGGTTCTCGTCGTCCAGTCGTCCCAGCGCAACATGCTCGTGCATGACATCCCCGTGCTGGGCGAGTTCCCCGTGCTGCCGCTCAAGTACGACCCGCTTGACAGCTCGCTGCCGCCTTTGGGGTGGCAGTCCGTGGTGGCGCGCCGCCTCGTCAGCCACTACCTGGCCCTGGGCGCCTGGGTGCTCCATCTGGTCGGCCTCGCGCGCTACGGCGACATCCCCGTCTGCAACCTCGAGCGCGACGACCCGTGCTTCCTCATTGACGTGGCCTATGCGCGCCGCCTGCAGAACAACAACGTGGTGCTGTGGTGGTCCGGCAGCCCGCGGCCCGACCACGCCGGCTACGAAAAAGACGACGTCACCGGCCCGCTCGAGACGGTGTCGCTGCCCAAGATCAACAACCCGGGCACATTCGCCTCGGTCTGCATCGACATTGACGTGCGCAACCTGGCCATCAACACCATCCTGACGTCGTCGCTCATCAACGAGCTCGAGGGTGCCGACGCGGCCGTGTCCTTCAACCCGGCCGCCGACGCGGGCGGGGCCTTTGGCGACGATGCCGACGGCGGCACCTCGACGCTCTATGCCGAGAACGCCTTTTCGAATGCCAGCATCCTCGTCCTGCGCGAGATGGTAAAGGGCTGGTGGGCCGAGGCCTGCAAGGGCAATGCCATGGCGGACCTGGTGGTGAACAACCTCGTGCGCTGGGTCGAAAACCCAGATTCGTTCCTGTATGACCGTGCGCTGCACTACTACGTGCAGATGATGTCGCGCAAGGCCTTCCAGCAGCTCATGGCTGACTTCCGGCGCGTCGGGTCGCAGGTGATTTTCGCCAGCGCCAACCGGCTGCTCCTGCAGACGACCAAGGCCGAGGTGACCAATGCCTATGCGTACAGCCAGTACATTATCAAGAGCATCAAGAACCGCCCGCTCTTTAGTTTCATCGAGATGGACATCAAGGAGTACTGGGACTACCTCGTGTGGTACGACGAGTACAACTACGGCGGCAAAGCCTGCCAGACCATTGGCGGCGGCGAGCTGGTCACGCTGCCCGACGGCACGCAAGCCGAGGCGGAGCAGCCGCTCGATACGATCATGCACTGGCAGATGAACACGTTCCTGCCCGTGCGCCTGCAGCCCGTCTTTTCCGGCTGGGTCGTCGAGTTTGTCCAGCTGATGCACGCGCTCAAGCGGCCGGCCTCGACCGACGGACACGGCAGCCAGCCGCGGCTGACACAGTTGCCCCCAGCCGTCCTGCGCAACGGCAACGACTCGGACAAGGCGCTGCTGGGCCCGTCGTTTGAGCGGCCCCTGAAAAAGGAGATTGCTGGCCTCATCTCCACGCGCAACCGCGAGATGCTGCACCCCGAGCTGGCTTCGGACTACGACTACCCCGTCCTGCCCGGCACGCTCGTGATGCCGGCCAACAAGGACAATAAATCTTCAGCGTGGTCCAAAAAGGCGGCCGCCGCAGCCGCCTCGCGCGATCCCATCCTTGAGCTCGTCAAGTCGCTCATGCAGGTGCTGTCGCTCGACAAGAACATTACCATGGAAGCCCGTCTGCTGCGCAAAGAGCTGCTGGCCCTCTTTGACGTGCGCGAGTTCAGCCGCGACGGCGCGTTCCAGAACCCGTCCGAGAGTCTCAAGCTGTCGCAGATCAGCTGCGACAACTGCACCACGTCGCGCGACCTCGACCTGTGCCGCGATGAGGACTTGTTGCCCGAACAACAAGGCGGCGCCGCCAAACCCTGGGTGTGCACGTTCTGCCAGGCCGAGTACGACCGCATCGCGCTCGAGGAGCGGCTCGTGGCGGCCGTCGAGGCCGAGGCCATTGCGTGGTCCGTCCAGGACCTCAAGTGCGGGCGGTGCGGCTCGCTGCGGGTCAACGATTTCATGGACCACTGCACGTGTTCGGGCGAATGGGGCCCGACGGTGCGGCGCGACGAGGTGGTGCGGCGGCTGCGGGTGTACCGCAACGTGGCGAAGTTCTACGGTCTGCGCATGCTGAGCGATGTCGTCGAGGATGTGCTCGGCGGGTTGTAAAGAGAAGGGTGTGTGTTTCCTGAAAGGGGAGTGTGAAAGACGCAAAAATATAATGAATGTGTATATGATGGAAGGAAGTTTGGTTTGCATAATATGGTTTGCCTGCATCTGGGCTTGATTGTTTTTATCGTTTTGCTGGTTTTGTTTCTTCCGGCATGGCGTTTGTTTGATATGACAAAAGGGAACTCTATCTTGGAATAATGAGTTCCGCACTGCATGATCACTAGCATTGAGCATAATACATGAAAATAAAATAGACAAAAATAAGTCGAGAATAAAAAAATAAACATTGACAAGGCGATGCTAAAAAAAAAAACATAAAGTCGCCGGACTGGGAAAAGGCAAAAAGGAAGTTTTCAATTGCCCGCACCTGGGATCGAACCAAGGACCTCAGCATTACGAGTGCTGCGCTCTACCACTGAGCTATACGGGCTTTGGAAGTCAAAGCTGTATGGGCTGATTGATGAAAATTGTCGGTGCTATCGGAGCTTATACAAGATTAGTGTGAGCCGCAACCAGAGCCAATGAAAACTAGCACCAACAGCTACGGGAGCAAGGCGCCTGTTGGCAATCCACCAGCGATGGAAGCGAAAGAAAAAGATGTGAATTGAATTTCGAAAGACTCCAAGGATATAGATTGGCGATGTCGAGAATGGTCGAACAATGGGGCAGCTCACAGTCGATCTGCAATCGATGATGACTATGTTTTGGCCCTTGGCGGCCTGTTGGCGTCGGCAGGCAGCCTTTGCATTGAGATCCAAGGTAGGTCGAAAAACAGAAACCCAGATAGCAGCTGAAAGGATGGAAAGGAAAGGACGGAAAGGCCCGGGAGGTCGGACGTGATAACAGTTTCTTGGGGTCTTCATTGTCAAATTGAAAAGGGGGAAAAGAGTATGGAAGAAGAGGAAGTGAAGTTGATTTGGGGAGATCTGAACTTTTGTAGGAAGGTATAGGGGAGAAGTTACAAATTCGATAATCAAGGCAAGAGCGACCTGGAACAAGAGCACCACTTAGCTGTTCTTTCCAAATTGCTTCTTGTTGGCTTTCGCCTTCCCGATTCAACTTGCAATGCTG
Source organism: Sporothrix inflata (assembly GCA_021396225.1). NCBI lineage: Eukaryota > Fungi > Ascomycota > Sordariomycetes > Ophiostomatales > Ophiostomataceae > Sporothrix > Sporothrix inflata. The sequence goes on along the minus strand of WNYF01000094.1, from coordinate 20,629 downwards.
GTCCTCTCTTCAAAGGGAAGGACCGAACAGGCAGGACCACCGTCGCACTCGTTCTTGCCCGTACCCCAGGCTGGAGCAAGGTCGCGGTTTCCTCTGGTATAAGCAATCGAGGAAAGAAGGTGCGACCGCTCATGTTCAATTCCAACATCTGTGGAAAGCGCGACGTAGTCTGAGAACACAAGGAGACTCGACACCGTAGAAGCGGCGACAAAGAAAAGGCCATGAGCTGACCTGGGATTATGCATATGCGTCGTGCCATTATATGCCAGGCTAGTGACAACGCATCCCAACAAACACCAACAAGGTCCAGTGGCCAAATGGCAAGGCGCTTGGCTACGAACCAAGAGATTGCAGGTTCGATCCCTGCCTGGATCGGTTTTTTTTTGTCGGTTTTGACTACGATGCCATATCGACTTATCATGTTTTTTTTTCTGATTTCCCATAACTGAACTGTTTATTTATATCTATTTTTTGATTCAATTTTTTTTTCCTCACAGCTCCTTCCTCCTCTATTTGTGTCTTCCTCGTCTTTTTTGTGTTTTTTTATATAGGTTTTCACGCGCGCTCTTTCCTTTTTTGTTTGGTATTGACATTGTTTGCAAATGTTGATTTTCGCCCAGAGAGGCAGGTTCTGTTCGTTCTTTCCCAACGCAATTATAGCAACAGGTTTTATTTTTTGTTTTGCTCAGTGTGTCGTTCTTTCCGCATGTTTATATTTGGCCACATTTTGTTTACATCGATCTCCTTTCTTCCCCTGAAGCTATTTTGTCAAAAGCCCAGACTTGCTCTTTGCATCTTTGCCTCTCTCACCTCTCGTCACTTTGCATCAATTTTGTGCTCCATTGTACGAGTATTGGATATCGCTTATTGTCGTCCTCTGACCATCAATATTTTTCCGCTACCATCATTTCGCACTCTGGTATCTCAAATCGACCACCGCCCTCTGTTTCCACATGCCCACCTTTCTCCCGACGCAAATATGGCATCCATGGAATCGCTACCGGCCGAGCTGGTGGTTTCGATCTGCGAAATAATCGCTGCTTGGCTTCGAACCAACAAGTCCCAACTGCTCACCCCAGATCGCAGAACGCGAAGCGCTCTCTACCCTCTCGCTTCTCTTTCTGTCGTTTCAAGGATGTGGCAGCGCTGCGTCGAGCGGATCTTGTACAAAGTGATGTACATCTCCGACCAAGACATTCCCAAGTTCGCTATGGCGGTACACGGACCGAATCTTGCACGCTTGGGATACATTCGACACCTGCGCCTGAATGTGATCCTCCCTCCGTACGACTGTGCCACGTGCAACAAAGCAGAGACCAGAGCCGAGACGACCAGGAACGACCGAATCTTTACACACGGGCTGTTTGATTTGCTGAAAGTCCTGACGACCTTCGACCCCAGCGGCGAGGGCCCTGATAGGGACACAGGACGGGGCATCACATTGGAGCTGAGCGCGGCATCTCCGAGCGACAACGAACACGACTACACCATTTACCGATGTGACCCGAGCTACCCATTCCGAACGGAAGAGGATCTGGACGCAGACTACCGGGTCCATGAGCTTCATGAGCACGACGAGCTGCACAAACCCGGGAGTCACCTTCGTAGGCCCCAAAAAAACGTTCTTTTCTCCCGGAGCCGGATTCTGGGCACGGACCCGTTGAGTCTCGATTTTGTCGAGATGGGCGAACGTCCGGCGCTGCCCAAGGTTTCCATCGTGCGGAGTCTAATCACACGCCGCCAGCCGCTCCGCCAGATCAACCCGCTGTGTATTGGCTTATTGCTACACCGGGAGCTCAGCCATGTCCGTTGCGTACGGTTAGAGGCGCAGCTGTGCACTCCGGTCAGCACTCCGGACGGCGTGTGGACAATGTCGATGCAGTGGCCGGGGTTCATGTCTGAAGTCCTGAAGAGATTAAAGAGGCACCGGGACCATGGCCTCGACACCCTGTCTCTCTTTCTCAGCCATGTAACAAGCGATGCAGCAATCCGCCTACCAAGGTCTGCATTCCTGTTCACCGATGTGCGTATCCAACGATACGACCCTAAAGCACTGTGGATCAGGCACGTGAGTCGGCTTGTGCTTGAAGCCAGCTTCATGTTAGTGAACGTGTCGACGGCGTTCATGGCCGATGCATTGTGGTTTTTTGGCACAGGTCTCGCCTCCAGTCGCCGTACCGAGCTGGATGAAACGAGCGACCCAGACCAAGGGCCAACACAGGACCTGTGGCCTCACCTCAAGACGCTCGTCTTGACCACGTTCCTCCTCCGGCCCAGGTACTCGCGCATCTGGGGTAAGCCCTTTCGAGCCTCGCCATCGTCCTCATCTTCGTCTGTCGCTTCTCTGGCTTCCCACGTGACAATCCATTGTAATCACCCAATGTTCGATATGCATAACCAAAACGACGATGCGAACATGCACGGCAACCAGGAAGCAGACGAGTCTCATCATGATGACCATGCAGGCATGCACGGCAATCAGGAAGCTGACGAGTTCGATGACCGTGACAATTTAAGTGCTTCTCAAAAGCTTCTGGTCCTAGCTGGCAAGGCCGCTTTCGAGATGCCCGTGCTGGAGACCATGGAGATTTGGCAGGCGTGCACGAGCAACGAGAGCATCTTTCGATACGAATCCCACCCCGAGCCAACCGTGACGTTTTTGAGCCGCTTCAACATGACGGCGATGTGGACAAAGGAGGCCCAGGCCGCCTGGGAAAGGGTAGCACAGAAGCACAAGACGAGACCGCTGGTCGTCCGATTCGAGACGCTACCTCCGTGGCCAGAAAAATTCCACGGCGAGTTCTATCTCTACGGCACCATAGCACACCTCAAGTTGCGTGCCCTCGTCATTGACCCGGTGTCCCTCTATGCCGCCGTATGGGAGGAAGAGAGCGCTGTCAGCCAATCGGCACGCCGACCTCTATTCTTTAGTTCCCATGTGCCTCTACCGGCATTCATGGCCCTTCCGGCAGGCCTAGCACAGGCAGCCCAAGCACAGGTACTAGCAGAAGCAGCCCAAGTACAGGCAGATGTGGACGCCCTTTTGGGACAGGCTCCGCTGACGGCCCATTCGGCACAGGACGTCGATGGATGGCTTTCCCAAGTCGACGGTGCTGAAATACCTGAGGATGATCGTCAGGATTCTGCTGAGTGAGGAGGACAACGGAAGAAGAGGGAGAAGTAGAGGCTTTCCTTAAATAAAAGAGTAACAATACAAAAATACGTCGTATCACGTGGATGGCTAACAAAAGCGAGGCTGATGATGCATTGTTGAAAACGTGGTGAATGTGGTGTCGCCTGGATTCAGGGGTTGGATTTACCGATTACTCAGCCAGATACACACCCCTGGATTGTACACGTGACCGGCAAGCTGCTAATCTACAATCAAGACTGTGCGGGGCCTTTTTGGCGCCGCCAGTGTTTGCTAATCGTGGCGGGGAGGGGCGCGAAATAGGGGGAAGCAGCGACCAGCGCAAGCGTGCCCGTGCCTGCTGTTTCTGTGTCTGACCCTGCCTAGACCGCCTGCAGCGCCGCCGCCTGGCGCTGCCAATTGGACTAGGCGGCAGCATTGTGGGAGGAATTTTAGGTGGGATGGCAATTTTGGGATTTTTCGAATGGGAGCTTCTCGAAATCTTCGGAAGCTTGGGCTAGACAAAGCACCAACGGCCGTCCACTCCCCTCACCCCCTTTGCATTCCGCCGTTATCACGACGCCGCCGCCGAACGAGCAGCAGACACGCGAAAAAAAGACGAACTCGGAAGAAAAGACGAAAAATCGACAAAGCAGCAGCAGATCTTTGCATTCGAGCATTTTGCACCGAGACCTTTGCATTGCGACCGCCGGCCTCGTTTCTTTCTTTTTCCACCTTCTTCTTTTCTTCTCTTCTTTTCGGCCGCTTTCTTTCTTTTCTCGTCTCCCAGTCGTCTTCTTTTGCCTCTGCAACGATGTCGTTCGGAGGGCAAACACCCACGATCATTGTCCTCAAAGAGGGTGAGCGCCCGCCGCGGGCCCTTTGCGTCCTCCAGTCTCTCCTTTTTGTTGCTCTTCCCCAGCTAACGTAACCTCTTCTCTCTCCTCCCAGGCACCGATACCTCCCAGGGCAAGGGCCAGATCGTGTCCAACATCAACGCCTGTCTCGCTGTCCAGGCGACCATCAAGTCCACCCTCGGCCCCTATGGCGGCGACCTGCTCATGGTCGACGCCAACGGCCGCCAGACCATCACCAACGACGGCGCCACCGTCATGAAGCTGCTCGACATTGTCCACCCGGCCGCGCGCATCCTCGTTGACATTGCCCGGTCACAAGACGCCGAGGTCGGCGACGGCACCACGTCGGTTGTCGTGCTGGCCGGCGAGATCCTCAAGGAGGTCAAGGAGCACGTCGAGCAGGGCGTCAGCTCGCAGATCATCATCAAGGGTCTGCGGAGGGCCTGCACCATGGCCGTCAACAAGATCAAGGAGATTGCCGTCACCACGGACGAGGCGAACCGCCGCGAGACGCTGAGCAAGCTGGCCGCGACGGCCATGACGAGCAAGCTGATCAAGCGCAACACGGGGTTTTTCACCAAGAGTGCGTCCGACCCTCCTAACCCCCCTACTGTCCCTGAGTGAAGTGCGCTGCTAACTCCCCCAGTGGTTGTCGACGCCGTGCTGTCCCTCGATCAGGACGACCTCGACGAAAAGTTAATAGGCATCAAGAAGATCCCCGGCGGCTCGCTGACCGACTCGCTCTTTGTCGACGGCGTCGCCTTCAAGAAGACGTTTAGCTACGCCGGCTTCGAGCAGCAGCCCAAGAACTTCACCAAGCCCAAGATCGTCTGCCTCAACGTCGAGCTCGAGCTCAAGGCCGAAAAGGACAACGCCGAGGTCCGCGTCGAGCAGGTCTCCGAGTACCAGGCCATTGTCGACGCCGAGTGGCAGATCATCTACCGCAAGCTCGAGGCCGTCTACAAGACCGGCGCCAAGGTCGTCCTCAGCAAGCTGCCCATTGGCGACCTCGCCACCCAGTTCTTTGCCGACCGCGACGTCTTCTGTGCCGGTCGCGTCGCCGCCGACGACATGGAGCGCGTCGTCCAGGCTACGGGCGCCACCATCCAGTCCACCTGCTCCGACATCCTGCCCGAGCACCTCGGCACCTGCGGCGCCTTTGAGGAGCGCCAGATTGGCGGCGAGCGGTTCAACCTGTTTGCCGACTGCCCCGAGGCCCGCACCTGCACCTTGGTGCTGCGCGGCGGCGCTGAGCAGTTCATCGCCGAGGTCGAGCGCTCCCTGCACGACGCCATCATGATTGTCAAGCGCGCCCTGCGCAACCGCAGCATTGTGGGTGGCGGCGGCGCCTGCGAGATGGAGATCTCGTCCTACCTGCACCAGTTTGCCGACAAGAACGTGCCCCACAAGCAGCAGGCCATCATCAAGAGCTTCGCCAAGGCCATGGAGGTCATCCCGCGCCAGCTCTGCGACAATGCCGGCTTCGACGCCACCGACATTCTCAACACCCTGCGCGTCGAGCACCGCCACCGCGGCCACACGTGGGCGGGTGTCGATTTTGTGCACGAGGGCGTCGCCGACATGATGGAGCGCTTCGTCTGGGAGCCCGCGCTGGTCAAGATCAACGCGCTGCAGGCGGCCACGGAGGCGAGCTGCCTGATCCTGAGCGTGGACGAGACGATCCGCAACGAGGAGAGCCAGGCGCCACAGGGGCCCGGCCAGGCGCTGCCGCCGGGTGCGGCGCAGCGGGCGCTCCGGGGCCGTGGCCGGGGCATGCCGATGCGGTAAAAGGGGCAATGCCGGAAATGGGTTCCAAGAGTAGGATGCCAGGCAGGGCAGAGACAAGAGGTAGTGAGTGGAAGGGGATGAATCTACGGGTTACCGTCAATGATAGAAAAAAAATTGTGGTGGTGTTTTTATGGTCTCTTTTTCTATGCAATGGGAAAACTGAAAAAAATAATCTCTGCGGCAAAAGGGGGAACATTATGTAGACGTGATACCTATTTAGGGGGGGGATAGATCAAAAAAAGAATCAAAAGGCTTAAAGAAAGTACGAGGTTCATCAAATGTGAATTTTAGTATTGCATCCTATCGTATGAAAAGGACCGAAATAAATATGTGCCAAGAAAAGTAATGGTAGACGAAAGGAAAAGCTTCAGTGCTTAAAAAAAATCAAGAAGGGGATATCACCACATCATGCTTTGAAGAAGAAGAAATATGTAACAAAAAGGTATGGAACAAAAAAACCAAAAGGGAAACAAACTGGTATCCATCAATGGAGCATACGTGTTAGGCCTTTTGCAAGAAGAGAAGAGAATGAAGTAAAAATGATAAAAAAAAATCCAAACCCTCACATGTCGCTAAAAAATGCCATCCGCTCGCTTTTTTACTTTAATTTGTTGCTTTGTTTTTTTGATCAAATCCACAACACTACCCCTGCAGACCGCTGAACTGAACGTCCTCGAGCCGGTCATTGTCGGACAGTTGCAGTTTGTTCCCACCGCTGCCAGGGTCGACACCACCATTGTCGCCACCGTTTCCATTCGGACCGCCAGCAATGTTGCCAGACGCATCCTCTAGATTGCCGTCGCCGTCGCCGCCACGCGCAGCCTCCTCGGCCGACGACAGCAGCCGGCCAATGTCCATCTTGGAGATGAAGCGGTTGATGCTGGCGTCGCCGGTCCCGTCGGGGCTCGGGTCCGGGTCGGGCTCCAAGTCCATGCCGGGCCGTAGACTGTTGTTGTTGCCGCTGCTGCCGCTGTTGTTGTTCACATTGGCATTCACATGGCTGCTACTGTCGTCGTTGTTGGTAATGTCCGTCAGAAGGATGGCATTGCTGTGGCTGGCTGAGCTGTTGCGGTGGCTCATGTGGTGGTGCTGTTGCTGTTGCTGTTGTTGCTGCTGGTGTTGCTGTTGTTGCTGTTGTTGCTGTTGTTGCTGTGGATGGTGTTGTTGCTGGTGGCCGTTGTCGCTAATGTTGACGTCGTCCACGACGCCAGCAATGTTGTCGACAATGTCGTCGTGGATGATGGACTCGTGGTGCGGGCCGCCGCCAAGGTTCATGCTGTGATGCATGCTGCTGTCGTCGTTCATATCGTGATTCATTATGCTGCTCATGTCGTCATGCAGGTGGTGGGCAATGCCGCCGCTGCCACCGTTTCCGTTGTTGTTTCCGCTGTTTCCATTGTTCCTATCGTTGTTGTTGCCACCGTGCGCCTGGTTGCCGTGTCCGTCGACACCGCCGCTAATACTGTTGCTGTGGCTGTGCAGGCTACCGAGATGGCCCTGCGCGTGGCCACCCATGCTGCTGTTGAGGTTGAGGTTGGTGTCGTCGTCGTCCTCATCTTGCGGCTCAATCAGCATGTCCAGGTCGCGGTACACGGCGGCCTCGCGCTCGCGCTCGGCCTCGTCGTCGTCGACGCCAACGCCTACAATGCCGCGCGCATCATGCACGACGCCGCCCAGGTGGCCATGGTGCTGCTGCTGCTGCTGCTGCTGCTGCTGTTGCTGGGCGTGAACGAGCGGGTTGGCGTGGGCGTGGGCGTGGGCGTGCGCATTGTGGTCGCTGACTTGGCCGTGCACCTGGTGGTGGATGGCAATGCCGCCGCTACCAGGGCCAACACCACCGGCGCCACCACCAACACCGGGACCGCCAGCACCCCCGTGCCCGACGCCCGAGCCGTCGCTGCCGACAATATCGTCGTCGTCCGGCGCGTTCAGGAGAGACGTAAAGGCGTCGGTCGTGTGGTGGTGCTGGTGGCTCAGCTGGTGGTGCGCGCTGTGGGCGTCCGCATCGTGAAACGAGGCAAAGGGGTCGTTGTGGACAATGCCTGTGTGGTGGTGCGGGTTGTGGTGCTGGCTGCCGAGCGCATGGCCGGGCTGCTGGTTCAGCTGGTGGTGGGCGTGGTGGCCCGATGCCCCTGCACCGCCACCGCCAGCACCACCCGCGCCGCCCATGCCCGGATGCACAGACTGGCCGTGGCTGTGGTGTGCATACTGGGTGTGGTGCTGGCCGAGCTGGTGGGGGTGCCCTGGTGGCGACGGTTGGCTAATAATCTTGGGGTCGATGGGCTGGAAGGCGGAGGAGTGCGGGTTGGGTAATGGCAGCATAGAGTCGAGGGCGTGGTGGGACGGGTGTTGTACGGGGTGGAGGCCACCGCGCGGCTGATCCTGAAGCATCGGGTTGTGGCCCGGCAGGGCTGCATGGGGCGGTATTGGGGATTCGGTGGGCGCGCGCAGGATTTGGCCAATGGACATGGCCGATACGGGGCCCCGGATGCCCTTGTAGCTGTCCGGGGTCACGGTGAAGGCAGGATGTGGTGGTGGAGGTGGCGGCGGTGGTGGTTGGGGCGAAGACGGGCCGTTGTGCGGGTGGTCGTCGGAGGGCTTGCCATCCTGCTCCATGGGGGTGGATGTGGAAGAGATGACGTCGACAAGCGAAGAGGGTGAGTGTATTGGCGGGGCGTTAGATGTGGGCATGGGCGTGGAAGAAGAAGAAGAGGACGAGTTGTTGTTGTTGTTGTTGATGCTGATGTTGTTCATACTGTTGATGTTGTTCATGTTGGTGTTGGCAATGGAGAGAGACGACACGTCCGTGGCGGCGACGCCTTGTGATTTGGACGAGTCTTTGCAGTGGGCGCAGTTGCGGATGACGTCGGACACGGTGTCCTTGATGCGCGTCCAGTGGTAGCGCTCGGCAATGGTGGCGGTGGTCTTGTTGATGCCGGCGTGCTGCTGTATGTGGATCTCGCGGGAGATGGCGAACTGGCGGTCCGGGTTCGAGACAACCTCCTTGTCCTTGAGCATAAGGACGTCCCCGTCAAGCAGCTTGTAGGTGGTGGCGGCACTACGGAGTCTGCTTTTTTCGGCGCGGTCAGCCCCGTTGGGATATTCGCCGTACTTGAGGTAGAACTTGATCTTGTCGAAGCGGTCATCACTCACGAGGTCGTCGTTGTCGCCGCCCTGCACCAGGTCGCGGCCGTAGATGATGGCGTCGACCAGGCGGCCCGGGTAGCTCTTGAGGTTGCCGCAGCCCTTGACGCGGCCGATGCGCTTGAAGCCCAGCGCGTCCCAAATCTTGCACGACGCGACGTTGGTCTCATACACAAGGTTGAAGACGGAGTAGGTGTAGCCCAGCTTGGGCGCCCAGTCCAGGTAGGTCTCGCCCATCAAGCGGCCCACACCACGGTTGCGCGAGGCGTCCGTCACCAGAAAGCCGGCGTTGCAGATGTGGCTGCTGCGGCCCGGGTAGTTGGGCTTGATGTAGAAGCTGCCGAGGCACTCCTTGCTCCAGTCGCGGCCCTCGACGACCTCCTCGGCGTGCTCGATGCGGCCGAGCAGCATGATGGCGCCAAAGTTCTGGAACCAGTAGTTGGCAAATTTCTCGAAAGGCATCGGATCGATCATGGGATAGGTGTCGCCGCCTTCGATTTCCTTGCGGAACTGGTCGCTCAGATACAACAGCAGAGAGGGCGGCACGTGGGTGCGCGACGCAAAGGGGATGATGGTGGCGACGGTCTGGCGATCGCGCAGGGTGACCTGGCGCGGCATGACGTTGGGCGGCAGCACGGGGTTCGCCGGGTCGGGGTACGGAGCGGCACCGGAGACGCGGTAGATGGTGGGCGCCTCCGGGTCGTCCATGATGGCAGGCATGGTGGACGAACGGTCGCCCGGGAGTCCCGGAAGGCGGAGGGAGACCGTACGGGCTGTGGCGGACGAGGAGAGGCGGTTTGGAGGGTGGTTCTGTCCAGAAATGAGGTCGGGTGGAATGTGCCGGTGCGCGAGCCGGTTCGGAGGAGAGAGACCACGAGGTGGTTGTGATGGAGAACCGTCGGTAGTCGTCAGAGGGGAACTTGCGACGTGGGAAATGGCGATCACGTGATCAATGTACGTCGCGTCTTGAACTTGACCGCGGCTGGAGAAGGGCAATACAAATGCTGTGAGGCTGGAAGTCAGGTCAGCCGACACAGTTCAAAGCATGGCCAGGAACGGAGGTCCTTGTAGGTGCCTCGACAAAGATGGTACACGAGGAACAGCGCTGGGGGAACGGAGCTGGGAGCTGTGATGCACTGCGGAAGCAGGAGCACGGCCAGCGAGAAAGCGGCGGCTTCGGCACGATCTGCAGGCAGCCTCCTAAGAGAAATAGTGGGCGTAGCCTGGCGTGAGGTGCAATACACTGTGCAGTGTAGTGTTTGCCTGCCAAAAGAAACCAAAACAGGGTCCCAACGGCCAGACCAACAGCCAACAGCGCGGGAGGGGCAAATGGAGTGGCAGTAGGAACGTTCTGTGTTTCTTTCTTACCTCGGAAAAGGGCCGTGGTTGAGCGGACGTGCGCTTGGTGTCCTTGGGGATATAGATGGAGGGCAGCGAGGTGAAAAAGAAGGAGATGGGGATGAAAAGGACGAGATGCAAATGCAAGAAATGAGAGGAGATGGAAGAAAAAGAGAAGCTCCCCTCCAAAGCGACAAGTGACGGGGGAAAAGGAAGGAGGGCGCGGAGGGTTGGGGGAAGGAGAGACCGAGAGAGGGCTGCGAGGGCCGGCACACTGTGGGCGGCCGCTCTGAGGCTCTGGAAATGGAAACAACGACTGGTGCAGCGTGCTGGGATTGGATGAGTCTCGGCGGTCGTGGGTCGTGGAGCTGTGTCGGCGAAAGGAAGGAGCCACCGCCAAAGTCCAACCTCTGGGGGAAGGTGCTGTCGGCTGCCTGCTGCTGTTGCTGTTGGTGGTGCAAAGCTACCGAACTGGGGTGGGCGGACTGTGCGAGGGAAAGAGCGACAGGGCGCGGCGCGGCGGCGGTCCGAGAAGGCAGGTACGCGGTGGTGCGCGCAGAAGCAAAACAACGCAGGCAGCCAAGGGTGCAGGGGACAAAAAGGGACAGGAAACGTCCCTGCTGCTGATTTGCTGGGGCGGGTCGGTCGAAAAAAAGGCGCTGGAAAACAGCGCAGTGGGTGGAGCACACCGTTGAACACGGCTGGTTGGGGGCGAGCGAGGGGAGGCTGGGACAGAACAGACTACTGGGCCCGCTAACAGCGGGCGTCTTGTGGTTTTAGTGGACCTTTTAGTGGCTCATGTCAGGGCCTGATAACGGCCGAACGCAAACCAAGGAAAGAGCGGCTAGCCAAGGAACCTGTGCCGAAGAGGCATTCTAATCAAATTTGTATTGTGTTATCTCGTGACTATCTTTTGTCAAAGAAAGTAAAGAGAAAAACAAGACGACAAAACATTAACGAAATACGACGTAAACTTTTGGGACGCGACAGCGTGCCGTGTTGCGGACCCGTGGACCGGCGTTGGCTGGCTCAAACGGCTAGAATGGACGGCCGGCAGAGAATAAGTGCGAAAAAAAAAGAAGAAAAAAAAAGAAAATGGAAAAAAGACGCTTAACGGAGTACGTCGACTTTCATTGACATTATTCATACACATACACTCCAGACAGCCCCCCAAGTCAGTCGCTGTAATTGCCGCTCCGCATCCGGCGCTGGATCTCGGCGCGTGCCGGGTGTCGCGACGCCTTCTCGCCGACCAACCGGCCCTGCTTCTTGTTCTTGGAGCCCTTCTTGGCCCCGCGCGCCTTGGCCAGCTTCAGCTGCTGCCGCCGGGACGCCTTGTTGTCTTCCTCGGTGTCGCCGTCGCTGCCCTCGCCGCTGGACTCGGCCTCGTCCTCGTTCTGCTGGCCATCGCCGTTCTGGCCGCCGCTCAGGTCACCGCTGCCGTCCCTTCCCGAGCTGTACCGCTTGCGTGCCGCCAGCCGCAACGCCAGCACTTCCTCCCGCCGCTCGGCCGCACGTGCCTGCGCCTCGGCCCGCGCCTCGCGCGCCTCCGTCTTGCGCACCTGCTCGCGGTTCGTGTTGCGCGCGCGCCGGTCGGCCATCTCGAGCGACGCGTCCCGCGTCTTGGCCAGCTGCAGCGTGTGCATCTTGCTAGCGCGCAGCGCCAGCACCGCCTTTTCGACGGCGGCCTCGCGCGCCGTCAGCTCACCGGCGGCGTGCTGCTCGCGCACGATGCGCTGGCGCGTCTGGTAGCGCTGAATCCGAAGAGCCTTGCTGATGGGCAGGCCCATGATTTGCACTCCCAACGAACGGCCGTCGCGGAGGGTGATCGTCTGGTGGACGGGCGCGTCGCGCATGTGCTCGGGGATGCGCTCGGCGACGCGGCGGATGGCCTGCGGGTGGTGCCAGGTGGCGCCGTGCAAGGGGTCCCAGCTGGCGCTGCGCGAGTCGGAGTCGGAGTCGGACGAGACGACCTGGTCCATGTCGCGGCGGGGCAAGGGCCGGGGCGGCTGGGCGGGCGGGTCGTCGCGGGCCCAAGCCTCGGGCAGGCGGGCGAGCTCGAAGCGCAAGTGCACGAGGAAGTTGGTGCGGTAGTTACGCACCAGATCCGTATAGGCGTCGGGCCCCGTAACGAGGGCCGCCGACAGCGTGTCGAGGTCGACTTCGACGCCGGTCTTGAACCAGAGCGTACGCGAGAGGTCGCGGAAGCAGCAGTAGTCGTAGCCGGCGAGGTTGGGGTTGAGCACCAAGTAGTGCTCGTTGGGCGGCGGCGGCGGCGGTGCGGGCGTCGTATTCGCAAGGGGGGTGAAGGTGGGTTCGGTGGTGGTGGTCGTAGTGGTCGTGTTATCGGTCTGCCCTGGCGGGCGTGCACCAGACGTGGCGGCCCCGTCCATGGTCCACGGCCGGCGGCCCTCGGGCTCGCTCTGGTCGCGCCGCGGCCACACACGGTAGGCCATCAGTGTGGTCATGCGGAAGGACTCGAGCTGGGGCAGCTGCTTCTTCATGCGGGCAAAGTGCTCCAGCTGGTTGCCACACAAAGTGTGGCTGACCTCGAGCGTGCGCAGGCTGTTGCACTGCAGGATGGTGTCCCACATCTCGTTGAGGCTGTCCTTGCCAAAGCTCATATGGTTCCGGTTGGGCACCGAGTCGTTTGTGTACAGCAGGATGGACACGTGCCGCAGCATCAGGCGGTGCGCCGTCCGCAGCTTCGTGCCCACCTCGTCGGCGAACTGCTCCACCCGCTGGAAGCAAAACACGTTGCGCGACCACAGCACGGGCGCCGCCTCGCGGTAGACCTGCCGGTTGGCGAGGAGCACATTGAGGCTGTGGCGTCGTGCGCAGATGCAGCTCTTGAGTGTTGTGTAGAGGAGGCCCTTGTCGACAAAGGGTGGCCGTTCGCACGAGTGTAGCTGCAACGGTCAGCTTACCATCCTGGGTAAAGGGAAACAGGATGGCCTAGAACCTACATCTGTGGCAATCAACGTGCAGTCGGCGTTGTGCAACTTCTCCCACCGCGGCAGCTCGATCAGGCTGAGCTCGTAGATGCGCTGCCGCAGCTCCCACGGCAGTCTGAAGAAGCCCTTGGCGGGCGTCGGCTCCGGTCGCAGTGTGATCGCCTGGAGGCTGAGATCCATCACGGCTGTGTGGTGTGAAGAGTGATCGAAGGAAGGTTGCAGGAGAGGGGAGAGGGGGTGGGAAAGAGTAATGGGGAGATGAGGAAGAGGTGAAGAATAAAAGGCTGAGAACAAGCTGAAAAAAGTTCAGCAAGACTGGATATCAATGAAAAAAATGGGCGTCCAAAGAATCTCCAAAGGAACAAAATTAGGCAAGGGGGGGTATCAAAACGCTTTTTTCTGAAAACAAACAGGAGGTTCACAAAAAGCAACTGAACAAAGAAGGGAACAGACAAAGACAACGCTTTCAAGGTATCGAGGTATGCCCAAAATAAACAGACGAACTGCAAAATGAAAATGATATCTAGAATCTTTTTTTTTGTTCTGCACTCTTGCTAGGCAGCCACGGCCCAGTTAATATACCACCACCTCCTTCCCTCCTTCCTCCTCTTTTCCTCTGGCTCGATGCACGCACAGCTGCCCAGTCGCTCCTTCCCTGTCCAATGCTTTCTCTGTCTGGCTTGCCTTCAGCCTTACTGTCTCGCCGTGTACCAATCGCAGGGGAAGCGAGACGTACAGAAAAGGCCCCACTAGGGGCCCTCTTCCTCCGCCTCTCTTTCCTCTCCGCCCTCCCGGTTGGCTAGAGCCAGGGGTCCAAGACCCGTGCTGTGCTGTTCAAAAGCGGCTAGTGGAGGCCTACCCGGCTTGGTGACTTGGGGACTGCGGATCGGGTTCCCCTGTTGAGTCACTATGTTCACGAACTCGACGACAAACAGCAAGAGAGCCTCGAAAATAAAAAATCGAGATCGTAGATAAAGAGAATAAAATTGAGAAAATATACATTGTCAAAATCAACTCGTATCGTCACAGCGTGTGGGCCTTTTCTAAGGCGGTCATTGTACAGTGCTATCCCTTGCGTAGCTTCCGTTTCCGTCGAATTGCACAGGCCGCCAAAGACCACTAAGGACAATCGCAGACCATCACAGACCACCAACTTCCACTGCAACAAGCACCATCACCCCCACTTTTCACGAACCAGGAGCCTCACGCCGCTCGCTCGCCTCGCCTGCTGCCAGGCTCACAAGCACCGCCCCCGCTCAGCCGTTGCCTAAACCGTTCCCAGACCTGCAGCTGCGAAATCTGCAGAAGTAAGCATTCACAAAGCCCACAAAGCCCACAAAGCCCAGAAGCCCACAAAGCCTGCGCAATGGCCTCAAAGAGCCTCATTCCGTACAGGTCGTATTAGTGAGTCACCGGAGTTGCACTGAAAAGTGCACCAAAACGCAAGCACTTTGTAAAAACAGGGCGATACAGGCGGCCTGGAGTCACTGGACAGGCCATTTTGTCAATGTGAAGCCCCAGTTTCATTGTCCACAGTTGGCTGTGCTGTACGTTCATTGGCAGCTGCACGCATCCTCCCGTTGACTCTTTGTATTGTGGACTGGAGACCACTACGGGCTGCGTACGTCAATACCACATGTGAAAGTTGAATGGTGATGGGGATAGAAAGAAATGTTGACATAATAATTAAATAAATTAGGGAATAAATAAGAAATTAATGGAGATGAAATAAGAAATAATAATTAAATAAAAGAGAAGAAAAACACAAGGCAAAAAACCGTAAGGAGAGGTGCGGTGTACATATGCCTTTAAGCATACTCGACGAAATAAATAAATACAAAGGAGAATATAAAAACCACCTGCCCCAACCACTCGAGTTTGAGACGTAGATCGAGATAGCTACAACGGCACTTACACGGATTCTAGCTTCATATGAAGGCGATCCCGAAACGATGCATCTCTACAGCTACAGACTTGAGCATCGCACCAATGGCTGGACCTGTCTCAGAATAACCATGCCAAGGCTTACATTGCTTCATATTTCAAAAACTCCATGAAAAGAAACAGTCAATTTGTGAGATGTTGTTGAAGATGCTGTGCTGCTTGATAGCTCTCGGCTTCGAGTGACGGTCACGTGGCCGATCTCGCCAATGCCGTGGTTCCCCAGAGGGCGCCCAGCTGGCGGCCCCGCTCTTTCTGGTTCATTCCCATTTTATCCCATTTCTGTTTTGCCAGGGCGCGCTCCTTCCCTCTCGTCGCGCGCGCAAAGAGTGGGCACAAAGACGCGACTTTCCCAATCGTTCCCCCCCTCTCCGCCTTTCCACGTCTCCACCAAAGTCCACCTCGCCGTGGTGGCTTGCGACGCTGCCTTTCTATTTGTATTTTGTGACGTTTTGTGTTTCTCTACGACGTACTGTGAATGCGACGAACTCGACGTGAGGCTGTTTAAGTTGAGCAAGTTGAGCCAACAAACCGAATTGACGTACACCACGCCGACTGCCTCGCCATGGCCCCCTCCTCTGCGGAGCTGGAAAAGGCGCTGGTGGACGCCTCGCACGCCATCTTCCGCCGCGACCGCAGCAACCTGACGGTCAATTTTGTGCGCAAGCACGTCGCGGACTTGCTCGGCCTGGACGACGGCTTCTTCAAGTCGGAGGACTGGAAGGGCAAGAGCAAAGACATTATCACGACGACAGCTGTGTGTTCCCCACCACCCATTGCAGACAGACAGTTATGCATTGATGTAGATTGCTAACGTATTCTCTACAGGAGAAGCTGCTCGACGCCGAGGACAGTAGTGCCGGCCCGGCAACCGCAGCCGAGGCCGAAACCGAAACCAAGAAGCCAGCGAAAGCAAAGGCCCAGCCAGCCAAGCCGGCCAAGAAAGAAGCAAAGCGCCCACCGCCCAAAAAGGCCCAGCCGCCCGCGAAGAAACGAAAGGTCGCCAGCAAGAAGCGGACGGTCGAGAGCTCCGACGACGACGACGACGAAGACGAGGAGGGTCTTGACGACGACGACGACGCGAGCGAAGACTTTAGCGATGCGCCGACATCGGACGACGACAACGGCGGCGGCGACAGCGACAACGACAGTGTGAGCGTGGACGAGGACGACGAGTTTGAAGAGGAGAGCGCGAACCGGCGCAAGAAGGCCAAGGTCGGCCGCGGGAGCGGGAAGCAGGCGCCAGCCAAGGCCAAGGCCCAGGCCCCTAAGAGCAAGGTCATCGCGGCCCTGGCCGAGTCGGGCGCCTCGTCGCCGCTCAGCGAGCTCGTGAGCGAGGATGTCGGCAAAGACACGAGCGGCGGTGCTGGCGACGCCAAGGACGACGACGACGAGAGCGAAATGTCCGAGGTGATTGACATCTCCCTGCCAAGGAAGAGAGCCAAGAAGGGGGAGTCGAAAGCAAAATCGAAAGCGAAAGCAAAACCAAACGCAAAGCCGCAACCAAAACAGAAAAAACGAAAAGCAGACGACGACGACGATCAGGGCAACGGTTCCGACAGCTCGCTCTCCTCTGTTTTGGACGACCCGCCGCCGAAGCGTAAAAAGGGGGCCGCGTCGTCCGCCGTAAGCACTGGGTCGCCCGACGACGCCGAAGTCAAGAAGCTGCAGGGCCAGCTCGTCAAGTGCGGCGTCCGCAAGATCTGGGCGTTTGAGCTGCGCCCGTACGGCGACGACGCCAAAGCCAAGATCCGCCACCTCAGGGGCATGCTGCGCGACATTGGCATGGACGGCCGCTTCTCCGAGTCGCGCGCGCGCGAGATCAAGGAGCGCCGCGAGCTCGAAGCCGACCTGGAGGCCGTGCAGGAGATGGACCGCAACTGGGGCCTGCACGCGAGCAGCGCGCGGGCCTCGCGCAGCCGCCAGCAGAAGAAGTCGTTTAAAGAGGAGAGTTCTGAGGAGGACGAGGAGGAGGGAGAGGGCGATGAAAAACAGGGAGGGGGCGGGGGCGAGGGCGAGGACAAGGCCGACACAAAAGCTGGCGACAAGAACGGCACTTCCAAGAAGGATGTCGACAAGGGCGACAAGGACGATGGTGAGGACGATAACGACGACGACGACGACGCCCCTAAGACAACGTCCAGGAGGAGCCGGTTTGGCGACCTGGCGTTCCTGGGATCGGAGAGCGAGAGCGACTCGGAGTGAAGACGTGGATGATGGGCACGGTTTCGATTTAAGTAAAGGGCGAGGGTATCTAATTCAAATGGAACAAAAAGGAAGGACGGACGGGCGGGCGGGACGGGATCTGGCGTTTCATGCGAGCATGTTGTTGTTTTTCGTCTGTTTTCTCATCTTCATCGGCCTTATCATGTGGCCGTGTTCATCTGTTGTTTTCCGGCGTTCTATTGTCGCAGAGTGCGGGCCTGTCGTCTGGCTGGCACGAACTGTATTGTCTCCAAGTGCGAGCAAGTAATATAATTGAATGTTCACTCATCGCGAAGAGACTACTCATGGAGGCTCGGCTATCGTCGCTCGCGCTTATTTGGCGGCGTTCATCCGCTGCGCAAACAAGCTGAAGACGGCCACCGAGCCCATGAAGAGCACGGCATTGTAGAACTAAGGGTGTCAGCGGCTTCTCAGAACAAAACATCAAATGTATTGACACCTACTGCCTTGCGAGACACCTCGCGCTCTTCGTCGTCGTTGCGGGCCTCGATGAAGAGACGCCGCAGGTTGGGGAAGCTGGCCTGCGTGGGTTAGCTGTGCATGCGCCGTTGAGTGAGTCCAATGCGAGGGAGGCACCATACCATTGGGTTAGAACCTTGCTGGAGAGCCAATCTTTCTCCTTCGCTCTGCGTGGTGTGGTCTTCAATGTTGACGGAGATCGAAGAACGGTGAAGGGGCAAAAGCTTACCAAAACGCAGTCACGTGTACACCCCGCCACGAGAATCTCCCAGAGAGCTCCAGGGGCAAGCCAGCCGCCCCAGGTGTCTCAGCTCAGGGGCCCTGGACGGATTATTGAGGGGCGAAAAGATGGCCAGGCCCCCAACAGGCCCAATCAGCGTAGCGCCTGCCCGCCAACGGCCCTGGCCTGGACGCCAACGGGCCCCTCCTGCCGGTTTTGTCGCTCACTCTGCCTGTGCTGTCTGGAACCTCACCGTGTCCTGTCCATACCAAGCCACCACCACCACCATCACCGCAACCACCACATCCACAACCCACCCCTGTCCCGCAGGCAGCATCATTCTTCAAAGTCGACCACGACACTTGTCCCACACCTCGACGACATCGATTGTGGGAGCTAGCATTGACACGTACACTCGGCGGTCGACGTCCCACATCCCCCCTTTCTCGCCGTCCTCCTCGTCGTCGTCCTTCTCTCGACCGCCGGCCGTCGATTCTCCCGACGAGCCTCTCTTTCCACCCTCCTCGCCCGTCTCCCGACTTTTCACATCTCCCACCGCACAATGCAGGCCGTCAACCGTATACGCGGGGCGTTTGCCGTCCCCCGCAAGGGCGAGACGTTTGAGCTGCGCGCCGGGCTGGTGTCGCAGTACGCTTTTGAGCGCAAGGAGGCGATCCAGAAGACCATCATGGCCATGACGCTGGGCAAGGACGTGTCGGCGCTGTTCCCGGACGTGCTCAAGAACATTGCAACGGCAGACCTGGACCAGAAGAAGCTGGTGTACCTGTACCTGATGTAGGTGTCCGACGTGCTCTCTTCGGCTCGGCCCCCTTTCTAACATATTGTCCCAGGAACTACGCAAAATCACATCCCGACCTGTGCATTCTCGCCGTCAACACCTTTGTGCAGGACTCGGAAGACCCCAACCCGCTCATCCGCGCCCTCGCCATCCGCACCATGGGCTGCATCCGCGTCGACAAGATGGTCGACTACATGGAGGAGCCCCTGCGCAAGACCCTGCGCGACGAGTCGCCGTACGTGCGCAAGACCGCCGCCATCTGCGTCGCCAAGCTCTTCGACCTCAACCCGTCCATGTGCATCGACAACGGCTTCCTCGAGATCCTGCAGGAGCTCATCGGCGACCCCAACCCCATGGTCGTCGCCAACTCCGTCCAGGCCCTGTCGGAAATCACCGAGACCGCACCCGAGACCCACGCCCTCATCGTCACCCCCACCACCCTCAAGAAGCTGCTCATGGCCCTCAACGAGTGCACCGAGTGGGGCCGCGTCACCATCCTCAGCACTCTCGCCGACTACCCGTCCCTGGACGTCAAGGAGTCCGAGCACATTTGCGAGCGCGTCGCGCCCCAGTTCCAGCACGTCAACCCCAGCGTCGTGCTCGCCGCCGTCAAGGTCGTCTTCATCCACATGAAGACTGTCAACCCCGAGCTCGTGCGCCAGTACCTCAAGAAGATGGCCCCGCCCCTGGTGACCCTCGTGGCCAGCGCCCCCGAGGTGCAGTACGTCGCCCTGCGCAACATTGATTTGTTGTTGCAGGCCAAGCCCGACATTTTGAGCAAGGAGATGCGTGTCTTCTTCTGCAAGTACAACGACCCGCCCTACGTCAAGCTGCAGAAGCTTGAGATCATGGTGCGCATTGCCAACGACAAGAACTTTGAGCAGCTGCTGGCCGAGCTCAAGGAGTACGCCCTCGAGGTCGACATGGACTTTGTGCGCCGCGCCATCAAGGCCATTGGCCAGGTCGCCATCAAGATCGAGAACGCCAGCGAAAAATGCGTCTCCGCTTTGGTGGATCTCATGGCCACCAACGTCAACTACGTCGTCCAGGAGGTTGTCATTGTCATCAAGGACATTCTGCGCAAGTACCCGGGATATGAGGGCGTCATCCGCTCCATTGTCGAGCACATTGACGAGCTCGACGAGCCCGACGCCCGCGGCTCCTTAATATGGATCGTCGGCGAGTACGCCGAGAAAATCAGCAACGCCGACGACATCTTGACGGGCTTTGTTGACGGCTTCATGGAGGAGTTCACCCAGACCCAGCTGCAGATCTTGACCGCCGTCGTCAAGCTCTTCCTCAAGAAGCCCAGTGCCAACCAGTCCCTCGTCCAGCGCGTCCTGCAGATGGCCACCGCCGAGAACGACAACCCGGACATTCGCGACCGCGCCTATGTTTATTGGCGCCTGCTGTCGGGCGACCTCGACGTCGCCAAGTCGATCGTTTTGTCCCAAAAGCCCGCCATCACCACCACCATGACCTCGCTGCCCCCGGCCCTGCTCGAGCAGCTGCTCGCCGAGCTGTCCACTCTTGCGTCCGTCTACCACAAGCCGCCCGAGTCGTTTGTCGGCAAGGGCCGCTTCGGCGCCGACGAGATCCAGCGCGCCGCCATCCAGGAGCAGCGCCAGGACGCCGCCGAGAACCCCATTGCCGCGTCCGCCGCTGCCGTCGCCGCCGCCGCCAACGGCGGGCCCGCGCCTCCCCAGAACAACTTTGAGAACTTGTTGGATATTGACTTTGACGGCGCTGCGCCCGCGTCGGCCGAGGCCGGTG